>WWET01000452.1:653286-671054 GCA_011038615.1 Limnodynastes dumerilii | reverse complement strand
TCCTTGTGCATTGGCCCGTTAATGTGCAGCTCTCCACATCAAATGTTGGCGGAAGGATATCGCCTACACCTGCTGCTGCAGAGCTAAGGTAAGTATCCATCTATCTTTGGGCCCAAGACAATAGTCCCAGCTGTCCCCCCTAAATGCAAACTAGTCTGTAGACCAATCCTCCTTGGCAGCTGCTAATCTTAGACAATTTTAGATAATCTTAATTCCAGACAATGGTAAACAAAATGGCGGTCGCTCAAATCAGTTTACATTTTAACCAATAGGTGCACGAAGGCAAGGGTAATCTAAACAGAATCAAAGGGGAAAATTCCCTATTGCACTGCTTATTAAACAGTATCTAACCTGCTATTCTGCCTGTAACATAAAATGTTTTGCATGCATCTGTTTATTGACCTATACATTTATTTACTTGAGAAGCCACCATTTTATTACTCAAGTCTGCTCTTTTATATACATCTAATGTTATTTTACAGTATATTATGTACTTGAGCTTGCCACAGTTATTCTGATTCTGATATATGGTAATAGAGTCAACCAATAGGGTCATTATTTAATGTGACCAGGCTATATGGGTTCAGCTGCCGAACCACTCAGATCAATACAGGCTGATTAAGGAAAGCTTCTCATCTAATAAAGGATAACTGTCTGGCTTTGCTGCTTGTTTTGGAGGCATAACTGCTGTAATATCTTTTTAGGACCATTTTGTTCTATGCTAAATAAAATATTCAGACCCAGGTCACCATTAAAAGAACCTTCTATTTCACATTAAGAAGTACTTGCAGTTTCTGGCACACTTCGTTGTATACAAACTATTTCTTTGCTTGGTCAGAATGAAGGAACACTGTTAAAAGTTTGCTTGGCACTACTTGTAAAATAATGATTTGTTCCCTCTTAATAATGTAAAAGAATTGTAAGTGTTAAATTTAGATAAACAGCTTGGCTTCTATCCCATTGAATTATAATGTATAAAAATATGTGTTTCATGCTTGTACGTAAACTTTCTTCCTAATCATTCCCTCTTTATCTATACTGCTTCTGTTTATCAAATGTATACTGCTCAGTTTATCCCCTCACCTCTTCCTGTGTTCCTTTTTCTCTCTGCAAGACTTTTTCTTCTTTAAAATGTACTTTTCTTCCTTTTGATTAGCAAAAGTGGCTGAATGATACTGCAATGTCTAATACCGCTCTCAAATTGCAACACCGGCAATAACCCGGGTTTTTCAACAAATACCTCTTCTATGAGTGTGGGTCCCCGTTGCGAATGGCCCTGTTTTGATAGGGCCATTCTCTCCCAGCCGGTTCCGAACTGATTAGGTAATCGATTGCTTATGCCTCGAAGAGGCATAGCAATCGAACCTCAAAGCACCAAACACAATGCTCTGAAAATGTAAGTAACAATTCTATCCCCAACCCACCCCCCCCACAGCCTAACCCAAATCTCCCTTCACCCACACAGCCTAACCCTAAGTTCCCAGAGAAGGTTACTCGCCAAGTTCCCAGAGAGGGTAACTCACCTTTCCGGTGGTTCGCCAATAACACTTCAAAAAATGAATGGCTGAGTATGCCATTGCTGTTTGAAATAGAGACAGCCAAAAAGCAACTTTCGGCTGTCCCTAATGACAGCCATTGGTGTGGGGACTCGCAAGACCCTTCTATGTCCAGCAGGGTAGACCAGAAAAATTCTGGTTCCTGGGTCTGCCCTGACATTGAGAAGGGGCTGCATAGCAACAGTAAAAAATCCCTCTAATAGGATCTGTTGAAAAACCTGGATCAGCACCTTTCACATTGCCACTTACCCAGGTCCGACATGGGAAAAACCCTTCATTTTTCCCATGTCAGATCTCCTTTCAGATCTCCACCAAAAATGCGGGTTCCCAGGCTTTTGGCCAAAAACCCAGGTTTTTAGTGGTGATCTGAAAGAGGTAAAAGTCATCAAAAGGTGTTGAGGAGACACTTAAGGGAGCCAGAGGCCAACACAGAATTTTTAAAGGGGATGTTTCTAATGCCTTTTATGTAATGGTGCATACTATAATATATGTGGGGATTCAGATGCTGCTCTGGCCAGTCCTATTATGACAATGATACAGCCACTAGCTGAATGGCGGCTGTATCATTGTCAAAAACCTTGCTTAATAGAAAATTACTATTGAGAGCGGAAACCTATTTCAACCCTTTCCAAATAGAGGAAACTGGCTGCATTGGGTATAAGGTTAGAAGTAGAGCTTGAGGTTAGGGAGGTTAGGGTTAGGCTGTCGGGCATGGAGGGTTAGGGTGAGGGCTCAAAGAAGGGAAAGGTTAGAGTTAGCCACTGGGAAAAGGAGGATTATAGTTAGGATAGGGCTGAGGGTAGGGTTAGCATAAAACACTTACCTGTCGGCTCAGAAATTTTTGCAATGCATGAAACCACAGCATGCCCTCGCCTCCAGTCCCAGCCTAGCAACACTACCATTCATAATGGGCCGTATTCACAGATATGATTTTGCAATGAGGCGCATGCGTATTATGAGGATTGGATGAACTGTGCATGTGTAGTAATTTTTTTACGTTGATGTTACGCATTAAAGTCCATTAGGCACGTATGTGTGGATCGCACTTGGGAACATACGTGCGGAGGGGCGTGGTTGAAATTCGTATGGGCGATAATACGTAAAAGTGGGGGGGGGTTAAATACGCACGCACGTAAGTATTATACGCATGGACATGCATAGGTACAGTTAGGGTTGACCTATGGAGGCGTAAGTCACCGACAACACGGCCATGTGAGGGGAGTGTCATGGGTGTCTGCTTGCTACGTGTGTGTGTATAATTGCGTACTTTTACATAACGGATCTGTGAATATGGCCCAGTGTTACTAGTTACTAAGCAAGTGGGTGGAACCTACCCCCACCCCTAGTAATACTATGAAAACGACCATTAATGGTCAGGGGCGGGGCTTCAGGATGTGATTTTCATAAATCGTGTTATTAAGCCCCGCCCCTGTACCGCTCTTTATCTCTTCCCTCCAGGATTTCCTGGGGGAAAGCTTTAAATAGTCGGCAACCCTGATTTATTTATTTTTTTTGGAATGGTGGATGAATGCCAAAGTTTCTCTTGGTCTTAGCTAGAAAAGAAAATTCATACAATTTTGTTTGCCTTCTACATTTCCAGTTTTGAACAGTCTTGTGTGCTGTATCAGAAGTTATAATGAAAATATAAACTTCCTCAGCAGTGAAGCGGTTAAAACTTAAATTTTCGTCTGTTATTTGGCACTTTTAATAAATGTTCATGCCTCATATCCCTTGTATCAAATTTAGTTAATCTATGGATTACTTATACTGTACTCAAGAAATTAATTTGGTGATTATCTGTCTCTATATCTTGGTTAAAACCTTATGTTTGGCATTATAGTATTAATAAAGCTATATTATTGAATAGGGTTAGTATAGGGTTACTC
The DNA here is from genome assembly GCA_011038615.1 of Limnodynastes dumerilii. Classification (NCBI taxonomy): domain Eukaryota; kingdom Metazoa; phylum Chordata; class Amphibia; order Anura; family Limnodynastidae; genus Limnodynastes; species Limnodynastes dumerilii. The sequence continues at coordinate 667,612 of WWET01000452.1, read as the reverse complement.
AGTAACTCCCATGGAGGGAAGAACAGGGTTTTGTAAGAAGGACAGTATAGTATTTTAACGTTGCTAGCTTGAAAATGAGATGCTTATGTAGGAAATATACAGTATCTTTGCTGTGCTTATATTGGCATTCAGCCATGTTTGAGGATGTGAAAAACATTAGAATATTATTAACAAGACCTCACTGAGCTGACATTATTTTTAAATCTTAATTACATTTCTCTTGTATCTCTCTTTTTTTGTATGAAATAAATTAATTTTCACTAATATATTTAATGACTGAAGTCCCTAATTATTATTATTATTATTATTATTATTATTATCATTTATATATAAGGTGCCACAACGTGTCCACAGCACCGTACAAAATACAACAGCAAAATACAGTTCAGACATACAGGGTAGGGATGGACAGCATAATACATAATAAAATACAATATACATATAAAAATAGGGTAGATCCAGAACTACGTTTGCCGTACGTTTATTCGCGTAGCGTATTTTCGTGCACGTAAATTCGTTACACTCCTGAGGTGTCTAGCTGGGCAGAGCAGGAAGGAGGGGATAGAGCACAGTGAGAGTTTGAGAAGGAGCCACCAGGTGGGGATGGGGTAAAAGGGTAGCAGAGGGGGCAAGAGGGTACGAACTTAGGGGGGAGTGGTAGAGGAGGGAACAACACTAGGATTGAGGGCCTTGCTCAGGTGAACTAACACACTAAATGGGAGGGATGTAGGAGCGACCCTTTGCTGCCTATTTTCCTAATTGTTAGAATAAATGAGTTATTGGTCAAAATCAAATATAAAATCATTTTGATAACCTACAAAGCCATCAATAACACTACACCCATATACATATCCTTACTCATCTCAAAACATATCCCAGCTCGCTCTCTTAGATCTTCACAGAATATACAGCTCTCCTTTACACTAAACAAATGTACTGAATCCCAGTTACAGGACTTCTTCCGTGCTGCACCCACTCTCTGGAATAACCTTCCTCACCCATTAAGAATATTCTCTACTCTCCAAACATTCAAGCACACCCTTGAAACTCATCTCTTTAGTCAACCTATCAACTTGCAGAACCTACTGCTTAATAGTCAATATCGCTTAATAGTTAATTATTCAATCCTTAATGTCCTATAGAGTGTAAGCTTGTGGTGAAGGCCCTCTTACCCACCCAGTCTATCTGTTACCATAGAATGGAAGTTGCTCAATCAATTTATAGGTAAACGCAAACAGGTACATGAAAGGCAGGGGTTAATCTGCTAGCCACAGAAACAAAGGAAAGAAAATGCCTCAGCAACACTGCCAGTAACAGATTCTACCATCTATCTGTAAACTAAAATGCAGAAATGTCCGTTACACATATTTGCGCAAATATATGATAAGCCACCAGCCACCGTCAAGGCCTTTCTGCATATGGTGGTCCTAACTCTAACAATGAGAGTCCTAATGTTGGGTTTTATATATATATATATATATATATATATATCTGTTACCAGCCAGTCTTGTTTTAATGATAGTTCAAATTATAAACTACTGTGCTGTAAGCATCGGGTTGTGATTTTTTTTGTTTACATACAGACAGATTTGTAGGTTGCTTAAAGTAGATTGAGTGCTTCATTAATTATGCAAATGTCCTAACAGTCATGAATAAAATTAGCCTAAAAATGCATTTGAGCACTCAATTTAAAAATACATGATATATGACCCAAAGTTGGGTCATATATCATGTATTCCAACAGAATGGGTGGCCACAACAGGATCCTGGTGGTGGAACAGAGCCTGGACACTGCAGAACAGAGACTATGAAGCTGTCTGGTTTGTTCCAATACTGTGGATCAGTAGTGATCAGTGTGCATGGCCAATGGCTGCACTGCACGTGTATCAAATAGGACTGGTAAGAAGTGTTCCCAATCAAGGGGTCTCTACCATGCTTTAGGGCCCAGCTGCCCCGTCATCCTCCATAAGGTACTATTGCTAACTCAATCCCTAGATTTTATTTGTACTACCTATGTCCCCTGAGAGAGAAAGATAGACTATTTTTTTAATTGTCTTGTAAAAGTGAAGCAAGTTTATAATCAGGTCACAATACCATACAAGAATTTTGATCCGCGCACTCACCTCTTTTGTACTTACTTAATTGACAGTTTTCACAGGGGCGTTTTAAGAAGTGAGGGGGCCCTTATGCAGGATTTGTACATGGGCCCTCCCCCTTACCTGAGACAGGACTGTCCCCACACGCAGACCTCAAAAGGGGTGGAGCCTAACAGTGCTGTAAGCCCCACCCCTTTTTCGGTGCGCAAATATGGACAGTCCCAACGCAGGGGAATGGGGACTCAATCGGCATCTATTTCTTCCCACCAAAAGATATTAGATGGAATAAATATATGTATATATAATATATAATGGCCCCCATTCCCCTGCCAACCCTGGGTGCAGGATGAATGCCACAGGGCCCCCTGTTCTGAGGGGCCCGTGTGCACTGCACACCCTGCACCCATTATAGATACGCCTATGGGTTCTCATTAGTTATTTAATAGTGTATGCGTTATATAATGGTTCCATAAAGATGAATGATTTGAATTGTCTGGAAATTGCAAGACATTTTACATAACAGTATATGACCGCAGTTATATGACCATGGTTTATCATATCTATGTTCCATTTGCTTTATGCCATTAACTTCCTCCAGTAACAAATAGTTGTTATGATAGTGTTATATTGCTTTGCTAATATGGGCTGAATCATTAAAAATATTGTTATTAGATTTTAATGTGATTCATTCACGGACTCTTATGAGGAAAGCACCAACAATTAATCTCACAGCAGATGTAAATTTGTGTTCTTTCAAAGGCTTATTGAAAACATAACTCTACAGCTGTGAACTGGCACTTGAAATGAAGATGTCTGGCAGGGTTTATTTAGATATGAAGAATGAAAAGTTATACTTACCTACAGCAGGTGATCCTCTCATATAGGAAAATCTTGCTAACAGTCAACGCTATATTCCAGAAGCAGAGCTAGCGAGTTATGGGCCCAGGTGCAAAAGCTCTGCATTGGCCCTGATGATATAACAGGTAACCCAGTGAGGAGCTTCGGCGGTTCGGTGATGACGGCTGTGGGCCCTTGCATCAGCATGGTCCCCAGTGCAGTTGCACCTGTTGCACCAGTGGTAGTTCCGTCGCTGCTATATTCCGTGCAGCAATGGCCTCTGATGGCGGGACATTACCACCTGCTAAGTAGCATACCTGCCGTTTGCATGGTGGGTGGCGCAATCTATGCTAATTGTAACATGTTTGTGGGGTGAGGTACACCCTTGACCCCCTTTATCAACACTACAGGGGTTTAGTAGCTTCCAAAAGCACAGTGTATTATCTATTTAAGAAACCCCCATGAGGGTCTATTACATACCCTCCAACATTACCCATTTAAAACTGCCAGTTACTATGGTAACCACCTTTGTTGAAGAGACAAATAGTTTTTTTTAGATATTAGTTAAGTTCTTTCACCAGGTGAGTGTGACAGTTGGTAGCTCAGGTGCGGGGTATATTGTACCTAATGGAATGGGTTATGTTGGAGGGTCTGCTATTACATTGTAACTGTTAAGAACTGCTGTAACAAGCACAGTTACAGCCAATATTCCAGTGTTGCTTACGTCAAGATTAGGGTTGTTGCTGGGCAACCTAGACGCTGTTGAACATGGCTGGGCAGAAGCAGGCTCCACTGGCCCTGGGTGTTAGCTGCTGCAGGGTCTGTAACATATTAGGGTGCTGGTGTGTGCTGCTAATTGAATGTGCGCTCCTTAAATAACAGACAGGAGGTAGGTCCGTGTCTCCCTCCTGGTTATAGCTTTTATGTTCTTCACTCACGTTTTCCTGCTCTGTACTTGATATATTTCTGGTTTCTGCTCTTGTTGAGTGTCTTGTGGGCTTGTTCCCTATCTTTGCGTCTGTTGCCCAATACCTGCATCCTAGTGTTCCCCTACGAATACATACTGCATCCTAGTTACCACCACCCAATACATACAGCATCCTAGTGACCACCATCCAATACATACAGTTTCCTGGTAAATTCTGTACTATACAGATATCATTTTAGTGACCACCAACCATTACTGTCATAGAAACATAGAAACATGACGGCAAAGTGACGGCAGATAAGAGCCACATGGTCCATCCAGTCTGCCCAGTTGTTTATTTAAAACTATACTGACCCTAGTCCCTATTTACCCTTTATATACCCTGTCAATATCCAGTTCTCTTCAAACAAAAGTGGATGCTTAGTGGTCTACCAGGCCTAACAGGAAAGTTCCCTGTAAGCTAGTCCTTTTCAATCAAAACATATTGAGCTTCCTCGTTCCCTGTGAACAAAGCTGCATCAGGCTTGCTTATCATCGCAGCGAGCCTGGCAGCTTCATTGACAGTATTTACAAATACTCACCCCTCCTGCGAGGTTCCACAATGAGCCGACGGGTCCGCGCAATACTTCACATTCATGCGATGCATAAATGAAATATTGTAAATGCGCAGTAGCTCTCAATCCGGACTTACAGGGCCAACATGAGAACGCAGTGCTTCTCTTTAGGCACTAAAGTCCTGACATGAGAAACACTGCGCATGTGCAGTGTATTCATGCCGGGACCGGACAGCTGCAGCCTGACGGGATGCCCGGACAGGTGAGTTTAAAGATTTAATTATATTTGCTATGTTTTTAAATGTTTTAATTGATTTTTTTTTAAGTTCTAAATTTTTTTTATCTTTTATTTTTTATTTTCTTCCCCTCCGGCAACATTGCTGTGTATTCCGACGGTCTCCCCATATATACCCCTCTTTTCCTCCCCCTAATAACAGCTAATAGGGGGAGGAAAAGAGGGGTATATGGGGACATCCCTGGAATACTTACCACTAACGCCGGTCTGAGCTGGCGTTAGTCTGATGCCGAGTGCGGAGTGTAAAACTCCACTCCAACGTTTTGTAGATATGGGAGACTTCATTTTAATGCGATAGGGACGGTTTTGAAGTGAAAACTGGCCCTATCGCATTAAAATGATCTTTGTAAATAGAGCCCATAATATTCAATGATGTCAATTATATTAACAATCCTGTGAGATCTATAAAATATATTTTACTATATAGATGTGGAGACAAACTACACAATGTAAAGGGAATATTATCTCCTAGGGCCAGATTTACTAAGCTGCGTATTTGGAAAATTAGAGTTATTGCCCATAGCAACCAATCAGATTCTAGCTGACATTCTCTAGTATGTAATTGGAAAGTGAGAGCTAGAATCTGATTGGTTGCTATGGGCAACATCTCCACTTTTCCAAACCAGCAGCTTAGTAAATCTGGTCCATGAAGGTGGAGAGACCAGAGCCGTAACTAGAAATTTTAGCGCCAGGGGCAAAAAGGAAGAACAGTGCCCCCTGACCCTGAATTCCAAGCCAATTTAACCATAATTATTAACTCACTGGTGCTCTCTGTGCGGGCGCCCCTATCGCACACCTCTAGTTATGGCCCTGGGGGAGACCGTTCACACATTGTTCAGTTTTTTTATTTTCATTTAGCCATATGGATAGAGAAGGGTTGCTGACTCTCCCGGAATATTTGGGAGGTTCATGAAACTTGGGCAGTTCTCCCAGTATCTTGGTAGAGCCTGCAAATCTCCCACAAGTCCCGACCAACTATCACTATCTATTGTAATCCCTAGAGTTACTAGGGATGGGCGGGACTTAATTATGTAATCAAGTCCCGCCAACCCCTGAGGACACAAAAGATAACAGGAGTGATTGATTATTATTATTAGTTGTTAAATATTTATGTGCAATAAACAAAATCAGTGATTTCCCTGCATGCAAATTTTTTTATAACAATAGAGGAGGGCGCATGCACACTTTGCGTGCGTAAGTGGGGTGTCGTTCTTATCTCTGGATCTGGTCCTGAATTTGCATCCCTTAAATTGGTTTGTCCGGGTAGAGATTTGCGCCTTTTTGAGCAGTTACTCCTGGCGCAGCCCCAAGTGTCAGCCAACCTTCGGCTGTGCTCTAAAAAAACTGGCGTGGAGAGATCTTATTGTCTGCCCAATATATTGTAACCCGCCTTTACATTGGATCATAGGGCCTGATCCAGACCTAAGTGCTTGAACTTAGTTACTCCTGGGCTAAACTATGTTGATTTTAGGGGGAGTCAAGTTAATTGTATTCTTTGCATGCAGGGATATATCTTTGAATTGCTTACTGCAAACAGATACTGACCAGCTTTACTATCACACAGTTATTTAGACTTTGGGATAGGAAAAATCACCTCTTAACTCTAATACTGTTTGCAATAGATGAAATATGACTCCCCTGCAATCAACATGGTTTAGCCCAGGAGTGACTAATTTCAAGCACTTAACTACGTCTGGATCAGACCCATATACATTATATATATATATTATATATAGCTTGAGGTACAATTTAAGAAACTATCTTTAGTAATCTTCTATGTTTCTATAGAGGCTAATACAGTAGAATCATTTAAACATGCTTTGGAAAAATATAAGGATGTCCGTGAAAAGATCTATGGATCAAATTAAAGTTTAGGTTACCATTGGTTAAAAAAAAATGGGCAGACTAGATAGGCCAAGTGTTTTTTATCTGCTGTCAAAATCTATGTTTCTATAGAGACTATAGAGATTCTGGGCGGTATTCAGAGATCCGTTTTATAAAAGTACGCAACTATACACACGCACATAGCAAGGCAACACCCATGACACTCCCCTCAAACTGAGGGGTTGTCTTTATTTTATGAGTGCCATAGGGCACCCTTATGTCTACCTGTTTAGTTATGGCGTACGTCAAGGTACGAACGTGTGTATCTAACTGCGCACTCAAATGCCCATTCTATTCAGGTACTCTTCAGGTACGTATTTCAAGCCCGCCCCTCTGTACGTATGTCCCCAAGTGCGATTCACATGTCCGTACCTAAAGCACTTCCGTACATCTATTCTACGTAACTTATGTAAATAAAGTTACTATACATGCGCAGTTAAAACGAACGCACGCAACTTCACGTGAGAACGGATCTGCGAATACGGCCTTCTATACAAAATATACAGTCAGGTTTGGAATCTAAATTTCCCACAGCTAAAAATGCCGTTTAGGTCGCCCTACTTGAGGACTTCTGATATACTTCAATATCTACATCAGAATATTTCCGATACTATTCAGAGGGCCGCCATCAGAGGAGACAGCCGGGACTACTTTCCTGGGTCCCCGTCATCTTTACAAGGCCAATGCACAAGGAAGAATTTCCTTGCACATGGCCAGATGGTCTGCAGGACCCCGCCCACGTGACGTCACCGATGACGTCACATAGGGGGTGGGACCCGACTGGTGTGTCCCAGGCCCTAGAAATTCTGAGGGCAGTCCTAACTATTCATTTTTCTTTTAGAGAGTCTGGGGACTAGTTTATTTATTCAATTATTAGCTTTATGTTGGATGATTTTAAGTTTATTAGGAAGACATTGTTTTGGGTTATTATCTAGTTTTATAATATCGTAAATTTTATTGATCTTTTTTTATTTTTTTTTTTGTTTTGTTACATCCATGGAGAAGGAATTATATTGTGAAAGAAAACGGATATTTTTCGGATACACCTAATGATCTGTCTTTCTCAGTCCCCCTTCTACAATCCTTCTGGTTATTTTCCTGTAGTAATTTGTTTCAATCTACTTCTCCTGTCTATCTCCTAACACTCGGTAGTAAATGTAATGGATAACCCTGTTTCTTAAAGTGTTTTTCCAATTGAGTTTCATATGTTTCGGTTAAGGTACAATTTTGTCTTAATCTTTAGAAATAACATTTTGGGGATGTTCAGCTTCCATGTTAGTCAGCGATTGCCTGTGCACATATAAGAAAAGACTGAGGACTGGATCCAAATTTTGCTTCCGACATTCTACGTACACAAAGTGAGTGCGCAAGTGGGATGTCTGGAGAGAAGGGTGCATGCGCCCTCTAGATGTACGTGCATTTTACGCGCATATCTTCTATCTTATGAAACTCAATTCTGCAAGAAAGGTGATCTGTGCGACAGGGCAGTACTTGTATAGCTTAAATCTTCCCCTCCACCCTCCTTGCGTACTTTTTGTGGGCAAAGGGGAAGATTTACATTATACAGTAGGGGCTGGGATTTACACATAAGAACTGATCAGCTTATCTGCCCTCAGGTTCGCAAGACAGAGAGGAGTGACGAGGGGAGTTCACCCTCCTCATCCGTGCAGACTTTCAGACACCTGCACATGGGGAAAGCATGCAGGGATCTGGAGCCGGTCCTAAGTCTTTAAAGAAAAACATCATTTTTTTCCATTGGCAGGCTGAATAGGCCAAATGGCTCTTATCTCCCACATCACATTCTATGTTTATGTTTCTGTGTGTTGTTGACCGTAGGTAAGTCCCTATGATGATTTTAGCAGGTTTCACCATCTTCAGGCTAAACTCTGCTCTAATTGTTGAAAGTATGATCCACACCATCTGCATCATCTGGTAATTGATTTTATTGGTAATGTTAAATCTGTTTACGTGGTCTTTTTTGGCATCCAAGTGCACTGAAGAACACCATAAAGTCTCTCCATATTCAAGGAAGATGTAAGGAAAATACAGACAGAGAGAATTATTTGTCAGAATACAAGGAAAGTAGTAAAGATACAGTAGATGAATTTCCTATAAAATCACTGCATTATTCTATTATGTGTGTAGTCCCTATAACACATTTCAGAGGAGATCTAACAATGCCAATCTATCCCTTAGATCTGGTCAATGATCCCCTTTCTGAAATGTCTCATCTACACATATATGTAACGGTGCACATGCAGAAGAAGAAAAGAGAAACAAAACAGCAAGAGGGACCTCGGGGGTGGGCACTAAGGGTGAAGTAGGAGTGACTACTTTGGTGCTCCACCCATAGTATTTATACCACTGACTTCACTCAGCATCTTAATATGAATTCATTATTTATTGTAGGCATGATTATAGTTTCAAGTTACATAAATTGCCCATTCTTTCTTTTCCATTTGTCTTAATTTGTAAGGCCATTTAAATATGGGAACTATTTATTAAATGGACAAAATAGGAATATACCGAGCACTTGACTGTATTCTTCGCAGTTTGCCTTTCATTTTGCATTCTACATTCAACAATCCTGAGCTATGGGAAGGAAAAAAATAATCCATGGACTGATTCTCTCCTTAAACCTTTGTCTCCATTGTATCCTATGAGTTTTAAGCAAAATATACATTCAGTACATTATTTCTTTCTCTTTCTATACCATGTTTCACAGAGTCTAATATTTGCACTGCATAACATCCAACAGACATGTGTCTAGATATCAGGGGGGAGGGGTAGGGATTTTGGGCCCTGCTTTGCACATCCACTCTTCTGATTGGAATTGCTGGCTACTCTGGTAGTGAGGGGATGAAATAGGGTTAATTTATAAATAAGGCGCCTCACAATGTATCCACTGAGGACTTCACTGGGCCAAAAAATGCAAGTAGAATATGAGGAGTGAAAGGCCAACAGAGCATAGGCTTGGACAGCTGTGTATTGGCGGGAGAGTGGTGTCATTTGGGGTGGAGGGAAGCGTTCTCTCACTTAGCGCTTCTTGCAGAGCATAACCAATCCCTTATAGTGTACCCCTTCTGGACCCCAAAGATTATGAAGCATCCCAGAGGCACTTTGGCTAGAAAATACAGAGAGAAAGAAAAGGAAAACATACGGTCCCAAGTGTTTTGGAGCTTCGTTCTTAATTCAGAGCATATTTCAGTCTTGCATAAGAAGAGAAAAATATAAGAAACAAGAAAATCAGCAGAGGACATAATAAGACTATGATCCACGGGAAAAAATGATTTTTTAAAGTTTGATATAAACAGGATGTCAAATCTGTGAAACACTACCTCGCCTTACCTCTGCCTCACTCCTCCCATTCTGTCATCGAAAAATGTTGAGAGTTCAAATATGTGTTTTTATGATAATTCCTGGGGTTTTTTTATGCTCTCTTTTGTTATTATTATAAAGTAAAACTGTAAACTTTTGATTGTGAGAACGCTCATAGCTGTGATGTTTTGGCAATTTGTTCTTGGTTGTAGCATCGCGTATGATGTCACAGAAAGTTCAAAGTCAGAGAAGGTCACAACTTATAAAAATTCCAGTTTATAGTCTGCTTTTGCAATTTAGCTTTCATGTTTTCTATGGGATGGTGGATAACAACCGTTTGGCCATTCCAATCTGTCCATTTTATTTATTTTTTTAAACCCATAATGGTCCTAGACTCATTTATTATCTTCGGGTTCAATTTTAATTTTAATTTAGGGTATCCTGATGTGTATCCCAGTTATGGGACTTTATTAGCTTCTACCAACTCTGATTCAACTTATCAACCACATTTTCAAGTGAGGTTTCTGCACATCTCCTTTAAACCAGTGTTTCCAAACCTCAGTCCTCAGGGACCACTAACAGTACATGTTTTCCAGGTCTCCTTCTGGAGTAGAGGTGTGTTTATTACTAAAAGACACATTTTAAAAGCCTCACAGGTGGTACTCTATATGGGCTCTATTTACAGAGTTCATTTTTTGGAGTTAGGACGTTTTTACTCCAAAAATTGACTTTTTCTTATTTACAAATGATGCATTGCCAGGAAAATAAACAGTTTCCATGGCGATGCAGTCAAAGCTCATATGTGTTTGCCAGTTTCAGTGCATGCCCTGGCGCTCTAATACTTTGCTTCCAACGAAGAATGTCTCCACTTTTATCTAGTAAAACCCACTCATTTGACATTAACCTGCACTGTTGAAACAGTGTAATCATCAGTGACGTAACAACCGTGAATGCTGGGTCCGGAGGATAGGGGGTACCAAGGAAGGCTCTCACCTTGCAACCATATAGGACATGCCAAGAGCCACATTGCTGTCATCTTCTGGGGGAAAGGGGGGCCAAGAGGACATATCTAAGCTGTCAACTGCTAGCAAATCATTTCTAAACAGACTGGGCCAGATTTAAGCTGCAGGTTTGAAAAAGTGGAGCAATTGCCTATAGCAACCGATCAGAATCTAGGTCTCTCTTTCCTATTACATACTAGAGAATGTCAGCTAGAATCTGGAGCAACAGCTACACTTTTCCTTCCCCAGCTTAGTATATCTGACCCACTGAGTCGTTAACACCAGGCTTAGCACAAAGAACCACTGAACAGATGAACAGATACTCTGTCTACAATCAGGTTTCAGGGGCATTGGTCACTCTTATATAGCTCAGGGAAACCTTCCAAGAACACAGTGTTTCTGAAAGTATTCCTTCGCTTGACTCAACACCATCTTGATTGTGCACTTGCTGCAGGTTCTTATCACAGTTAAACCTGAATTGCATGTGTGACAGAAACTTGCTTTATACAAAAACCTGAATTGTTCTTACTGTAAAGCTATTTGGGAATACAGTATGACAGTGATAATATTAATATAAATATATCAACCAATGCAATTATATTTTCTTTGGGGGATTTCATTATGATCAATAATTGAATTCATCTTTAACAGTATCCATTGCTATAACATTATGCTCAGGCAGCGTTAACTTGCTGTTTGAGACAATGCTTTGAAAGAATTATGCTTTAGAGCAGTACTCCTCAACTAGTGTGCCACAGGATGTTGCCAAGTGTGGCGCAGTGCAATGCCTCCAACAGGAGAAAAAGCACTGAAAGACCTTGCCTTAAAGAAATAAGGGGATACTGGGGAGGCTGCAGATACATGAATGCGGAATACTGGAGAGCTGAAGACACACGATTGGTTATACTGGGGAGGTTGCAGACACATGAATTGGAACTACTAGGGAAGCACATGAATCGGGAACTACTGGGGAGACGGCAGACACATGATGGGGGCTACTGGGGAGACTGCAGACACATGATGGGGGCTACTGGAGAGGCTGCAGACACATGATGGGGGCTACAGGGGAGGCTGCAGACACATGATGGGGGCTACAGGAGAGGCTGCAGACACATGATGGGGGCTAACATAGTTAAATTAGTTATAAGAAAACAATTTTTATATTTATCAAATAAAAAAATAACAATAAATGTAATATCTGTGTATGTACTTTGTAATTCTTGCTTTTTTTGTATATTTTGCTTTTGGTGTGCCGCGGAATTCTGGGAAGGGCTTAGGTGTGTCGATAGATAGATAGATAGATATGAGATAGATAGATATTAGATAGATAGATATGAGATAGATAGATAGATATGAGATAGATAGATAGATATGAGATAGATAGATAGATATGAGATAGATAGATAGATATGAGATAGATAGATAGATACCATATTTGTATAGTTAAATAAAAGTATCCCTCCAGACGTATGATCAAATCACATGCTACTGGTATGTTATATTTTATAGTCTTTATTTTACTATATCAGAATAAACTACAACTCATGAAAAATGGCATAACAGGACATGATCACAATATAATTCTATGGTATTTTATGCACTGTGCCAAAAATACATTTTATTTCATACGTCAGGCAGGATACACACAAATAGCTGTAATTGGCATATTGCCGAAGTTAGAGCAACGGGGTATTCAGTTTAACCAATAGAAACTGTAACTGGTAGTATACGGCAACTAATGCGCTTTATTACATGGACTTTATGGCCATTAAACAAACACAAACAGTTTTCATTTTAACATGCACTGAATGACGTTATCATATAGTACTTCAAGTTACTCTTTTAGGGCCGGATTCAGAGATCCGTCCGAGAAAAGTTTGCAATTATTCGCACTGACGTAGCAAGGCACTGACACTCTTTACGTGGGCATTTCCGTGCATCGAGTAGTCCTGCACGTGCGTATCTAACTAGCCACGCCCACACCCCTTCATTAAAATGCCTCCCCCCGCCCATTTTTATTTACATTCTCACGTGCGTATTTTCACTTGGGAGATCCGTGCGTATTTACCCACGTGCGATTCACAAGTCCGTCCGTGAGGCACTTCCGCACGCATAGTCTACGCGAACAACATAAATAAAGTTACTACGCATGTGCAGTTGAAACGTGCCTAAAAATACGCATGGAAATCACAGCGAAAACGGTTCTCTGAATACAGCCCTTGGGCCTGATCCAGAGGTACGGCCGCTGTCGTTAGGACGGCGGCCGTAAGCGTAAGATCGGCTTTTCAGCCGATCTGCACATGCGCCGGGCAGATGTTGCTCCAGCGTCCCTACGTTAAGGTTAGTGCAGGTGGGCGGGGGGAGGTAGGTAAATGAGGGTAGGAGGGCGGGCTAAGCGGCCATACGCTCCTGTGCAAGCGTATGGCCCCTTCCTTCCGCCGGCTGAAGTTAGAGTAGCCTTCAGCCGGCGTAAGCGAGGGTAAGTACGCTGTGGGCAGGGGGAGTGTCAGGGGGAGTCAGCGATGTAACGCTGAGTGTTAGTACGCTCAGCGCTACATCGTACCTCTGGATCAGGCCCCTTAGTCCTATCTCTTTACAGTAAGAGGCGATAGAGGAATCATTTTTCTATTTTGTAATGTCCTTTGGCTTCTAACGGCACAACTTAAAGTTAAATGAGTCTGGATGACATAAGAAAGCTGTAATTTACTGTGGTGAGGACCTTTATGTAGATGTTCTGGAAATAAGGGAGACACCAGCTTCTGTAGCTGAAGGGATGTGGGAAGGATTGCCTTACTGGATGGAAAAACCTTACTATGTTATTGTAACCTTTATTTAGGCATTCCTCCATCTTGGGCATAGTTTAGAATGTGATCTCACTTCACAAACACAACATTGCTGCTTAAAATAAAATCGTAGGCGTATACGGAGGTGAAAAGCATCATTTACATAAGAAAGGAGTCCTTGGATAACCATGCGATTGGTCAAAAGCAATTAAATATAGTTTGGGGAACAGGGGAGTGTAAGTGGGATTCTCTACATGCATAGAAAAATCCTCCCATACCCTAGGTAAAACCCACTCTCAACTTGGAGGGGCTAAAAGGGCTCCACTCGCCACTGGGTCCAATAGCAGCCACACCCAATCCACCCACCGCCCCTATAATTGCACCACTGTAACCATTGTTGTTGGTGTTTTACATTTTTGCAGTTGGTTAATTTTAAAACATACACACACTACGTGTGCCGTACGTTTATTCGCGGAGCATATTTTCGTGCGCGTAAATTCGCTACGCTCCCCTCGGCACACCCCTTGCACGGACATATTTTGTCAAGATATGCTTTCCAAACCCTACCTTAACTTTTGCCAACGTAACCGCAGTCATCCGCTCACGTACGTATGGGCTGAACGAATTTAC
>WWET01000452.1:622852-638031 GCA_011038615.1 Limnodynastes dumerilii | reverse complement strand
TGTTGGGTGTGGGGTGGCTATGGGGTTGTCCTAAATGATGGGTAATATTTATTTATTTATTTTTTATTAACGTAGAGCGACAATCATATTCAGAAAAGGCCTCACTTTCCTATGTATGAAAGAAGCACAATAAGGAGCCAATGCTTCACAAATATATTTTTAAATACTTTGTACACAGCGGTAAATTGGGAGCAGAGAGCACATGTGTGCGTTGCTTTTCTAAAGAGATGTATGTTATTGTAAAGTTAATCTATTTTTCTATTGGCAAGGGTGCTGAAAAATGTACACTATATTGACTTTCAATATGAACCAGACAGAACCTATATCATGGAAATACAGTAAGTGACTTGTTATGTGCAGGTTCATTGATCGCCATTGAGGTTGATTAGCACAGTCCTGATCATATTGTAAAAGGATTGTTGTTGTTTCTTGTATACTGTGGTTGTGATCACTGATATCTAATATCACCAAGTGTGACACAAAGATGGTTCAGTCAATATATTGTCGATGTGCATTTCTTTTAGAAAGTCATAGAATTTTAGCCAGATTTGTTTTAGATAGTGGTCTATGGCATGGTGGTCTCCCTCCAATAAACCCATAAAGGTATATATAATTATTAGTATATTTACCTTTGATTGAAACATATGACTTACATATTTTAAGCCAAGAAAAATTGTCAACACTTTAGTAAGCACCTCTGTTGTGAACTAGCCATACTTTCTTATGTACTTGACAATATTTAGTGTTATTCTTCCCTTGAATGTCTAGCAAGAGATGTGGTCCTGTCTCATGCGTTATCAAACCCCGCCCTCTCGTACTTCACAAGGGTGTGAATCACAGCATTAAAAAGTAGGGAGTGTGGCTTGGTACACGATCGTGCCCTGCAACCCCTCAACGGGAATTTAGTCCACTCTCCCGGTAGTCCAAGAGCACTGTATTTATTTCTGGTGTGTCCCTGATATCCCGGGGGAGTTGGCAAGTATGCTCTCATAGAGCACTTTGCTGTGAGTTGTAGCTTTATTTTAATGCACTACTAAAAGGTAGTTGAGCTCACTTGCTTTTGGTTTTCTGCTGTCTGCTATAAGATAAGATTTTGGGAAGAAAAAATATCCAATCAAGGTGCTTAATAAAGTGCAGCAACAAAAGCAAAGAATCTTTAAGTTTTTGTACACATGGGTGTTTTTCATTCATTGCCATTGATCTGAATTCATTGCCAGTGGTATATTGTATGTAACATTGGCATAAAAAATGCCTCTGGTCCATTCAGTACTCCCTTTGAATCCTTGTTTGCACTGTGATGAAGTTTCACAATAAATGATCTATCTTATTCATCTATCCAACAACCTTGAAAAAGCTCCCATGTTTACAAGCACTTGAGCTGCTTAAAAGTTGTCTGCAAATCATGTTTCTTGACATTATCAGTTGACCACTGAAACCTTGAACAAAGTATTTTTGAATATATGTACAGTCTAGAATACCCTACCTGTATTTTCAAAATCAGAATTAAGCAACAAATAAAAGCAATGATATATAATGCATTTTTGTTCCTTTGACTACCTTGGTAATAAAAAAAAAAAAGAAAAATGTAATAATTTTTACAGTCCTTTATAAAGAATATATTTTTTGTAAATGACATAAATCTCATGAAATGTATGGATTATTGTGTATGGCACGCTGTCAAAGTAAATCCACTGATTTAAATACACAGGTTTTGCACAATATAGGTGTATAAAGGTGGATGGTTGATTTCTTTTGTAATTCTAAATTCCTACTATTTTGTATTATGAAACTTTTTTCCTTTTGTGTCCAGCACGGTTGCCTGGCTGTTGTAGTTCTCTGAGCACAGACCCCAATAGTATTCTAAAACAAACAAAAAAAACCTGTATTTTTGAAACAAATTCAATATTCTAATTATGCTTGAGAATAAAAATAAAACATGAAAAAAAGAACTGGTATGTATGTAATTTTCTTTTTTTTTTTTTTACAATTACTGTTTTTTTTCTTTTTCGTGGTCAGAATCTGTTTTAATGGAGATTTTTAAAAGCTGTTTACAAGTGTAAAGAAAGTTTAAACACAATAAAAATAATATAACATTAATTTGTATGTGTTTTGTGTTTTTATTTACTGAAACATAAGTTGGGTACACACTTATCCAATTTGTGTCGGACCTGTTGACCAGACATTGGATAAGTCTCATGTGACCGCTTGTAACATCCAATCCTGGTTGCTTGTCAGGTGAAATAATTTATGTACCTGTTTAAAAATCAGTCCATCCAATCTCCAATCATTAAGGGCCTGATTCATACTTAAGAAGCCTCTGCTTCTTAAGTGCGTATCTGGCTGAAACGACCTACTGTGCATGCGTAGTAGGTCATTTACGCAATCTACGTACCAGATCGGTACGTAGATAGCATGGGTGCAGTCTTTAAAGACCGCAAGCAAGGATTTAAGTCCACAGAGGTGGCGTCATGCTGCCTTGGGGCGTTTTTAGGAAGGAGGGGGAGGGGGAGGTATTTAGATTAGCTGGGGAGGACGTGTGGGAGGCGGAGAGGTGCAATGTCTGTACGGACATTGCACGGAGACTTAGGGTAGCCCTATGTGACTCATAAGTGCCATAAGGTACCTAAAATAGGGGGGGGGGGGGGGATGGGGGCAGGACGGGTAAGTTAGGTGCGGATGTTATGGGCCCTCATCTGGATAGAGGAGATAAGGCAGTGTTGGCTAACCTGTGACACTCCAGGTGTTGTAAATCTACGAGACCCAGCATGTCTAAACTGCAAAAGCATAGCAAATACCTGACAAAGCATGCTGGGAATTGTAGTATCACAACACCTGGAGGTTAGCCAACACTGAGATAGTGCATATAAGCCTTTATAGCAGGTAATTCCTCCTCTTCCCCATCCTCCCTCCATTTTATCTTGTTGAGTTTATTGTTCATGTAATTGTCACGCTGTATTTCTGTTTGTTTATTGATAGTTGCAGGTCACGCAGCGTTATATTCTGTAAGTGACGGTGGGAAGGCATGGCAGTTACTGAACATATACCCTTGGTGGTGAGCCCAGGAGTATTTTCCCTTAACCTTGGTTAAGGGCAGCACAGGGTATTGTTTCATGGGTGGTCCCTGGTCCAGTGGGTTTTTGGGAGTCTGTATGTGATCCGGTCTCCGAGGTGGAAGTTGGGCGTCCATTGGGGTGACAAGGAGGTCCCCATTCCATTTGTCATGGTTAATTAAGTCTTTGTCCACTTGGACTGCCTCCTTCCATCACCATCTGGAAATATGTATTTGTATTGTTATTGTTTATAACATTTGAGAAGTTGCAAACAGTCTTTAAAGACCACATGTACGCAATCTACATAACGAAGCGCTACGTAGATAGCGTAAATTAGTTATGTCACATGCGTAGTAGCTAGATTCGGAAAATTAGGGACATAGACTAAAAAATACGGGGTTGTGAATCCGGCCTTGTGTCCCGTGGGAATGACAATCTATATACTATAAATATAGCGTGATCTTTCCAGAACCATTATTTACCCCATATGTGTTATAGTATATGCCGTTCCCAGACCTCTAAAATACCACACTTTTTCTTTATAAAGCATGCCATCTACTGACCCCAAATATACCCCATATTTATAGTAAGACAAATGTTAAGAAATAGGTTTATGAATTTTTAAGCTTGTCTGAAGAGGTGAGTTTTAAGAGAGTGCATGAAAGTTTGGAGAGCGGAGGATACTCTTAATGGGCGAGAAAGATTATTCCTTAGAGTGGGAGTAGCACGGGACAAGTCCTGTAACCATGAATCAGAGCATTTGTTTGGTAAAGAGAAGGGTGATCATGTGAATATCTGAAAGAGCGAACTATATAAGATAAAGAAAACATGGATCCTAGTTAATTACCTCAAAATGCAACATATAAAACTGTAACTAAACTAAATACAAAATGCATAACTGATAAGCTTAGTGTTACACCAGGAACACTTTAGAATGTGTATATCGTTTTATTTATGTTTTACAGGCTTGTGTAGCCTTAAACGGCTTAAATTTAAGATTATTATTTCCCATATAACAATTAAATGAATACAAGTAAAATGATAATGCAATAAACAAGCGTGCACAGGTTAGAATAACAGTAGTAAGTAATATGCCTGGCATAGGGAAAGGCAATTTAAACCCTGGTGATGGCATAAAAGACTTGATTGTCGCATATAAGGTGGCTATTGTTGGCCAAGGCCCAGACAAGTATTATTGCAAATTCTGTATTCTTGGAAAATCACTGGAATGTTGTTGGGAGGTCTTCAGATAATGGTGACAATTTACAGGAAAAAAGTGGTTCCTGGACAGATATAATTCCTTATCTATATATCCTTATCATACTTAAACAAAGACTAAGTTATGTTCCAAAACTCCTCTTTCCCATAGATCCTTTCTTGCTTCTTATTGTGTCTTTCTTTGCAGGTACCGTATATATTCTTAATCCCTATCTATACACTAAATTATTATGTGCTCTATCTAGACAGGCAGGTGCAAATATTAATAGTTAAGGCTTAATATCAAATTCACTATTTCGAAAGCATGTTAGAATAACATAGGGCCTGATTCAGACTTATGAAGGAGCTTGAAAATA
This sequence comes from Limnodynastes dumerilii, assembly GCA_011038615.1. Classification (NCBI taxonomy): domain Eukaryota; kingdom Metazoa; phylum Chordata; class Amphibia; order Anura; family Limnodynastidae; genus Limnodynastes; species Limnodynastes dumerilii. Next base: position 633,407 of record WWET01000452.1, on the reverse strand, counting down.
AGGACCGTATTCACAGATCCGTTTTCACGTGAAGTTGCGTGCGTATTTCTAGGTACGTTTTAACTGCGCATGCGTAGTAACTTTATTTACGGAAGTAACTTTAGGCACGGACATGTGAATTGCACTTGGGGACATATGTATGGAGTGGCGGGGTTAAAATTCGTACCAGATAAGTTACGTGAAAGAGGGTGGAGGGAGGCATTGAGGGCGCGGTTACATAGAAACGCACGTACGGCATACATGTAAAGTTAGAGGTGGTCTATGGACGTATTTCAACCCCGCCCATCCGTATGTATTTCCGCAAGTGTGATTCACATGTCCGTGCTTAAAGCACTTACGTGCGTATATTCTACGTCACTTACGTAAATAAAGTTAAAACATACCTAAAAATACCCCCCACACAACTTCAAGTGAAAACGGATCTCTGAATACGGCCCTAAGATAGGAAAGTTACTCCTAGGCTAAACCATGTTGTTTTTAGGGGGAGTCAAGTTAATAGTATTCTTTGCATGCAGGGATAAATCTTTGAATTGCTTACTGTATATAGCTTCTAACCAGCTTTACTTTTACACTGTTATTTAGCTGGGAAATGCCACCTCTCAACTGTAATACTGTTTACAACAGATGAAATAGGACTCCCCTGCAATCAACATGGTTTAGCCAAGGAGAAACTTTCCTTTTTTATTTTCAAGCTCCTTCTAAGTCTGAATCAGGCCCTATGTATATAGTCTATTTCCAGAAAAGCAGGCCATACAGAAGAGTGGACCAAAAATCGCTCTAGAGCAGGAGTGGGCAATTAATTTCTATAGGGGGCCACGTGAAAAATCTGAACTGTGTTAGAGGGCCAAACCACTGATAACTTGAACTTAATTATGCTCAATATTAATTTTCTCCCATTATAAAGAGCAGCAAATTATATATTTTGATAAAATGCTACTGGTAATCAGAAGTTTAAGAATATTCTGTAAATATTTATGTAAATTTATGCATTATGGTGTAGGTCAAAGAGGACTCACCCTGGATGCTGGTCTGACGGGATCTCTAAAGCACCCCAAAGTTTAAGCAGAAAGTGACAGGGCAAAGCTGTCTCCCGCGCGAAACACGTCATCAGGCGCTGGTTGCTAGGGACCCAGGGGGCGGCGGCCGCCGGCAGTGACGGCCCGTGCACTGCGGCTCTGTAGCTTGCGACTCGCGGGCAGTCACTGGGCCTCAATTGTTAAGCTGCATCGCAGGGTCTTTGTGACCTAGCAATACAGCACAGTGTGTGGTGCAGGGAGCCTGTGGGCAGAGAGCCGCAGGTGCCATGTGTGTGAGATTAAGGGGGGAGGCGTGGGGCTGGACAGGGATTGCCAAAACGCCGTATGTGGCCCGCGGGCCGTACATTGCCCAGGTCTGTTCTAGAGTATGGTCAGGATTTTTATCCCAAATTGTGGTTAAATGGTAAAAAAAAATATTTGGGTCCAATAAATCGATTTTTAGACCTTTCCTAAAATAAATCAGACCCAAGCTACTGAGTGTGGGAAGTTTCCAATTATTGGGCCCTGTACCGCCTCCTCCTGGTTGGAGGTTCCCCATCTTTCTGAGTCCATAATTATCGGCAAGTACAGCAGTAATAAAGTAGTGAAAGCTCTGCATTCTGTAAGAGATGGAAGTCTTATACGTGCATGCATAGTCGCCATTTGCGGTCACCACTCGCCATTTATGAATGTCGATCCAGTCCAGGTACCAGTTTCAGATTTTATCATGTTAGAGGATTTACACAAGCCACTTGCGTGCGTCTCCCTTACCATTAAAACAGTGCTTGCGTGCATATAGAAAGAAATATCCGTACACAAGGAGATGCGTGCGGGGCCATGTCATGCCTAAGCCCCGCAAAGGGGTTTGGGTTAGGCATGTCAAGCAGGACGGAATGCAGGTCCATGCAGATGACTTAAAGTAGGGTTATGGATGCATGTGTTGTCCAAAGTCTGAACGTAACAGGGGAGTGGCATGGGAGTTCACCTCCCTCTTGTATGATGGCTTCCGGACCTCTGTATGTATGGAGCATGTTTGGAGGTCTGGATCAGGTCCTATGTTATTTATAAAAATAATTAATATAATAGAAATAAACTATTTAATTCATTTAAATAAAATAAAAAAGAAGGAAATCATGTGAAGTGTTCTAAATACAATATAAAATTTTACGCCTTTTGAAGTGCTTTTCCGTACGTATTTTTAGGCACAGCTGAACTGCGCGTAGTAACTTTTTTTACGCAAGTTACGTAGGATTTAGGCACAGAAGTCCATTACACACAGATTTGTAAATCGGATTGTGGAAATTGAATAAAAAAAAAAAATAATAAATAAATATTATAGGACGATAAAGTGCAATCTATGCATAATAAATTGTGGTTTTCATGTTACTAAAACATATGGCTCACCTTTTTCAGAAAGTACCAAGCAACTATAATCTACCATTCAGCGTTAGAATGTCATATTACTGTCATATTTAGGCTTGTTGTGTACCTTGTTATGATGTCATGATAATGTTATGCTCTAATAAGAGATCGCATTAAGCATTATGCTTGTATGGGTGAATTTACATATGAGATAGGCCAAATGGTACTTGCTAATTCCTAGGTCCTGGGATGAAACAATGGAAAGAGCAGCAGTCGGTGACCAGATTGTCCTGAGAAACTGACCAGCCCTGAACCACAGACATTATCCTGTTATTTGTTCTTTTATGACATCACTGTCTCTTTGATCTAAACTGTATTTATGTGCACCCCTGGTTCATATCAGGGAGCGCTCTTTATAAAATGCCCTAAATCAGTGCTGATGAAACGTCTTGTCTAAAGTGGCCATATTCTTTGTTTGTCAGTCATGTTATTGAATGTTACTATGTCCTATTTTGTCATTTAACCATTCCCCTGTTTGATAATTTTTTTGTTTGTTGATACACAATTAGAAACATAGAAACATAGAAAGTGACGGCAGATAAGAGCCACATGGCCCATCTAGTCTGCCCATTTGTTTATTCAAAACTATACTGACCCTAGAGCCTATTTACCCTCAATTTGGTTTACAATTTAGGATACCCTTATATTTATCCCAAGCATGTTTAAATTGTTCTACTGTATTGGCCTCAACCACCTCAGATGGGAGAATATTCCACTTATCTATCACCCTTTCAGTGAAGTAATTTTTCCGCACATTTCCTTTGAATCTACCACCCTCCAGTTTATATCCATGCCCTCGTGTTCTATTACACCTTCTCTTTCATCATTTTACTTGTATCTGGAAGTATAAACTCCAGAGGACTTAGTGACATACGTAGTTGGTGGTTGCCTTCCATATGTGCGTAGTTTAGTGAAAGTGGCATTTTAATGGAGTAATATGGGTGCGGTTACTCATGTACGCATGTACTGAAGGAAAATACGCATGGAACTACACACGTAGAGTTAAGGTTGCCCTATGGATGCGCGAGTCACCGAACAACCATCCGTGTGAAGGGAGTGTCATGTGTGTTGCCTTGCCACGTACATGCGTATGTTTGCGTCCTTTATACACACGGATCTGTGAATACGGTCCAAAATCCGTAAATCGTGGGAGAAGTGACAGTATGGGATATTACCGTATATCCACTCACTTCGGGACCCGTTTCGCATGTGTATTAGGTCATTTATTTTATGTACCAGTTAGGTACGTAGATTGACTGTGTGTGGTCTTAAAGAGTAGTGTAGGCAGAAGGAGGCGTGCAAATGCCGCCTCTGGGAGGTTTTAGTTAGAAGTGGGAGGGGGGAGGGATTTAGATTAGATGGGGAGGGCAGGGGGAGGGTTTATCCATGCGTAATTTCTTTCTTAAGAAGGAAAATACGCATGGTTACTTAAGGAATCCCTAAATAAGGTTCCTAAAAATGGTCAGGGGTGGATTAGTGGCAGGACGGGAGAATTAGGTGAGGTTCTGTCCACACCTAACTCACTTTTAAATGTGAATATGGTCCATTGTAATGAGCATACACAAGGAAAAGAAAAATACAACATATTGGTCCCAATCACTGAAATCACAAAAATGCAATAAAACCGTTAGTCTCAAAGATGCCTTTAGTAAATGCTCGGGGTTGAAAGAAATGTAAAATATACTGAAATAATATTCTATTATTTCTCTTTATCTGATTGTTCAGCTTTTACTACCAAGAACTATGTTGGAACGGTTCCCTATATTACTTCTAAAAACAACATCCTCTCATCCAGACATGATGTAACAGAGGAATGGAAAAAGAATAGCATACAGTATGTAACCAGGCACTTTCCCTGAGTTGAAAGGCACAGCAGTAGGTACAGAAGCAGGACAGGCATCAGTTAGACGCTCTGTGGCTCTGAAATTGTTCCTTTAAAAATATTGCAAAATGAGATACATATGGAAAAATAGTCATTTCCAATTCAAGTAGCCGATTATGCAGTCTAATAAAATGACTTACGATAAATGTAAAATATACTCATAACTCGGTAACATACATACTGGAGCTTTCGTAAAGGAGCAGAATTTTGGGAAATGGTAAATAACCTTATAGCATCAAGGTGGCCAACAACAGCAATCATAATGGCTCGTATTCAGAGTACCGGAATTATAACATATGCGTCTGGTGTTTAGCGATTTTTACTACTGCGCATGCATAGTAATTTTTTTACGTGATCTACGTATCTTTTTCTTACATAGATTACGTAAATGCAGGTTACCTGGGATATCATTAGGGCCAAAGCATATTTTTTGCACCTGGGCCCACCACTCGCTAGTTCCGCCTATGGGCCACAACCTGCACATCCCAGATAGCCAAGATCATCCTGCTTTCTGGCAGACTGATGGACTCGTCCTCAACAAAAGCAGTACGAATATTTTCAGATACTCGTAAACGAGACTTTGAAACACAACATACATGAGGTTACCGCTGTTGATGCCTCTATCCACTCCATTAATATTGTTTGTTATAAAAACTTGCACTACCAAAAAATGGTGGACATAGAAACATAAAAAGTGATGGCAGATAATAATATACGTATTAAAATCAGTATTTGTCAATAACCTCTTTTTCACAAATCTTTATGGACCATATCCAGATTTGCTTTGAAATTCCATAGGTAGCCTCCACAACATGGGCTAATGTGTGGAATTTCTGATTCATACATAGGAGAGCAGGGCATCCCCTTCCCCCTCTGTTCTCCTACGTACAGATAGTAAATCCATGTCCTGGGGCCACCTTAACTAACTGTGGAATATAGGATCATACGTAAGGACTAAACCCCAGTCCTTACTGTACAATTGAAAAATGTAAATACCTAAGGCCACCCAACATGCGTATCTCGGAAGCTTCTTTCTACACGGAGTGAACATCAGAATAGGTACTGCGCATGTGGACGTAATTCAGCTCTTTTATTAAATATGGATCTGGCCCTATATTTTTATTATATGAACCGTGCGACATCTTTACGCTTGTCCAGTTACTGCTGACTTCTTGGAAAGAGCACACTGGATGTTAATGTGACAGCCAGGGACTCACATCTAGAGCCGCGGTGTCTTTGGAGTATTCGGAGCGACTCTTGGATAGAGTCTATGAGCAGGTCATGCCAAGAAATGCTAGAGTTTCAATTTACTAAAACAATCAACCTCTTGTGAAAGTTTTGACACAGGACAAGAGATTCATGTTCAGGCCATGTATAATTTTGATACAATGAAGTTGTTTATTTCATATTGTGCAGATGTGGTATACAAAACCAGGGATCGCAACAGTCAATGGGCCAAAGAACGCTTTAGGAAACATATTTTGAATGTGTGTAAGGAGAATGAGAATTTTCCTGCAACTTGTCATGTTACCATGAAATACAGCAGGGAGTTGATTTGGAAACGTTTTTTCATTTATTTTAGAAAACAACAGCGTTCAGTGAAGTGGACCAATTTTAGAACGTTTTTCTAAACTGTGTATTTTTCTCACATTTCATTTATTACTTTACTTACTTTTCTGAACACCGAAATCTCGGTGCTCCATGGATCGATTGCTATGCCTCATCGAGACATATGCAATCGAAACCCCAGTTTGAAACTGGCTGGGAGGAAACGGCCCTATTGAAATAGGGCAATTATAAGAAGGGACACAGACCCCTGCGGATCTTCTGCTTCCCCCCCAGTGCCGGCCCCTTCTACGGAAGAACTTCGTGCATGCACCGATGTTACATATCAAGATACTTGCGTAAATCCCCTTAAGAATATAATTGTGAATCAGGGCCTCCGTTAGTATCAGGAAACACCTGCCTTGCAAGCACAAGCAACACAATCCCAGAACGGATTTGGATCCACATATTACTTTAAACTAGATTAACTCTAATCTTAATTAACTCTAAACCTGATTATTGTTAGTTTTATTTTGTCATGTTTATTTTTGAAATGTAGATTGCTCATTTATTACAGATAACATTGTTTTTTGATCGTTTTTTTTTATAAATAAAAAGTGCCAGCATATAGCATTTACAATTTAAAACACAGTTGTTTGAGACGTTGCTTGCTTATGTTGGTCATACACGGTTATTATGTATTCTAGGGAATGATTTGCCACCTTGATAATCTTTTTTCGGGCAGATCACTTTGCGGCAGTGAAGGGCCTCATGCATTCGGTTTTTGACAGTCTGCCCTAGAAGATACGACTCCCACAAAGACAATTTCCAAACACTGCAGCAGCGACAGGTTATCTAGGGCCATATTCACAGATCCGTTTTTACGTGGAGTTGTGTGCGTATTTTTAGGTACGGTTTAACTGCGCATGCATAGTCACTTTATTTACATAAGTTATGTTAAATATACTTACATAAGTGCCTTAGGCACGGACATAGGAATCGCACTTAGGGATCTGTTAATACGGCCCCTTATCCCTAACTCTAACCTTCCCCTTCCCGCAACCTAACCCGCCCCTAACCCTAACCTTAGACCTCCTCTCTCCACCACCTAACTCTAACCCGCCCCAAACCCTAATAATCCTCGTTCCACAGCCTAACCCTAACCATCTTGACCTGCTGCCTAACCCTTCCTTAACCCTAAACAAACATGTCCCACAGCCTAACTTTAACCCTCCCCTCTCTGAAACCTAACCTTATCCCTTCCTGTCCTGCAGCCTAGCCCTAACCAGAACAGGTTCAAATAAGACCATTGAACATGGTACTTAATCAGAATTTACATTTTCACTATGAAAAAGCAGATGGTAATGGTACAGATGAAATGAAATTAAATGTGGAAAAAAGTTTACTAAGACTTCATTGGAGCCTTTTATTTATTTATTTTATATTATTATTTTATATTATTTTTGGCACTTTTATCTCCATGTTCTCTATATTCTCATCACTATTTTTTTGTCTCACTGATAGTTATTTGCTTTCATAAAGCCATCACTTTATACAAATCCAGCATATCCTATACAGTCCTACAGGAAGGAGCCCTGGTTGTTCCGAGGTGGAGGGGCTTGTTCTCTTTCCCCACCCTCAGCCAATCTGAACACCACTCCATGTTCTGCCCTCTCTCCTACTCCTCAGTCCCAGTACTCTCGGAGCACTACTCCTGCTCTGTCCACATGGGAAGGAGACTGGAATGGAGTGACTGCGCCTCTGCGGTTGCCCGGTCTGTTTCAACACTGGAGCCACCTGTTCATTTATGCATCAGATGAAGAGAGAGGTGCAAGTAGCCATCTGCAGTTCTGCTAGAGGCCTTGTATTTTAGTCATTTCATACCAGAGAAGAGCTTCCAAATCGCTGTGATTTTTGCACCATGGTGATTGCAACCACACTATGAAATACACTTACAATATCATCAATAACTTTTAGCAAAAGAATTAACCATTTAATTTAACCACCTCTACATGGGGTAGATCCAGAGCTACGTACGCGAGCGATTTTACGCTAGCCGCTGACGTAAAAATCTCCATTGGTATTTACTGCGCATGTTACGCCACGTAACTCATAGCATATGGGACAGTCACGTATCAACAGCGTAACTACGACCGAAGGGGCATACCAACCATACAACACCCGTAATTACTCTTCGGAGGCGGGGTGAGGCCTTTAAATCATACAATATGGGCGTACGAGCGAGGGGAGTGCATAGTAAATATGCTACGTCTTGAAGCGTAATGGAAGCGTAGCTCTGGATCTGGCTGTATGTGTTGGTGACTTGCAAACAGAGAAAAAAAAATACAGGACTTGTTGATTTTCAGCACTACAGAAATTATTTATATTATCAGCCTTAGAATGTACACTAAATAATATCTGGAAGTGGTTCTCCAAATCTTCGTCACCCGTTTGCTTGACAGATAACACTTACAAATGATTTTTCCTTTGGTATTACGTCCTGACCAGGATTCACAGCGTCTTTTTTAAACACATCTGACGCGTTCATAAGATATTGTTGTCAAATGAGTTTTTTCCAGTTGCGTCTGTTCTAAACTTGAAATAAACCATGATCGCCATCACAAAATATAAAATACATCTTATAAATCCAAAGTCTCTTCAAACAATCCGTGTAAGCTTATTAGTTGTTGCCAGAAGGCAGTATGATGGAGACAAGTCCTATACAATGACAGCCGCAAAAGTCTGCCATAACTGTCCTATGTTATACTATGATGCCAGCAAAAGTTGCGATTTTTTTAATGCGTTTCAATCTGAGTTTTTATTTACATTCTCTGCGTGTGCACATATTTGAGCTGGCCAATCGTAACGCAAATCCGTCCTGACCAGACGGGGTTGTATTTGAACATGGACGTGACTTGGTATTACATTGTACAGTACAGGCATTCCCGATGGAGGGCCGTATGCAGAGATCCGTTTGAGTTAATTTTCGTGCGTATTTTTAGGATTGGATCAACTGCGCATGCATAGTACCTTTATGCACGTAATTTACGTTGACTATACGCAAGTGCCTAACGGACGTACATGTGAATCGCACTTGGGGACATAAGCACGGAGATCAGACGTATGGAAAAATTAACATAAAAGTGGGTGGGGGGGCATTTAAATGACTGTATGGAGGCGCAGTTAACAAGATTCGCATGCACGGAGCACATATACACACATAAGTACACACATATAGAACAGAGTGGTCTATGGACTCGTAAGTCACCAACAGCATGTCCGAGAGAGGGGAGTGTCGGGGTTGTTGGTGGGTGTTTCCTTGCTTTGGCTGTGCGTATAATTCCGGCTGTGCTCCGTGGATCGATTGCTATGCCTCATCGAAACTGGCTGGGAGGAAATGGTCCTATCAAATTAGGGCCATTCTTTCCAGGGACTCACACTCCTGCAAAACCTAGGTACACCTCTTATACTTGTGATCAACTCATTAAAGGCCCATGGTGATCAGGGAAGCATGTTACTCTTTAAAAAAAAAATGCATATGTTTTTATGTTGTGACTGTTATGTTATATACATGAACCTTGTCAATTTCCTGAGAATTCTGCATAACCAATAATTTCATTGTACCTAACTGGACTGTGTAACTTCTTTGGGCCTGATCCAGACTTAAGATCGTTTTATGTATGCAAACGCACCTAAGTTACGCACTACAAATTATAATGCCCTCCCCCTGGCACTCCCCTCGCAGTAACTTAGCTGACTTACGTGTTCAGAACCCTAACTTAACTTTTCCTTGCGTATCTCTGGTCGTATATAGTAACCCAGCCCACACTGTACAAATTAAATACCTCCCTCCTCCCACAATGCGCATAATGGGCATTATATACGATTAGAGTTACGATGCGTAACATCTGCAGCGTGCATGCGCAGTCCCTTAAGTCTGGATCAGGCCCTTTGTTCTGTTACGTGACTATGCAAAAAAGAACCAAGGACCCCATAGGGCCGCAGGGCCATAAACGGCAGGCAGGTGCCCATAGAACACAGCAGACAGGCAGGGGTTAAGTTTAGTAGAGTGGGTGGGTAGGGTAGGAATAGGGGAGGGGATAGTGGGGATAAGGGGGTGGTTAGGGCTTAAATAGGGATAGCAGACTAGGGGGTGGGCACTCGTCGAGAGGATTCACCCACCCTCCCTCCCATAAAGTTTAAGTTTTTGTGTTAACCTTTTTCTTCACAGACGGAACATGGCGGAGCGGTAGCGGTTGAGGGGTCAGTAATAAGGTATGGCGCATGGAGAGGAGTCTGTGGGGAAAGGGAGGGGGAGGTGGAAATGGGGGTGGTCCCGATCTAATAGCAAACACAACCCGGTAAGTTGGGGGTGCCAAGCCTCAGCGGTAGGGCCCTTCAGGTTATCACCTTGCGAGCGTTCATACGGGTCGAGTGTTTGCTGGAGGATCGGGCGGGGGGCGCCAGAGGTCAAGGTGGATGCCGTCTTGTCTTGGTGAGTGTGACTGCTTAACCCCTCAACCGCTAGTGGGCCACCTAGTTCATTATGACTGAGCTTATCAGTCATTGCTTGCTTTAATAATAATAAATAGGTTAATCCTGATTTAAATTTGGCCCAATTAAAATAAACGTTATGTTTCCTTGTTAAACCCAAGCTATTGTGTCGGTCTCGTTATTTCATTAAGGTGTG
>WWET01000452.1:598333-610416 GCA_011038615.1 Limnodynastes dumerilii | reverse complement strand
CGTGCCAATTTTACGTGAGTCTAAAATACGTCTGAAATACGTTATGTAGGCGGGGGTTTGTATTTAAAGTGTACAGTATGGGCGTGCTTAGTTGCGTAAATGTTACGTGTTGCTCATACGTACGTGAGCGGATGACATCAGTTACGTGGGCAAAAGTTAAGGTAGGGTTTGGAAAGCGGATCTCGGACAAGATACATACATTCACAAGGTGTGACAAGGGGAGTGTATAGAAAGTACGCACACGTAAATACGCTACGCGGGGAAGCGTATTGCAAGCGGAGTTCTGGATCTACCCCTATGCTCTTAATTTTAGATCATAGGGCCCCCCTTTCTCAAGTGCCCCAGGCCCCCCGAAGGCTTAATCCGGCCCTGGTAGTGCTTTTCATTGGAGCCCCATTTAACACTGCTGTTTGATATTGCTGGATTTTTTATTTGTGTTATTTATTTATTTTAAACATGTGTAATATTGTGTGCATTTAGTTATTTAATACATTTTTGGTATACATTTAAAGCACATCCTCTTTTCTCTTAACAATTCTGTAAACAGGCTTGAATGGACTGGGCAGGCTTGACTGGACACGATGAGACTTGACTTGAACTGGACTAAATCAGCACTGGACTGGACTGGACTGAACAGGCTTGACTGAAAAAGGCAAGATTTGGCTTGAACTGGACTAAACCAGGACTGGAATTGACTTGACCTGGTCTGAACTAGGACTGGACTTGGCTTGACCTGGACGGGACCAGGACTGGATTTGACTTAACATGGACTGCACCAGGACTGGACTGGCCTTGACTGGGATTGAACTGGACTTGGGAATGGACTGGACTTAACCTGGACTGGACCAGGACTGGACTGGACTTGACAAGAACAAGACCAGACATGAACTGGAACAGCAGCGCCTCTCAGCATGAACTAGGCACCTTGAATGACCAAGTTGTTCTGGCACTGTTTGAACAGTGCTCTAGACCTAAGTAGTGCGTCCTGGTCCCAGATGACTAGATCATGTGGTTTCCTGGGCTGGAATCCAGTTGGCTGAGGCCATGTGAAGGAATGCAATATGGCAGTGCCCATGCATTGGAAACGCTGGTGCTTGGCACCAGAATGCAGAGGGAGACCACGTGGAGGAATTTGTATAGGAGGCTGCCACTATTGCGAGTGGCACCTCCTTGAAGATACAGTGTGGGAACAGCTGGAGAGAGCCACCGATAGACAATAGAAGTCCCGTGTTTCATGACACTGCAATTTTAGCATCATTGCTGATGTCATTATTGGTCTTGTATGCCTATGATATAGCGGGATGGAAAAAAGGTTTATCACTCTGGACTGGATTCAACCGGATAATGATCCTTCTCAAGGAAATTAGATGAATACTGGATAGGGATTTTACCAGCTGTTGGAGGTAGAAACTGTAATCCAGAAAGAAAGATTAAAGTCTCTATGAACCCCTTTGAGACCTACATTAATTTCCAGTTTTTTATTAGAAAATTGACAGAAACTGTAATCCAGAAAAAAGATTGAAGTCTCCATGAACCATGAAAACCATGAAATTACAAAATTGACATTAATAATGTTGCTATCTCTAGTCATCCACACCAAGTCACATCTAAAGGATACCCTTGACACCTTAAAGTGGACTGAAAATTACATTTTGGGACAGCAGATGTTACCTCTATGTACAAAATAATTAAATACAATGGGGGTCTAAAAGCGGTGGAGGTCATTTTAGAATCAAAGTATTAGAGCAAAAAAAAATCTGTCTATGATGCCATCATCTTCATTCTAAAATAAAACTTTTTTTATTTCTTCAGTTTTGATGTACATAAAAGAGGAACGCCCATGGGCACCAAGTTTGCACCCAGTTATGCCAACCTCTTTATGGCATTTTGGGAGGAGGAATTTGTTTGGCAGGGACATGACTACATGGCATACTTGTCTTGGCACAGATACATTGACGATGTGTTTTTCACTTGGAATGGAGGTGTGGAACAGCTAGTACAGTTTCAAAACTAATGTTTCACACATTTACATTAAAACCCCTGTCCATGCGTTCTCTGGAATCTCATATATATTTTATGACTGTACAGTCTATACTTACTTATTAGAGAGTGTTTAATGTGCACTTTCTAATAAGAGTTCCAGCTCCCTTATACTATGACTTCAAGCATTCATCACTGCAGAAGATAGAGTGGGATCGTAGTTGCATTCAGAGAAGACCATGCAATCTGAGTATTTTTTATGCTAGTGCTAATACTTTGTAAATACCATTTCTTCTGTTTTCCCAAAGTGAAACCAGAAAAGGAGTATAGAATACAGACTGATTTTGTATTTAAATAAAATCTTAGCTGTATTAATAGATCCCAAAATAACAATTCACTACTCTTCATTGTATTACCAATATTACTGTTATTTACTTTACTTAATGCACATACAAATTATCTTCCTACTCAGTGGTTTAGAAGGTCAGAATGGCCAACTCTTATTTTTGCTACCTTTCTGAGGATGTTCATGCCATTTCTAGTATTTCTTTGGTGCACCCAACTTTTACAGGTATGATGAAGGCTTTAGCTCTCAAGTCTTTAATTTCTATCATTTTCCTCAACATCCTAATGGTACATTAGGACAGACTAAAACTGTAATGAGGATGAACATATGATGCTGCCTTTTCAAATATAAATGTTTGTCTAGCTGTGTGTTGGCCAAGGGCCATGTGTATATCTTCACCAGGCACCAGCAGGGTTAAGCATGGGAAGGAAAAGGACTGGGTGGACTGTAGCCACTTGGTGTATTCCAGACAGTACTGGAACCACTACAGCAGCTATCCTGCTCATCTGCAAATCAGTTGCTGACTCTGCAAATGAGCTTGTACTTGGCGAATGCCTGATGAATGTGCCTCTATGGTTACAGTATGTGTCTGCAAACATTTTCGGAAGTGCCACCGCCAGACCACCAGAGGGGTGAATAACCCTCTCTGGGGACTTAGGGTTAGGCTGCAGGGGGTGGGGGGACTAAAGGTTAGGCTGCAGGGGGGGGAAGAGACTTAGGGTTAGGCTGCAGAGGGAGGAGACTTATGGCTAGGCTAAGGGGAAGAGAGACTTAGGATTAGGCTGTGGGGGGGACTTAGGGTTAGGCTGCAAGGGAAGATTTAGGTTTATGGTTGGGATTAGGGAGTGGGTTAGAGATACTTACCTTTTGCAGCACCATGCTCGGTGCTCTGGGAATCGATTGCTATGTCTCATCAAGGCATAAGCAATCAATATCCCAGCCAGTTCGGAACTGGCTAGGAGCGAACAGCCCTATCAAAATAGGGCCTTTCGCAACGGGGAACCCACACTCGCCTGCAAAGTACAGGGTTGATTATTTTACTAATCAGTTTTACTTTGCTATTGCTTTTATACCACACATTTTATTTTAAACTAGCATTTCAACCCTTATTCTGATGGTACATTTTATTTCTTTTTCCTTTCCTCCATGGTTTTGTTAAGGTATAGATTTGCTCTTTTGTTTGCATGTGCTACCAATTATATAACTTGGTACACAGAGACCCACAAAAATTCATATAGTTCAGGTATTTCTGAGAATACTGTAAATGGGCATTAGGACTGTGTTAATGGCTTACTTTTTTGCATAGAAAGCTTTTTACTTTTGCAGAAGGCTAAAAATATATATTTATTCATGTCCATTTACATAATAAAAAAGTTACCCACCAAAAAAGTCTTGCTTAACATTTTGTTATTTTTCAGTAAACTCACCCATACAATCTTATATATGCAATTCTCTACAGAATTAGACACACTGAACCGGATCAAGACGAAAACAGGTAGAAATTTGCACCTGTCAAAACTATGTTGAATTGCAGCGGATTCAAAGAGTTGAGAGATAATGTTTCCTAGCATGAGTGTAAATTACAGTTTAAAGGTAGAGCTTATCAGCATCTGCATATTATAAGCAAAACAAACTATTGTACCTACATGCAAGAATAAAATGAATTTGATTTCCCCTGATATTTAACATGGCTTAGTCACCTGTGTTCCTCTTTTTTTCAAACTCTGGATATGGTTCACTAATGTGAACTTCAGGACAAATGCACTGTGCATTGCACTGTAGAACTTTTATGTGACCTCCAGTGTTGTTGATTCCCTGTTACTATTGGTAATAGAAGCTGGATTCACCCAAACCTTAGTAAAGTGATATAAACTTCTCTTGCAAAGGGGTCTATTTATGAATGGGATGACATAAGGCATGGCCTACCATTCTCTAAGCTGGTACGTCTCAAATGCATCAATTGCGATTCGAATAAAGCAAAAGAAAAAATGAAACTTTGATAAAATAAAAAAAGAGGGCATAGTATGAAATGCCTACAGCAGGGAAAACACAAAGTTGATCATATAACTAGGGAAGAATTACTATGCCCATGACCTCAGATGTTACATATTGTAACTCTGAATGTATATATCTTCTATGTAACTCCATACAATAGAGCGTGACATCCTTATGCAAGCCAATTATACGCATTGTGGGAGGAGGGGGCCAATTAAATTGGACAGTTTGGGCTGGGTTAGGCACTTGGGTAGGGTTCTGAACACGTAAGTCAGCTAAGTTATGTACGTGAGAGGGGAGTGCCAGGGGGGGGTATTATACTTAGCAGTGTGTAACTTAGGTACACATGCGTACGTAAAACGACCTTAAGTCTGGATCAGACCCAACATCACTAGCTCTCCAGATGGCTTGAGAGCTACAATTTTAGGCCAAAATCCTGGCAGCTACAAGTGCATGGGCTGCACAATATGTAACCAAATAGAAACAGGAGCATCATTTAAGCATCCAACCACAGGTAAAGAATTCAAACTCAGACAAAAAATAACCAGTAAAACTACTCATGTAGTTGCCTTCGTTGCCCTTGCAACTTATTGTATGTTGGTAAAACTATAAGAAAATTAAATGATTGAATGGCCTTATATCATTCCTCAATCAAGAAAGCCTTGGATGGTAAAGGAAAGAAAAATGGACTTCCCGTGGCAAGACATTGGTCCCAGCTAAGATATAATATGAAGAACCTGCATTTTATGGGGATAGTCCATGTACCAATTCTAAAAAGAGGAGGTGACAGAGATCCTCATTTATTGAGGGGAAGCACCTGGATCCAATCTCGAATGAACTTTTACAACTGAGCTGCTTCATGTAAAGCCTATTAAAGATTTACACCTAGGAACGTCAAGATTATAGCACTATGTCATCGAAAGATACATCTACGGCCATCTGAAGTCACTCTCGTACCTACTATGATATTGGCACACAGGGGTACTGCCAAATACATAAAACAGCTTGCACAGAATTATCAATCAGTACCTTGGACTTTTCCTCTATCTACTTTAATTCTCTTCTTATCTCGATAGGATATAGTCACAAATGGCTATGTTATGATATTTATTTATGTTTTGCCTTTCCGTTATAATAAGCCTTTTGCTTAAGTGGGTTAAATACTGTTGCCCATTCATTTCCTTAGCTATACAATGTTTTTAGTTTTAGAGTGTGTCCCTCGATCCTAGGCAAACTGACTGCCAATGACGATCGGAGACCCAATCACCCGCCCCCATTGCTAGGCAACCAGTTTAGCACAGGAAATGGAAAAAAATCAGCACTAAAGAGCATACACTACACTCAGATTAAAAAATATATATGCTATCAATCTCCGGCAGCTCTTTATGGGAGACCAAATAAAGGTAAAGAAAAAGAGCGCTGGGAGATGATAAAAAGTAGCAATTTTATTAATATAGAATAATACTCAATGGAAATTGCTAATAAATCAGCAATAATGCAGGATATACATAAAATTACAATACATATAGCGCAAAATAAAATAAACAATAAAAAAAATATATATATAAAAAGATAGATTTGTGGCCACAATTAATTAGTAATTTGGAAGCTCCGTGCTAATAGGTGCACCTATCTATGGCTGATGAAGAATAAAGCCAAATTATTTGTCTTAAGTTGAATGCACGTTGAGGACAAATAAGTAGAAACAAAGGGTAAAATATCCCAACACACTGATCTCCAATGGAAAGTGGAAATGCAGCATCAATTCTTTTCAAGTATATATATTTTTTATTGTTTATTTTATTTTGCGCTATATGTATTGTAATTTTATGTATGTCCTGCATTATTGCTGATTTATTAGCAATTCCCATTGTGTTTTTCTATATAAATAAAATTGCTACTTTTTATCATCTCCCAGCGCTCTTTTTCTTTACATTTTTAGCACAGGAAATGTCTGGTGTAGAAGATTCCTGACTGGAGGCATCATGGCTGCCATGGACTTGGGTGAATTCTTTTTTTTATCTCCCTCCTCTTATTTCTCTTAAAGTCTATAAATGTTGGTTTATGCAATGTCACATTTACACTGTGATTGCCCTTTGCACACCTTGAAGAAGCGATTGAAATGTCAGTTTAAGAACATGTGCTAAATGTACTTAATACAAGTCTTCTTCTGTTTCTCTCCCGTTTTTCTTCTTCTTTTTCTTCTCTCCCCTTCTTCTTTTTCTTCTCTCCCCTTCTTCTTCTCTCTCCTTCTTCTTCTTCTTCTTCTCTCCCCTTGTTCTTCTTCTTCTCTCCCCTTCTTCTTCTGTTTCTAATCTCCCTTTGTTCCTTAATTCTCTTCTTCTTCTTCTTCTTCTGTTTTGTATAAGTGCCACTTCTTCTTTTTCTTCTCTCCCCTTCTTCTTTTTCTTCTCTCCCCTTCTTCTTCTCTCTCCTTCTTCTTCTCTCCCCTTGTTCTTCTTCTTCTCTCCCCTTCTTCTTCTATTTCTAATCTCACTTTCTTCCTTTATTCTCTTCTTCTTCTTCTTCTTCTTCTTCTTCTGTTTTGTATAAGTGCCATAGACTAATATGTACATTTATTCTTACTAAACCCTTTCATTTCTTTCATTCTTATCAAAACACCTCTGATAGGACAGAGGTCAACCATCTTCTATCAGATTCATTTCCCAGTTTTTGTAAATGCCAGTAATGCTCATTATACCCACAAAAGAATGCTAATGAAAACCACTTAAGAATGGCTATTGTACCCATTCATCTTCATCCTTTGTACACTGGCCTCAACTCTAGCTATAAAAACCAACACAGCCATAAACAAGTAAATTGAAAACACTTTGGCAAAAGAACTGAGTTACTACATTGTCCAGGGATCATTAATGCAAGTTTATCAAATGGTTAGTGTTCATCTTTTCCACTGACACCATAATCATACCATTTGCCATAAAACTTTACTGATATTTCCTTACCTCCATGCCCTTAAGATTCTAGCCAATGGTTCTTCCTCCCTGTCACTCCATCCAATAATACTATATCATTAATCTACCAAGAATATACAGTTTTCCTAGAAGTCTGTCTGCTGTCCAATCAGCAACCAGTCCACAAAATATGCACACACAAACATAATTGATTTTATTCATGTGTTCCACTTATATATACATACACCTGTTTTTTGGTTTTTTTTTGCTATATTATCTATCGACTATAATTATAAATACTAGCAAATTTAATGTCAAGGGACCGTATTCACAGTTAAGAAGATAAGAACAAATGGATTTGCAGTTATACGCATGGCAACTCCCTTAACACAACCTAGCTTTTGTTGTTCTTAACTGACTTAAGAAGGCAATAGGCAGCCCCATTTCCTGTGCATACATTTATTCTAAAGTTGCTAAAGTACGCACGTCCCTAGCAAACCCGGTCAGCCCCATTTTAATGCCTCCTCTCACCCAGTTTCCTTAACTTCCTTCTTAACTTGGCCTAGCACGCCTCTTCTTACTTATCTCATTACTCTCTTAATGGATCTCAATTCCTAAATCCTACGTAGACTACATGCATGGTAAATGCAGGGTACATGCATGCACAGTTTATCTGTTCTTAAAAACACGCACGGACATTGCAGCAGCTTCTTAACTGTGAATCTGGTCCAAGGTCTTTGATTCGTTGTTTTTGAGGTAGTTTTGTGTTATTTACTGGTAGGTTCATCAGTTGCTGCCTACACAAATGTGATTTCTTCTTCTTCTTCTTCGTCTGCTTCGTCTTCTTCTTTTTCTTCTTCATCATTCATTTGGATGGGGTACTTACAGTGAGAATGTGCAAGGTTTGAGAGGAGATTCAATTGTACAGTAAAGGTGCATACCCACTATACAATTATCTAGCGGATTATCTGAAATATCTGGTTACTGGAACAAAAATATGGTAATGAATGAGAACAACTGACAATACCATATGCTCTCATCCATTACCAGATTTTAATTTCAACTGCCTGATCTTTCACATAATCTGCCAGATAATTGTATAGTGTTTATGCACCTTAAGGGTGTGTAAGTCCTTATATGTAATCCTGATTTCCGAGGCGTTACCATTTTACATGGGAACAGTGTGGAAATATTAAGCTAGGGTCCTGCTAATGGAACTCCATACATGCTTGAGGCATGGCCTCTTCTCGTCCGCACGGAAGTTAGAATACAACAAGGATTCTGACTTTGGATCTTCGCAGACACAGCAGCTGTGGGGGCCTTGATCCGGTCCCTTATTATCAACATTGTTGTTGTTGTTGTTATTATTATTATTATCATCCATCCAAGATAGTATCTCAAATATCTTCAAATATTAAATGTTCCAATGTTCTTTCTTTTCGACACATGAATTTTATAGTCCATGTTTAGTGACGTTAGTAATGGGGATTTTTTTTCATTTCTTGTACTCTCGTTGCCATAAGGTACATATTCCGCATGTCACTGAAGCGTTCCGTGATTAGAGTGACAAACACTAAGAAGACACTGAGCTCTAGTGACATGGCAACCTTTATTTATTGCTTCTGGAGCAATCACAGGAACTTCACTTATTCAACCTCCAGAAAACAAAATGATCTGGCATACAGTATAGCAGCAAACTGGTTCTACACTATTCTGTCCCACAGTGCAGTTATTGTAGAGGATTAAATAGTCATCAGAAAGTCCAGGTTTACATTCCAAGGAACAAAAGAGCTGAAATCCTACTCTAGAGTGTGCTGTTAAAGTCCTGAAGGAGAGCCAGCAGTCTTTCAGCTGTACCATGGCTGTTGCCAAAACTAAAGTCTCTCCTCTTGTACATAGTAGCCCCTGTGGGGTTAACTCACTGAGTGTGCCAGCTCCATTCTCCCCAACACCACATAGTAGCCTCCCAGCCTGTTCTCTTACACAGCAGCCCTTACTTGTTCTCTTGTTTTACTGCTGTCCCCGCAGTCAAGAGGTCCAAGTTAAGTGTTTTGCGTACTGCAGCTTGCAACTGACAGCAACACAGCGCCCTCTAAAAAACACATGGACAAAAACCAATCCTATAGTCCAGGCCTAGCCAACCTCTAACCTCTAACTACGTGTCCAAGCATACTTTATCAAGTATCGGCTATGCCTATGAAATTAATGCATGCTGGGAAACGTAGTTTCAAAACATCTTCAAAGGCACAGGTTGGCCAGACCAGCCTTCTTCCTATTTATAGTACAGGAGAAGGGGGAGTTATCGTGTGGAGTATGGGGGTATGGAAGGAATAGTATGGCTTGTGTTCTTTTCTTTGGCAAATACCCTGCCCCAGTTAATGGAAAGATGGATGACTCCAGGCTTCAAAGGGAGGTTTGCAACAGTCAACAATATCCTGTTTTCATTGTTACAGTAACTGCTGCCCATTTTTGTTGAATAATAAAGTTGTACTAGTGTAATGTCCGATTCCAGCACATTACTTTTTTCCGCTAAATCACAGGATGTTCTTAGGTTAATATTGCTTTAATACTTTAATATTGGAAAGAACCTAGATACCAAATAGGGTGCAAAATAAAATAAATAAATGAGGCGTAAAATGGAAAATGGATTTGAAGGACCATTTATCTGTGAAAAGCTGGCACTAATTCCATAACCTAGATTTCAGCAAGAGAAGTCTGGCAAGGGGAGGGTAGGACATTTGGCACAGTAAGATAGTATAGCGAGCTTGCAAGCCTCATAGTCCAGTATTGTGACTGACTAAATTTGTCAGGGGTATTGCTGAAATGACTAAAATGTTATCAGGCATGAACTGCTAGTAATTTTCATCAGTGCCCATCTATACTCGGGTGCAGTCCCCGCTGCGATTGGCTGCTTTTAGAAATAGAGACAGCCGAAAATTCCTTTTCGGCTGTCTCTATTTCTAATAGGCAGCCTTTTTAGATATTTTTTTTGTAGAATGGTTGAGTGTGTCTATCGGCACACTCACCCATTCATTTTCGTGGGACCCTTGAATGACAGCTCTGGAGAGATGACTATCCTCTTCAGGTACTTTTAGTGTTGTTAGGGTTAGGCTTTTAGGAAGGGAGGGTTTGGATTAGGGCCATAAAAGGGGAGGGTTAGGGTCAGGCTACAGGGAAGGGAGGGTTAGAGTCAGGCTGCAAGAAAGGGAGGGTTAGGGTAATAGAAGGTGAGGGTTAGGGTTAGAATTAGGGAAACAATTGGGGTAGTTTTTGCTCTTACCTTCGGTGCTCCGGGGATCGATTGCTATGCCTCATCGAGGTATAACCAATTGATATCCCAGCAAGTTCAGAACTGGCTGGTAGAGAACGACCCTATCGGAATAGGGCCGTTCGCAACGACGACCCACACTTTCTATACTAAACAAGTTCCTCCCCAGTTTCTGGGCAACACTAGTCTTGCTCTACAAAACTTCCTTGTTATATATGGTCCCTATGGTGGATAGTCTAAATATGAAATCCAGCTGTATGAATATATTAGAGATAAGCGGAACAAATTGTGTGAAATCCAACATATCCAACACCACTTTTTCGGGTGATGGATTTTTTATCTGAATCTCTGGATTTTGATTCTATATAAGATGATGTCAGCTTCCATTTTAGTGCTGTTTAACATTATATATAAATTTACAGACATCCTATTGATGGTAATAATACAGTACAGCAACACAAACAAGTACAAATGACACAATTTAAGAACTTTTTTTCAAATTGTTTGATTTAAGAAAATGGACCAAATCCGGAAAAAATACCAAAACCAAAACAGTTGAGTTTTTGTTATTTTGTTTTTTACAAATTCAAAATCAAAACAGGTTATAAATTTGGGGCCAGATTTACTAAGCTGCGGGTTTGGAAAGTGGAGATGTTGCCTATAGCAACCAATCAGATTCTAGCTCTTACTTTATTTTTACATACTAGAGAATGTCAGCTAAAATCTGATCTCCACTTTTCCAAACCCGCAGCTTAGTAAATCTGGTTCTTAAAATTAAAACCAAAACCAAAAAATGGGGTTCAGTGCTCATCTCTAAAATATACCATTCCATAAATATCCCAGCATTCCTAAAGACCAAAATGTGTGTTTGACTAATTGAACAATCTTCAATTCCCAAAAACTACTCAGAATGGTTTAGGGGTAACACCGGGACCAGCGAGGATACCATATTGATTAATATCTGATTGGCTAATATCAGACCTTGAAATATATTTCTTGAGTGACAAAACAATCACTGAGGAGGCAATAAATAATCTATGTAATTATTGAAAAACAAAGTTAATAGTGTACATGTTATCCAGTCCACTTACTCAAAAATGATTGTTACTAACTTTGTGTTTTTATGTGCTTTAAAAAAAATGTAATATATTAAAATTGCCGGTACTCAGTATCACTACAGCCGACTTTGGTTTTAGCGCGATCTTTGTCCTTTTTTAGTTGTACTTTTGTGGAGTTCTCCAACTTGAGTTCTCCAATAGGTAGTTTGCACAATCTCCCTGAGACTGCAGCTGGTTTAGTATTTATTAGTTAATTATTTATAGCGCCTGTAAATGTTTTTTAACTTATATACAATCTTAATATTAAATGTATGAAATCGGATCTCCTTCCCAACAAATTCTTCTGTATGCGCAGTACCAAGAATTCTGCAACGAAGAGCAGTCATCCAATGCTGGGCTCTGTGTGGAAGTCATGTGTATGAGATACACATGGTGGGAAAGCATAGGTATTATAAATTGTACAGCAAGGGCTTAGCCAGTATTCAGCACACAGCTCTGGATAGGGAGCAGGACTCTGTATGTAG
>WWET01000452.1:585963-598286 GCA_011038615.1 Limnodynastes dumerilii | reverse complement strand
CTATTCTCTTACAAGCAGAAGTGAGAATTGTAAATTCAATAAACTAGCTAATGTACAGAAAACCAGATCCAATATTAATACTGAGAGATCACAAATTTCATTAAAACACTATGCCACATCCCATAAACCAAATTTCAAACTGAAGTAAAACCATTGAATAAACTTTATTAACATATATATTTCATGACCTGTTATGCAACTAGCCATTTCTTTTAGATTCTTTGAGAAAGTGGTCAGATAGCCACGAAACGCGTCAGTGGTATTTATTCTTTTGACCGTAGAGCAGTCACAATATCTGAACCTCCTCAGTCCGTTTACTACTAGGACACTATTGGAACTGAGATTGGAAACAGGTCTAAAGGACTTGTAGGCGACTCTTCGTAACAAGGACGCTTTTGGAACTAGAGTTTTGGAACCAGTCCGAATAGAGAAAGACACCACTATCAACCTCAAGAGGCTTGCCTCAGCCTTATGGTGATCGTCAGTACTTTCTCATAAACACTGTAATTTATTGACAGGAATTTTTATGAACCCTAATTCCGAAGCCTAACCCTAAGCACCCTTATTTTTCCTGTTGAAGAGATCACTAGAAAGCATGTTGTGTCAACTAATGTAATGTACTGCAATGCAATGGGATCCAATGCAATTGAATGGGATGTGCTGAAATGCATGGTGGTCAATGGGAGTGGTCTGAGCGAGAAAAAAAACATGGGGGGAGGGGTTGGAGGGGAAAAACCAAGATGACAACCCGTTTAGCTCATCCCATCCCAGAGGTCACGTGATGGCAACCCGTTCAGCTTGTCCCATCCCGGAGCTCACGTGACGCTGGGTTTCCAGAGTCACCCCCAAGGGAGCGCTGGGGAGCCAAAAAGCCTGACTGCCATGTTTTCCTATGGGAGCTCTTCTATGCTATGGGAGCCATTCTGTCCTATGGGACCCATTACAGTAGACTATGAGACCTACTGTAATGCCTCGAATTAACCTGCTTGAAAGAACTGCAGACAATTTCTGAATAAAAGTGTTATAGTAATGTAGGCTGGAGCTGGTCTGATGGAAGAGACACCACTATTATATTAAACAGGCTTGCTTTGGAATTATGGTAGTTGTGAGCAACATCTAACAACTACTTTAATATATTTACCTATGGGAATTTGAAGTTTCTTCCCTTATTTATCATCTAAAGAGTTTCTCTTTATTTTACAATCACTTTGGATTATTGACTCCTCGTTCTCAGAACACTCTAAACTCTTAACTCTTTCCTATAGTGGACCACTTACTAACATCGGGGTAGATCCAGAACTCCGCTTACAATACGTTTACTCCCGTAGCGTATTTACGCGTGCGTACCTTCTATACACTCCCCTTGGCACACCCCTTGAATGTACGTATTTTGTTCGAGATCCGCTTTCCAAACCCTACCTTAAATTTTGCCCACGTGACCGATATCATGCGCTCACGTACGGATGTGCAACACGTATTTACGCAGCTAAGCACGCCCATAGTCTCCACTTTAAATACAAACCCTGCCTACATAGCGTATCTCAGACGTATTTGTGACTCACGTAAAATTGGCACGCCCACACGTAATGCAACAGACACGTGAATGGCCCATACGTTCACATTTACGCTACGTTACGGAGCGTATTCTCTATGCTGCGCATGCGCAGTACTTACTAAAATGCGATTTTCCATCTCCGCCACGCGTAAATTCGCTCACAAGCATTGTTCTGGATCTGGCCCATAGTTATTTGCTATGATTGAACGTGTGGATGATTCATAGTCTTTCTAGTTCATGTGACTATATCTATTACAAGTGCGCTAAAATATATCTGCTCTAGAAACTATACTGTGAATGATATGCCTACAGTCATGGTAATTGTTGCATATTTTTAATCAATTGTTATTATGTCTAATAAATGGTTCATATGTTGTTACATTCCTTATGAATTATCTGTGGGAGAAATTTAACATACTGACATTTATATTATTGTTTGATCACTAAGGTGAAACAATTAGCTCGCCTGCAGTTTTTTTTATTGGTAGTGTGTAAAAGGCACATCGAGTCTTTTTTGTCTACTGCAGCATTTGCCGTCTGGAGATATTTCTTCATATTTTACTTAATTTATTATTTCAAATTTTAATTTAAAATTATTTTTGAAATATAATTTTTTCCTCATTGGTTGGTGCCATAAAGAGGTTTTGTTGTTTTTTATTTACTATTAGCCATTTTTTTTTACTGCAGTACTTGTCCAAATACTCTACTAATCATTTGAAAAACATAATCCCAAGCACAAATTATTAATATGTCCAGGGCTGCCTTCAGAAAATGCGGGGCCCAGGAGGCAGCTATGGGGTCCTGCACCATGTGATGTCATTGGTGACATCACATAGGGGCAGGGCACCGTGGACCAGCTCTGGCAGTAGATTGGCCAGCTACTCAGCGCGCCTCCATCAGCTCCAGTCCCAAGACACTAGTCCTGGCTGTCCCCCCCCTGATGACGGCCCTGATTATGTCACATTCTCCGAAGGGGTGTGTCCTAACCTCCATTTTTGGAAGGGATCCCCCACTGGTATTAGACAAAGCCAATCACCAATTAAAATGGCAGCATCAGTGATTATTGAATGCTAAACTGTAAGTGAAAAAATACTTTCAGTACTTTTGTGAGTAGGAGATATGCTGAATTCTTCTTATAAAAAAAAATCTAAAAGTAGTTAACACTGCAGATGACTTACAAAAAACGAAGCGTATCCATACACGACAGATATCTTATGTAGCATGATCGCTGCTCCGCACATGCTTACTGATCTATCAACTGGTTAGTGCAATTATTAAATATTAATATCAAGACAGGCTCTAATCACTGCATTTAGTTCATGTTAAATGAACAAATTGGATTAACAATGACAGGAATAGGAAATCTTTAATGAAATTATAGAGAGAATAGATAAATCAGTATATTTATAAAAATATATAACCAAGGACACGACAAGCAAAAGAAAAGTGATTGAATCATAAAAATCAATACACTGCAATAATGTTAAGAGTTTGGAGCAGTTCCAAATATTAAAAAAAAAATTATATTCAGTTAAAAAGATATTAACAAAGGAAAAGAGAATAAAATCCAGGTTCAGCAAATACCCAAGTTCAAAAGTCGGTTTATATCACTGCGTGCGGTGCCAGTGTTTTCCATTGATAATTGTAGTCCATCGAATCCAGAAAGGGACAAGTGAAAAAAATTCATCTGCCAAAAATGCATACTCATTCACATATAGTGCAAGCAGATGACCATAAAGGATGTATACTTGAAAGTAGCTGTCAACATGATCTGTTTTGGATGAAGATTCCTGCTTTTCTTTTCAGGCTCTTCAATGAGCCAATATAAATGACAACGTTATGTACTGGAAAAACACAGGCAGTATGCGCAACACAAGGAATGAGAGAGTCTTACATCAGTCTGACGTAGCTTTGGGGCACCCAGCCATCATTTAAAAGCTTAGTTACTGTACATGTCGGCTGCTCGAGCATCTCATTGCTCCATTATTGGATAAACCATTTGAAACCAAAGTATAATCATTGCTGCTTCTTGTAAACAATCAATTTAATTAGTTCAGTGATGTCATCTTAATTAGCAAATGGGATTATCGAAAGAACTGAGAGAATAAAAGAAATGTATGATGAAATAGGGGCAATAAGTACCTTTAGTGTTTCACAATGCCAGTGATATATAATGGTAGTATAATATATAAGGGTAACTGTTAATTATATGGGTAACCAGTGGTTACAACTGATGAGGGGATAGAAAAAATAACTATAGCAGGCAACATGTGGCACTACAGGTGTTTTGAAATTTTTCATGTATAAGCGATGCCTATGCTGTTGAGGCATGCCGGGAAAGTTTACAACACTTATGGCTATACCCCAAAAATTCTGATTGGTGCTTAAAAGTAATGTGTAGCAGACCTAACGTGTAGCATATGGCCCCATAATCTGCAGTGTAGTTTTATGACTAGGGTTCAAAGTTTTAAACGCCAAACGGCAGAGTGCCCACTCACACATCATCCAGCCAGGCACACCTTAATGAAATAATGACACAGAGACATTTGCTGCTATTAAAAAGAGCACATGGTTTACTAAATTGGGGCCAAATCAGAATTGATGACTATATTAATTTGACATCCAGGAGGGAATAAGTGGCCCAAATAGCAGATAGGGTGGTTCAGCATGTTACCCTCAACAAACCGGTCTTCCAGCAAGAAGACTCAATTCCATTCATAACTGTGCCTGGAAGGTGGCAGACCCAAAGGACTTAATTGCTAGGGTGTGATGTCCTTGCATTATACCCACTTCACCCTCCAACTACCGAACCTTCTCCCTGTTGCCTTTCGCCTCCAAGTTGCTTGAACGGCTTATTTACAAGCGTCTAATCGGATACCTTGCAAATGTAGTTTACAACACTTATGGCTATACCCCAAAAATTCTGATTGGTGCTTAAAAGTAATGTGTAGCAGACCTAACGTGTAGCATATGGCCCCATAATCTGCAGTGTAGTTTTATGACTAGGGGTCAAAGTTTTAAATGCCAAACGGCAGAGTGCCCACTCACACATCATCCAGCCAGGCACACCTTAATGAAATAATGACACAGAGACATTTGCTGCTATTAAAAAGCACATGGTTTACAAAATTGGGGCCAAATCAGAATTGATGACTATATTAATTTGACATCCAGGAGTGAATAGGTGGCCCAAATAGCAGATAGGGTGGTTCAGCACGTTACCCTCAACAAACCCTCATAGGTCAATTCATTTTGACCTTGGCACAACCTTGAAACCGGTCTTCCAGCAAGAAGACTCAATTCCATTCATAACTGCGCCTGGAAGGTGGCAGACCCAAAGGACATAATTGCTAGGGTGTGATGTCCTTGCATTATACCCACTTCACCCTCCAACTACCGACCCTTCTCCCTGTTGCCTTTCGCCTCCAAGTTGCTTGAACGGCTTGTTTACAAGCATCTAATCGGATACCTTGCTGACAACTTCATCCTGGACCCTTTCCAATCTGGGTTCCGCCCCCTGCACTCCACTGAAACTGCCCTGACTAAGGTCACAAATGATCTCCTTCTGCCAAATCTAAGGGCTACTCCTCCCTTCTCATCCTCCTGGATCTATTGGCAGCCTTTGACACCATTAATCACCCTCTCCTGCTCCACACCCTTCGCTCCCTCGGCCTCTCTGGCACTGTCCGCTCCTAGTTCTCCTCCTATCTCTCGTACCGCTCCTTCTCTGATGTAACCCCCAGCTCTTCCTCCCCTACCACTCCTCTTCCCATTGGCGTGCCCAAGTGCTTAGTTTTGGATCCATTCTGTTCTTGCTCTACACCTCCTCTCTGGGTGACCTCATCAGCTCCTTTGGCTTTAACTACCACCTGGCTTTCACTACCACCTCTATGCCGAAGACACTCAAATCTATCTCTCCACCCCTGACCTCTCCCCTGAACTTCTGTCAAAAGTGTCAGATTGCCTCTCAGCCATCTCCCCATGGATGTGCGAGCGTTTTCTGAAGCTTAACATGCACAAAACAGAAATCGTAGTCTTCCCTCCTTCACATATCCCCTCTGCCCCTACTATCTCTATTACTATTGGCGACTCCACCATCTCCTCCTCCACCCAAGCCCGCTGCCTGGGCGTCATCTTGGACTCCTCTCTATCCTTCACCACCCACATCCGTGCCCTCTCACTGTCCTGACGCTTTCATCTCCGAACATTGCTTGCATCAGACCCTTCTTAACAGCAGGCGCCACTAAAACGCTCATCATTCTCTTGTTAACTCCCGTTTGGACTACTGCAGCATTCTCCTCTCTGGCCTCCCTCTGGTCCATCTCGCACCCCTACAATCTATACTAAATGCTGCAGCCAGACTCATCTTCCTCTCCCAATGCACTGCCTCTACCTCCCCTCTCTGTCAATCTCCACACTGGCTTCCTGTCCCTCTCAGAATTCTCTTCAAGCTCCTCACCACAACTTACAAGACTCTCTCCTCCTTCACTGCTCCCCACCTCTCCTCCCTTATCTCCATCCACTCTCCCTCCCGTTGCCTCAACTCCAACCTGATAACTACCTCTCACTACTGCACTCAAGACTTCTCCCGGGCCGCCCCTCTCCATTAGAACAAATTACCACATCCTATCAGGTAATCCAGCACCCTCCAATGCTTCAATCGCTCCCTCTAAACCCACTTCTTCAGGCTAGCCTACCCTTCCCCCACCTAAGCTTAACTGCCCTCCCCATTTTCATCACTGTGTCTCCTGTTTATTTACCTTCTCTCACTTAGCATGTTAGCTCTTATGAGCAAGGTCCTCCTCCCTCCTGTCCTCACCCCTCTCCCATGTTCTCATCACTTTCCATCTTTTTCTCTCTACTGTCTATCTCTGTCCTTATTCGCCTGCTTCTAAACACATATCCAGCATCTTTATTTTCCTTGCATATTTTTTTGTACTGTGTTTTAATTTAGCATTGTACATATATTGTATTCCTTATTCATGTTTTTATACCCTCTGTTTTTTTATTGTATATGTAACTATTGTCTTTGCTATTGCCTCTGTACAGTGTTGTGGATACTGTGTGGTGCCTTATAAATAAACGGTAATAATAATAATACCCTAGTATGATGTGAGTAATGGGTTGTATTTGTTGCCAAATTGGTTCCCCTTTCCCCCAAATTCCCCATGCACCAACACCCCCTTTTTGTTGACCCCCTCACTGCTACTGCTCAACCAGTAAAAAAGAAAAAGGCAAGCAAAGATTAAACATAAGGGAGGGGGGTTATCGTTCCCCTCTTTTTAACCTCTTTTTGACCTTGGCGCTAGATATCGATGTAGTTTAGAAATCGCTAGACATAATTCGGACATAATTAATTGAATGATATTAAATGAAAAAACTATGGCGATGTCCAGCGATTTATAATGCCGATTTCAAATCGTCTTTAGTAAATCTAGCCCCTGGAATAGGCCTGGTGGATGAAGATGGACTAATCTCTTCATCCACAACCCCAGGGACCCTTAATCCAGCTTTTACTAAAGCCACACAACTGTGTTGAAAATCTTTCCAAATTAAACACATTTCTTCCTGGGGTTTTATAGTCATAACAGACCTCTTGGATAGAACCCTTGGACTTTTTTAATGTGGACACATTGTGTGCAATGCACACACTCAGAGGTGTGGGAGAACTTGTGCTAATCAATCTGAACACCTTGACATTTCCAACACTAGACCTGAATTGAGTTTGCATAGGTGTGTTCCATTCAACTTAATTTAATGTATAGGCATTCCTCCATACTTCTGGGAATGTCCATGAGCTTGCAATGACCCCTGAAGGTCGTAAGACCTTCAGAAGTCTCAATATGGCCAATAGAATTCTAGACCCTGAGGCCACTTCCCTCACACACACAGCCTTACAATAGAAGGTCCCCTATATAAGATTTCCACATAAAATGATGACAGCCCGGAAGCCTACATAGGACGTAATGGCAGAAACCGGTGACATAAAATCCTCCTCCCACAGAAGATCCGGATGATCCAGATACTGGATATTTGAAGAACGGAGGTCTGAAACCATCCTATAATTATTAGAATGTTAAAATATTGAATTAATTTTACTTTTCTTCTATATTTTTTCTACACAAGCGTATGGGTGTATTCTATGGGCACGATCATCGGGTAAGTACGACAGGTGAATTAGGTACACCGCGTACGTAATTCCACTGTCTAGAAGGTTGTGCGCATGCGCCCAACCTTCTTATGACGCCGTTACGAGAAAGGGGCTGACCCCCTCTTTACGCATCTCCAGCGTCAAGGTGGAGATAGACATGTTAATGAGGGGCGGGGGAAGCACCGTTACAATCAGGTATGTGATCATAAAAGTTAAGATAGGAATTACTACCAAGAGCAGGGAGTGCAGGGTGTGTGTGCTCCCCGCTAAAACAGCCATAATGACCTAGCATACCCGTAAGGTGCCCATAGGTCTGGATCCGGCTCAATGTGTACAGACGCTTCTTTCTAAAATCTACCTTATTTTTGTTTGTTTTAGTTGTAAATACTTTTATTTTTGTGTTTTGTTTTTGTTTTTTATTTAGAGGCAAATCCACCTTAAATAGCTGGTGCCTTGCTTTTAGATTTCATTATAATGATCAAACACAGGTACAATTATTTCCCTGTCTATATTAGTATTTATAGCGTCAACATTTCTTTACAGTTCATTTTTCATGACCACCTAACAACAGTCAATAATTGGCTAAAACTACTAACACAGAGGCTCAGTCACAAAGCATGGTGGCTCGTTCTTCTGTCAGCCTGAGAACACGTTGTCCATGGAAAGAAATGTTCCCAACAATAATATCTCAGCACAATGAAGACGGATGCCAGGAGAGTGTTTGCTGCAAGTAAAGCAAGATCATTCTGTCCCTGGGCATGACCAGGACTCTGGTTTCTACAGTCAATGAGAAGCTAAAACTTCAGGACTATTTAGACCCTGGCTGATAGAAAACTATGCAGTATTAGCAAAGTCCAACTCAAGAATTCAAACACGGGTTTTGAATACATAATTATAGACAATGGAATTATACTCTGTTTATCCCTTTTCCCCCTATTTGTATTTTCGGAACTTGGGCATATTGTTTTCTTTAGAATGGATATTCTGGGCCAGATAATGGGCCTGATTCAGATTTAAGAATGAGCTTGAAATTAAGGGCCGTATTCAGAGATCCATTTTTAGGTACGTTTAAACTGCGCATGCGTAGTAACTTTTTTTTATGGAGTTTACTTAGACTATACAAACGGAAGTGCCTTACGGACGGACTTGTGAATCACATGGTGTCACATACTTCCGGATTTGCCACGTAAAAATACAAATAAGAATTTAAATAAATGGACGGGGGGAAGTGGGTATATACTGGAGGGCTAACTGATCGTCACACAATAACCGTCATATAGCGCTTACATCTTACCAGTGTGTACAGTCCAAAGATTCTGCCAAAGATCACCTGAAATAGCATTGCATCGTGTGATTTGATCTTTGGATTAGGCTAATTTTTGGCGATCGATGTCCTGATGTCGGTGGAAATCCTCAGGGTGTATGCTGCCTAAGTTAATTTAAGTTACAGCAATGACGATGGCATCCAATGGGCTTTCCACAGTTAATGCTAAAGAACAGTGCACATCACTATAGATTAATTATAAATTGAGATCTATTGCAGTGAGCATTCATTTAATCTATGGGCTGGATCCAGACTTAAGAAGGAGCTTGAAATAAGGAGAGGAAGGTTACTTCTGGGCTAAACCATGTTGATTTCAGGGGGAGTCAAGTTAATTGTATTCTTTGCATGCAGGGATATATCTTTGAATTGCTTACTGCACACAGATATTGACCAGCTTTACTATCACACTGTTATTTAGACTTGGGATAGGAAACATCACCTCTCAACTCTAATACTTGTAATAGATGAAATATGATGCCCCTGCAATCAACATGGTTTAGCCCAGGAGTAACTTTCCTTTCTTAATTTCAAGTTCCTTTTTAAATCTGGACTCAGCCCTATAATATAGTCCTTGAATGGACTTCATTTGTTGACGAAGAACCAGGATGGGGTAACCTTAGTATAGTATCACATCCAACCCAAAAAATCCCCAACAGTCATCATCGCTCATTCTTCCTACCCTTAATAGGTAATGCTGAATTTCAAGGCCAATCTTGAGCAAGGGATGCTTATCTCTTCAACAGGAAGAGCAATAATGGCATCCAATGAATGTAAACACCCGATTACTGACAATATAATAGACAATTCACTACGTGAGCATGCCAATTCCGAAATGATTCTCCTCAGTTGAGTGGTCATATGATGTAACGTTTCGAAGAGCTGCAATCTAAGCCTCTGATGAAAAGTGGAGCCATCTCTTTACATTATAAGGGTCTCAGGACAGCCCTGGACTTTTCCAAAACTAGGATTATCTCACTGGGTGGAGACCTTTCCCAATATAATACTCGAACAGCTGTTGAGAACCTTAATATAATTCTGTTCCATTTTGAAATTCAGCATATACAAATGAAAGAAATGACTCTCAATATATTTCATAGAGGCTACTTCTCCACCAGTTATAGATATACCGCAGCACACTTCAAATATACTTGTCTTAAATGCATTCATCATGACCTAAACACATCTGGAAGACCCCACGGAAGAGAGGATTAGGTGTGCGGAAAGGAAATGCCACCCCACTTCCCCTGTTTGGATCTCCTAGGGCCAGATTTACTAAGCTGCAAGTTTGGAAAAAGTGGAGATGTTGCCCATAGCAACCAATCAGATTTTAGCTGATATTATTTAGTATGTAATATTAAAGTGAGAGCTAGAATCTGATTGGTTTCTATGGGCAACATCTCCACTTTTTCCAAACCCGCAGCTTAGTAAATCTGGACCCTAGTATACAGAACTGAGTGCCGTTGGCATACGCCTTGCATAAGTCCCCCAACATTTTAAATTCAGAATAAGGCCCATCATGATCAAATTAATTTATTACGTTGTCCAGTATGTAGAAATGTCCAGTTATTAAAATCTCCCCAATGAGTGTTAAATCTTTTAATACTCTGCATTTTTTTTTCATTCACGCTCACCTGATGAAGCCATCCTGGTCATAGTTTATAAAATCATAGGCAACATCTTGCACTCCAGTTATGATACCAAGGACATGACATACTAAGATGTGGGAAAGGAATAGCGAATATGTTGCCCATAGCAGGATTCTAGCTTTCACTTTCCTATTACATACTAAAGAATGTCAGCTAGAATCTGGTTGCTATAATCAACATCTCCGCTTTTCCAAACCCGCCACTTAGTAAATCTGGGACTAAATGTCCCATCATGCAATGCAAGATATCAACTATGCCTATGCTATTGGAACATGCTGGAGGTTGAATTTCAGACATCTGGAGTTGCCTATATCTTCCTTTGCTGAGGTGTTATATAATAATATTATTATTTATTTCTGCTGTAGTCAAATGAAACCAAAACTCATCCTGCATCCAAGAGTACAGTCTGAACCCCCAACAATCACCCTCTCTGAAAATAATTTTTTTGTTTTTTTTTGTTTGATACAGAGGAATTAAGGCAACAAAATGCAACTATGGACACAGATGGCCCAATCCAGAGTATATGACAGCTAACCATGATCTTTCATTTTACATGCCCAAGAGTGCGATCGTGCCCCATTCAGACACTAAGGCAACTCTAGCTGCAGCGGCTTGCGTTCTGAAGGGTGTGTCATGGGAGGGAAGAGGAGGAGACACGTAGTTAATGTACAGTAAGTATTGCCCAAGCAAGTTCCCCCGATCCAGATTCAGACGCAGGTGTAAATAAGGACAGTTTACAACATTTGCACCTATCTAAGTCCAGGGGCTGACACTTCATCACATACATCTGATTCGTGGGTTGTAATTTTATGCTTCAAATGCAGTATTAGGAAATTGCTAATGGACTGTTGTGCTGTACTCAAATGTGTAATATATATAGGCAGCATGGTGGATCAGTGAGTAGCACTTGTGTCTCACAGCACTGCGGTCATGAGTTCGATTTCGGGATGAGGCCTTATCTGTGTAGAGTTTGTATGTTCTCTCTGTAAATATGAGGGTTTCCTCCAGGAGCTCCGATTTCCTCCCACACTCCAAAAACATGCTGATAGGTTAATTTGCTGCTGAATAAATGAACCCTACTGTGTGTATGTCTGTGTTATGGACATTCAATGGGACATGGACTGATGTGAATGTGAAATATTCTCTGTAAAGCACTACGTAATCTGCTATATAAAAACCTATTAATAAAAAAATACACTGCTCAAAAAAATAAAGGGAACACTTAAACAACACAATGTAACTACAAGTCAATCACACTTCTGTGTAATCAAACTGTCCACTTAGGGAGCAACACTGATTGACAATCAATTTCACATGCTGTTGTGCAAATGGAATAGACAACAGTTGGAAATTATAGGCAATTAGCAAGACACCCCCAATAAAGGAATGGTTCTGCAGGTGTTGACCACAGACCACTTCTCAGTTCCTATGCTTTCTGGCTGATGTTTTGGTCACTTTTGAATGCTGGCGGTGCTTTCACTCTAGTGGTAGCATGAGACGGAGTCTACAACCCACACAAGTGGCTCAGGTAGTGCAGCTCATCCAGGATGGCACATCAATACGAGCTGTTGCAAGAAGGTTTGCTGTGTCTGTCAGCATAGTGTCCAGAGCATGGAGGCGCTACCAGGAGACAGGCCAGTACATCAG
>WWET01000452.1:567239-582652 GCA_011038615.1 Limnodynastes dumerilii | reverse complement strand
GAAAGAGAAAGAAGTCCTGAAAACAGATAGAGCATAAAGAATAAAGCAGGGAGCCTATCGCTATAACCGATAGCTTGTGAGAATGCTGCCAGCCAGTACACAACAGAGAAGTAGGGAGTACGCACCTGCTGGAGACTGCGGGCGTAGCTTCCCTTATGGCTAATTTTTATGCTGTCACATGCGAGAATGGCATGCGCTAATGGAGACACCGTCGGAGAAGATGGCGCTGGTGGGACTGACATTGCAGGACAAGGTGAGCTTTTACATGCCATTATCAGCTTGTAACAGGTGCATGAGCCCAAAGAAAGAATTTTCAAAGGAAGACTGATGCAGAACTATGGCCCTGATTCAGACTTAAGTAGGAAATAAGTACGTGCATATTTGCAATTCTAAACACCTAAGTGGCATGACACTCTCCTCGTTCTTACGGATTTTAGCTGACTTCCGCCACCATAGGCCTACCTTACCTTTCACTGCGTATGTTTGTGCACAGTTTGCGAAAGTAAGAATGGAAGTGCCAAAACCCGCCCACACTGTCCAATTTAAATGCCCCCCCACCCATTTTTCTTTACCTCATTCTTACGAAGTGCTGGCAAATCCTTGCGTAATGAGTTGTTATGTGTAACATCTGCCGCACACATGTGCAGAGAGCAATACAAACCCTTACATACGCACATGTCCTTTTTTATTTTATGAATGTTATTATTTATTTTAGGAACGTTATTAAGACTGAATACGGCCCTATATCATTTCTGCAGATCATCCTCCAAAAGAATTCTGGAGTTGTAAAGCAGTGGAAATGGTTTGATGCACGCATTGGTATTGCTATGCTAATGCTAGGGGTGGCTATTAGCAGTTTTAGTTTAACAAAAAGGACCTGATCCTGTGTTCCTGACCGCAGATGCAAAAATTTACTACTCGCACTGCTCTATTCAGAGGTGCGACGTTCACAGAAGCCTATACACGTTTGCATGTTACAAATGTGTTTGTTTTTCTATTTATAATCAAATAAAAAGCCTAAAAAATTTATCAAATCTGTTAAATAATGCCTGACTGGAATTAGCAGCACTTTGCTACTTATGTGCCAAAAAAAAAAATGATTGTGAAATTTATTGTAAAATAATATTTAATAACACTTCCCCCCCCAAAAAAAAACAAACTACGTATGGCGTATCTACCATGGGTGCAGAGTGTGCAGTGCCCATTGCACTCACCCTGCACCCATTGGAGTATCCCAGTACCACCTATATCTGTTCAAACGGTGATGGTCCCCACCAGCCTTCCGTTCCCAACAGTGCACTGCACGCGGGCGTCACGTGGGGATGTCAGGCGTGCGTGCACTGCGCAGCCTCATGCTCCTCTTCTGTTTGCAGAGGGGTTGGGAAGGAGAAATGGGAGTCCGTCTGGGGAAGGAGGGCCCGTCTGGGGAAGGGGGGCCCATGTGGGGGCACACGGGCTCCTTCATTTCTAAACACGCTGTCCATCCCCTTGTATGTACCCAGCCATTCACTTCTGCCAATTGTTGTGTGTCCAGCCTCCATTTGTGTCCCTTATGGGTCCAGCCTCTATTTGTGCCGCTTATTTGTGTCCAGCCTTCTTTTGTGCTCCCTAAATGTGTGCAGCCTCCTATTGTGCCCCTTATATGTGTCCAACCTCTATTTGTGCCCCTTATATGTATCCAGCCGCCATTTCTGCCCCTTATGTGGTCAGACTCGTTTTATGCCCCTTACATGTGTCAGGTCTCCTTTTGTGAAAAGCCTCCTTTTGTGCCCCTTATATGTGTCCAGACTCCTTTTGTACCCCTTACATGTGTCCAGCCTGAATTTGTTCCACTTATATGTGTCCAGACTCTATTTGTGCCCCTTATATATATGTAAAACTTTTTATTAGAAACCTTACCTTACCTTTACCTTCTCCCTCTTGCTCCTTCCTCTGCGGCGCAGTATTTGAATGATGTCATGCACCTTAACTGTACTGGATATACAGGCCTCCTACAGGAACCCTGTAGGACCAAATCTATGAATAACACTGCCTCATAGCATTATTTAATGAAAAAGATTTGTGCTAAAGGGCATCCAGGTCATTACAATTGAACAATGCCTACCGCATCTGTTATCTGATGCGGCCAGCACCTGTGTGAGCCGCGGTCTATTAGACCAGGGGAGGGCAGCGTGACCTAAAGGGGGACCTTAAGTCATCTAGGGGCGCACCCCATGCTATAGCACTGCTCCCCCGCCCCTAGAAATGGCCCTTTCTAATTTAAATATAGTAGAATACCCCTTTGCGATGCAACCACAGCTTTTGTGCTTGTTCCTGTTCAGCGTATGCGCACAATGGTTTCCCGAATAGCGCAGGTTTCAGGTTGTCAATGCCTGGTTTGATGATGACACCACGGTTTTAAGCCTTGAAGCTAACTATATTAATTGTTTAGTAGCCAAGCTGGCTATTAAATGCTCTAAATTAATTTGATTCAGGAAGAGATTTTAGGGCTGGATCCAGACGTATATAAGTGCTTGAAATGAGTCACTCCTGGGCTAAACAATGTTGATTGCAGGGGAATCATTTTTCATCTGTTGCAGACAGTATTAGAGTTGAGAGGTGATGTTTCCTATCGTGCTTGTTCCTGTTCAGCGTATGCGCACAATGGTTTCCCGAATAGCGCAGGTTTCAGGTTGTCAATGCCTGGTTTGATGCCTACACCACGGTTTTAAGCCTTGAAGCTAACTATATTAATTGTTTAGTAGCCAAGCTGGCTATTATATGCTCTAAATTAATTTGATTCAGGAAGAAATTTTAGGGCTGGATCCAGACGTATATAAGTGCTTGAAATTAGTTACTCCTGGGCTAAACTATGTTGATTGCAGGGGAGTCATTTTTCATCTGTTGCAGACAGTATTAGAGTTAGATGTTTCCTATCCCAAGTCTAAATAACAGTGTGATAGTAAAGCTGGTCAGTTACTGTGTGCAGTAAGCAATTCAAAGATATATCCCTGCATGCAAAGAATACAACTAACTTGACTCCCCCTGCAATCAACATGGTTTAGCCCGGGAGTACCTAATTTCAAGCACTTTCTTAAGTCGGGATCCAGTCCTTAGTGCGGTAATCTCTTTCTTACCACCTTTCTTACCACCTAAAGGAGACTGATTTTTTTTATATTCAAAACCTATCTCTTCATTATGGGTTAACAAACAAAGATACGGAGTAAGAATCAATCTCAATTAAAAAATGTTATTTCCATTTCATTTTTATCCAATCTTCATTATTTCGGAGTACATTGGGAGAAGTATAGTTGGTTACACGTGGGTTGCAAATGAATGCAAGTGTCAGTTCAGGACAGTGTAACAATGTAGACTGAGTCATATTCATACAAATGTTCTTAATTATGTGTACAAGAGGAATTATTAAACTAGCTAATTTTTGCCTACTGTCTAGTGGCTGACAGAAACTAATATTTATCACTAGGAGAGTTGTTCTGTTCTTTGTCTTT
Organism: Limnodynastes dumerilii; assembly: GCA_011038615.1. Lineage (NCBI taxonomy): Eukaryota > Metazoa > Chordata > Amphibia > Anura > Limnodynastidae > Limnodynastes > Limnodynastes dumerilii. The sequence continues at coordinate 579,164 of WWET01000452.1, read as the reverse complement.
GCTATTTCTTAATTATTGCTGTTGTGCAATGCTGGTTAGACAGGCATTTTACACTGTCTATTATTATTTTTATTATTGTTATTAAAGTAGGGTCCTAAGTTCCTTGCATGCAGATGAAGTGGCCATGGGAATTAGGATACACGGCTTTTCATCTCAACTGCTGCTGAGCTCACAGCAGGCCGTATTCAGAGATCCGTTTTTTTCTCCGTTTTCCGTGCGTATTTTTAGGTATGTTTAAACTGCGCTTGCGTGGTAACTTTTGGACACATATGCTCGGAAATGGCCACGGAAAGTTACAGCTGGTCTATGGAGGCGGAGCAAGGGGAGTGACTGGGGTTTTGGTGGGTGTGACTTGCTCTATCCTTGCATATATTTTTTGCACTCCGAATGCCAGATGGATCTCTGAATACGGCCCAGCAATATTAATAGGGGTACATATGCCTGTACAGAAGGGCTTAATAGGGTTCAAATTCATTTCCCTATTAGGTTATTATGGGTTGGTTAAGGAATTAAATTATTGGAGCATTTGCTATTTTTCCATATGATAGTTTAAATAAAGAAAGTGTTAATAAGATCAGTGTGAAAACCACACATAACTGATCTTTTACCTCAGGAGAGGTATATCCAGAAAAGCGAACACTGAAAGAGCGATTAGAGAGATAGGATGTGAACCAGGAAAGGGCTGTGTCCTGAATAACTAGTGATTGTATCATATGTATGAGAAGAGAGAGGTCAACAGTGTAAAAAATAGCTGAAAGATCCAGGAGAATTAGAAGAGAGTAGTGACCTTTAGATTTAGCAGTCATTGACCACCTTGGTCAGTGCAGTTTCGGTAGAGTGTTAAGAATGAAAACCTGACTGATGGGGATCTAGAAGATTGTGTAAGAAAAGAAAGTGAGTGAGGTTCAGTGTAGGCAAGTCTTTCAAGTAGCTTTGAGGGGCATTTTCAGAATTGGAGTAATCAATGCGTGCTTGAATAAAGAAGGGAAGATACCAGTCTTAAGATAGTGATTGCAGATTTTAGTTAAGGTCAGAATAAGCACAGAAGATAGGCATCGACTGACTTGTGAGGGTACAGGATCAAGTGGACAGGTAGTAGAGTAAGAAGAGAAGAAAAGAGCAGATACTTCCTCTTCATCTGTGAGATGGAATGGGGACATAGGACCTGATTCACAGTTAAGAAGCTGCTGCTTTTTCTGTGCATATTTGTAGAAACTGATAAACTGCGCATGTATAGTACCTTTATTTACACAATCTACATAGGTTTTAAGAATGGTGATCCCTTAAGAGCAATTTACAAAGCCATTCGTAATAAGATAATTAAGAAGGGTCGTGCTAGGAAAAGTTAAGAAGTTAAGAAAAGTGGGTGTGGGGAGGCATTTAATTGGGGCAGACAGGGCGCGGTTTGCTAAGTATGTACGTACTTTAACAATTTAAGAAGATACATACGCATAGGAAGATAAGGCTGCCTTTGACCTTCTTAAGTCGGTTAAGAACAAAAACAAGGTCGTGTCAAGGGAATTGCCATGCGTATAATTGTGAACCCATTCGTTCTGATCTCCCTTCTTAACTGTGAATCAGGTCCATAGTGCCAGAGGGTGGAGGAAGGGTGTTGGATAGTATGTTAGTAGATGAGGACTAGGAGGATAATTCCTGTTTTATCTGGTCAATCTTGTCCTTAAAGTACATTGCAAGATCTTGGGTGTTGATGGAGGTTGGTGGATTGTGCGCAGGAGTGTTCAGTAGGGAACGAAATGTACGAAAGAGGCATTTAGGGTTAGGACCCTGAGTAGAAATATGATTTAAAGTAAAATTGTTTGGCATTTTCCAGAGCAGTTGTTTAAGTGTGATAAGTGTTTGTATAAATTAAAAAAGTAATAAAGTCTTAAATGTAAAGTTTTAGTTTCTATGAGTTGATTATTTTTTCTATTTTTTGGAAACTATTTCAGAAAGCTTGATTAGAATTTTCTTTCAAGATTGAGGGCCGTATTCAGAGATCTGTTTTTTCTCCGTTTTCCATGCATATTTTTAGGTACGTTTAAACTGCGCATGCGTAGTAACTTTTTACGCTGTTCATGTAAACTAAATGCACGGAAGTGCCACACAGACGGACTTGTGAATCGGACTTGGATAAATACGCACGGATCTCCCACGGAAAAATACGCACAGAGGAATTTACAAAGAAATGGATGGGGGGCGGGGCATTTAAATGAAGGGAAGTGGGCACGATTATGAAGATACGCACGGACGGAGGACACATATGCTTGGAAAAGGCCACGGAAAGTTACAGCTGGTCTATGGAGGTGGAAGTCTCCGTGGGCACGGATTAGCATGGGAAGTGACTGGTTTTGGTGGGTGTGACTTGCTCCGTCCGTGCGTATATTTGCTGACCGATCGCCAAACGGATCTCTGAATACGGCCCTGAATCACTATTATTTTGATCCATTGTTGAGGGGCCCCTAAAAGGCCACAGGCCAGTGCCTACTCTGCCTATTTGGTAATCCAACACTAATGACAGGCCCACACCTGAGAGTCAAAGCTTTAAGAGTTATAGATGGTTCCTGTTCCACACCTAGAATATGATCCAGAGATTTGTTGCTGTTTGCGCCCAAAGTAAGATAAAAGTACAGCTTTCTGCTGTTGCTCCGAACTCAGAATAAGTCCTCGTATCTTTTAGCCACAGTTAGTGTGACTGAGCCTTATATAGTAGACCTAATGAGAGTACGGAACACTTAAGACGGCCATACACTAGAGCGATTATCGGCCCGATCATTCAATTATCGGGTGATCTGGCAAGTAAAACGCTGCCGTTGGTGGCCAGGATCAATTTTTCAAACGCCAAATAAACGTACCAGAAACTCTCAGGTACGATTATTTGATCTTTTAACATGTTTATATTGGGAGAAATATATAATTGCATATGTGACAGACTAGCTGCGTGGGTTCCCTGTCAAGATTGAGCCTCCCATAATTTAGTATACCCAGAGGCGGAACTAGTTGTGGGCCCAGGTGCAAAAAATAAGCTTGGGCTTGATGATATCCCAGGTGTTAGGCAGCAGTGCAGGCAAGCCACTTCCTCTGTCTCTGTTCCCCTGTGCATTCTATCTGTTGCTAGGAAACATAGGACGCGAGAAGTTCCCGGTTCCAGCGTTTGCGCTAAGCATCCTGGGGGGGGGGAGTTTCCTTAGAGGGATTTGGCTACTGCATGCAACTGATTGGCCGAGATCCTATATTTCCTCTGACGCAGGTGGCATCTCCGCGCATGTTATAGCGTCTTCCTTCTTGGATCTTTGCTAACTTGCTCTCTCCGCGAAACTTTTTGGTATCCTGTTTCTGCCTTGGTCTTTGTCGTGGTGTGAGTGTTCCTCGTTGTTCCCCTTGTCTGCTATCCCACCGTGTTCCGGTTCTCTCCCGTTGTTCTGTTTCCTTCCCGGTCTGTTCCTGTGGTCTCCATCCTGTTCCCTTCGTTTCAGTCTCGTGTTAGATCAGTTTGTATCTTTCTCTGGCACATAGTGCCGTTGCTCTGTTTAACCCTGTGCATATTACTTTGGCATTCTGTGCCGTTCCTTAGTCACCATTTATTCAATTTATTGGCACATAGTGCTGCTGCATAGTTATACCCTGTGTACATTTCATCGGCACATAGTGCTGTTCCCTGGTAACCATTATACCATTTACTGGCACATAGTGCCGCGGCACTGTAACACCCTGTGTACATTCCATTGGCACATAGTGCTGTTCCCTGGTTACCCATTACCCCATTTATTGGCACATAGTGCCGCTGCCCTGTTTTCCTTTGTGAATATTCCATTGGCACATAGTACAGCTCCCAGTTTACCCATAACGTTTTTGGCACATAGTGCCGCCGTTCTGTTCTATATAAAGTTCCCCCCTGTTTGGCACATAGGGCCGAATTCAGAGAACCGTCCGGAAAAAGTACGCAATTATTTGCACGGATGCAGCAAGGCAACACCCCTGACACTCCCCTGGACGAGTGCCTGGACTTGACTTATCTTTCCGTGGGCATTTGCGTGCATCGAGTTGTCCCATACGTGCGTATCTATCTAACCGCGCCCACACCTCGCCCATACTCCTTCATTAAAATGCCTCCCAACCCGTCCATTTTTATTTAAATTATCACGTACATATTTTAATGTAGGAGATCTGTGCGTATTTACCCACGTGCGATTCACATGTCCGTGCGGGAGGCACCCATGACGTATAGTCTACGTCATGGGTTGCCAAGCTCGGCCCTCGTTAGCTACCAATGGTCCATGTCTTCCAGGTCTCAGGTGTGTTCATTACTGACTGATACATTCAAAAAAATCTACAGTTGGTAGTGATTATCTCACCTCCGACTATCTGAGGAGACCTGGAAAACATGAACCGTTGGTAGCTCACGAGGCCTAAGCTTGGCCACCCCTGGTCTACGTGAACTCCGTAAATAAAGTTACTACGCGTGCGCAGTTGAATTGAACCTAAAAATACGCACTGGACTCACCGCGAAAATGGTTCTCTGAATACGGCCCATAGTGCTGTATCCTGGAATCCCCTTACTCCTTTACTGGCACATAGTGCCGCTGTCCTTTTCTATCTTGTGTACTTGCTTCTGGCACATAGTGTTGTGGTTATTGATATTTCTCTCATTCTGAGTCTGTGGATTGTCGGTGTGCAAGCTCTTTGTCATCTTTGTTCTTATCCTGCTCCTTTCTATCTTTTCCTGGTACTTACTCCTGCTCCAGCTTTTCTCTCTTCTGGTCCCTGGGGTGTCAAAGTCCTTTTCTACGTTCTGATACTCCAGGGCTGGCGACCTACTACTGGGGCACAGCAAAGTCCATCCCCCACCATCAGGGGCCCTGGCGAACTCCACCTGGTAGTTAAATTCCGCACCCTGGAGGTACAGCACGTCTCACCCTAACACCAGGTAACCCGGTGGAGAGCTTCAGCAGTGCGGTGATGATGGCTCTGGGCCCTTGTATCAGCATGGGCCCCGGTGCCGCTGCACCTGTTGCACCAATGGTAGTTCCACCCCTGAGTATACCGCACAACCTAACCAATAACTTTCTCTTCTCATATTTTGTCTCAAAATCCTACTACATTCTTCCCTCTTTGAATATAAGATCTCAAAATCCTCCTCACTTTCCTTTCTTGTATTCTTGCATCCTTTCCTTAAAATGTTTATTTCCTGTGTTATATTTTGGTTGCAGTCCCCACTCATATGGGTGGGTTGCTTTTAGAAATAGAGACAGCCAAAAGTAAATTTTCGGCTGTCTCTATATCTGATAGGCAGCCATTTTTTTTTCTTATACTCATCCATACATTTTTCCAGGACCCACCGCTAACAGCTCCGGAGAAGTGAGTAACCTCTCTGGGGACTTTTAGTGTTGGGGGGGTTAGGGTCAGACTGTGGAGAGGGGGGTTTTAGGATTAGGCTATAGAGAAGGGAGGGTTAGGGTCAGGCTAGGGAGAAGGGAAGGTTAGGGTCAGGCTGCGGGGAAGGGAAGGTTAGGGTCAGGCTGCAGGGATGAGAGAGCTAGGGTTAGGGTAATGGAAAGGTAGGGTTAGGGATAGAATTAGGGAAAGGGTTGGGTTTGTGTTTTACACTTACCTATCAGAGCACCATGTTCGGTGCTCCGGTGATCGTTTGCTATGCCTCATCCAGTTCGAAAATGACTGGGAGAGAACAGCCCTATCGAAATAGAACCCACACCCTTATATTTGCCTTACTACAAGATGCTTTTTCAGGTCTAAAATCTGCTCACAGGAGGGACTACCAGTTGTGCAGCAGCGTCAGAAAGGCCAGTGGAGAAAGAGGGGTTGCTCCCCTTGGGCCCAGGGGGGGGGGGGGTCAGCACAAAGAATATTTTCACAAAATTATGGTTCTGTCAATGGTTAATGGAAGTATGAATATAATTATTTAGAGGAAGACTACTAAAATGGGTCTTCATAACAACTTTTTAAGAGAGGACTCCTGAATATCCACAGCTTGAGCAGAAGGGGATGAGGATATATGATGCAATGAATGGAAATATTTCAAAATAGAGTTACGACAGGCAAATACAAAACAAATAAGGTAATAACTGGAAACAATTTGAAATGAAAGTGAGGAATACTGTAAGGTAAAATGAAAAAACTAAGAATTCGAGATCTCTAGACTATATCACGGCAGCTGTAGCGATGACTCATACAGAAAGAGAATTATAAAAATGCACTGATAAACATATAGCTATTGTTGGGGCCCACACATACAATCTCTGCATAAAAAATACTTGATCTGCCCAATAATTGTCCTTATCAGACAATCTATTATAGCAGAAAAATATACTTTTGTACACTAAAGGACGGATCCGGTTTTAAGAATGCCATCTGAATTCTGCAATGCCATGTGATTTTCTGCCAACGCATTCCTACGTCAGATGTTTAGCGTGCGGGATGGCGGAAAATACACACTCATGTGATTTTAAGGCAGAGATCTGAAGGCGTAAGTGTCCAGAACGCCAGGGCCGGTGCTAGGGTGTTCGGCGCCCCCCTGCGAACTTTATTTTTGCGCCCTTCTGTTTAACAATTTGACATCAGTGACCATCCTAGTTTATAGTAAGAGTCATCATACAACACAATTGTAACCACAATAAAACAATGCAAATCATAGTCACCACTATACAACAGTGTCCTAGTCTCCGCTATACATAGATATATATCTCCCATCCTGTCTCTCCAGCACCCAGTATCCCTATCATGTGTATCCAGCACCCAGTATCTCCCATCATGTTTCTCCAGTATCCCCCATCATGTGTATTCGGCACCCAGTATTCCCAAGCATATGTCTCCAGCTCCCAGTATCCCCATCATGTGTATCCCCCATCATGTCTCTCCAGCACCCAGTAGCCCCCATCATGTCTCTCCAACTCCCAGTATCCCCATCATGTGTATCCAGAATCCAGAGTCCCCATTATGTGTATCCAGCTCCCAGTATCCCCATCATGTGTATCCAGCACCCTGTATCGTGACTCCCATTATGTGTATCCAGCACCCAGTATCTCCATCATGTCTCTCCAGCACCTATTATCCCCCATCATGTGTATCCAACACCCTGTATCCCCCATCATGTGTATCCAGCACCCTGTATCGCCATCATGTCTCTCTAGCACCCCATATCTCCCATTATGTGTATCCAGCACCCAGTATCCCAATCATGTCTCTCTAGCATCCAGTATCTCCCATCATGTGTATCTCCAGCACCCAGCATCCCCATCATGTGTATCCAGCACCCAGCATCCCCATCATGTCTGTCCAGCACCCAGCATCCCCATCATGTCTGTCCAGCACCCAGCATCCCCATAATGTGTATCCAGCACCCAGTATCCACCATCATGTCTGTCCACCTCCCAGTACCCCCATCATGTCTATCCAGTACCCAGCATCCCCCACCATGTCTGTCCAGCACATAGCATTCCCATTTTAAGCCCTATTACTTACCTTTGAAGTCTTCTTCCGACTGCTGCCTCTCCTCCACGGCGGGCTCTGCGTTAAATGACGTTGATGTGACCTCAGGTCACTCCAGCGTCATTCAGTGAGGGGCAGGCGCTGCTGCACTCTGCATCTGCCTGTCACACAGGCAGAGCCGAAGTGAATAGTTGCTGCTGTTAGGCTCTGTAAGGCACTCTCATCAGAGTGATGAAAGCGCCTTAAATTGTTTTACAGTGGCGTCCATATCAATGCTGGCATGCAGGCAGCTGGGGGATGAGCGCCTATCCAGCATGGCGCCTGGATGCACTGCATCCCCCCGCGGAGAGGTTCGCGCCGGCCCTGCAGAACGCCATACGTGGAAGGGGAGTAACAGGGGAATTCAATCCCCTCTCACATGTGGACTTACTGACCCCCGTGCATATGGAAAATGTGCGGAGGTCAGGATCATGTCTAGAGATGGCTTCCATTTGCCGGTATGAAACACAGATTTATGAAATACAGACAGCCGACAGCGAATTTTCAGCTGTCTCTATTTTGAAAATCTGCCTAATTAGAATTTTTTTTATAATGAATGGGTAAGTATTCCAAATTTATTTTTCGCCATCAAAGCCATTTATTGGCTTTCTGATACTCGGCACCCACTGCAGACTAACTGCACTGAAGGGACAAACCTCTTAACTTAGGGTTAGGCTGCGGGAGAAGATAGAACATACAAGGGGAGTATTAGGGTTAGGCTTTGGGGAGGGAATAGAACATACAAGGGGAGCTTTCAGGTTAGGCTGCGGGGAGGTGATAGACATAGAAAAGGAGTCTTAGGAGTCTGCAGGGAGAGGATAGAACATACAAAGGGAGTCTTAGAGGTAGGCTGCGGGGAATGAATGGATCGGAGAAGGGGAATCTTAGCATTAGGCTGCGGGGAAGGGAGTCTTAGGGTTAGGCTGAAGGGAGGGGATCTATCATAGAAGGGGAAGGTTAGGGTCAGGCTTCCCAACCCTTATCCAAAATCTCACCCAAACATTCCCCTTCAATTACCCTAACCTAACCCTCACTTCCCTGCAGCTTAACCCTAAGACTCCCATCCCTGCAGCCTAACCCTAAGACTCTCCTCCCTACGACCTAACCTTAAGACTCCACTTCCTGCAGCCTAACCCTAAGACTCCCTTCCCCGCAGCCTAACCCTAAGACTCCCCTCCCCGCAGCATAACCCTAAGACTTCCTTCCCCGCAACCTAAGCCTCCCCTTCTCGCAGCCTTACCCTAACCCTTCCCTTCCATTACTCTAACCCTAACCCTCCCTTCCCGCTGCCTAATCCTAAAACTCCGCAGTGAGTGTTACTCCTCTCTCCAATCTGCATACTACCCCATTCCAAAAAAATCAAAAATTCAAACTAGAAACTGCTGAAAATTAGCTTTCAGCTTTCTCTAATTCAAAAAGACACCATTTGCAGCGGTGACTTTTACCGCTATTTGACGTCATCTGTGAGATCACGTAGAGGGAGGAGCGCAGTAAACCTGCATTTCTAATTCACAGCCCTGGTAAGGGCTATACAGCATTGGAGACGGTGTGGAAATATTAAGGTAGGGTCCTGATGTCTGGACTCCTTTGTGTGTGAGGTTAGTGGCCACAGTTGGATAATTACACTATCTAGAGGTCTCAGAGAAGTCCAGAAGAGAAGACATTGTGCAAATGTTGTCCCTGAATGGCCCAATGCTGCTTAGCTCGAATCCTAGAAAATCCTGGCTCACAAGGCATGAAGGACCTCGCTGGACTGGTGAGCATTCATAAATACTTATGTCATTCCAGCCTGGATCCCTGCAAGGTCAACAAAAATACTGATGAATTTGGTGTTATTAGTAAATAGACGTCTTATTTACCAGATGACTTGCATCTCTTCTCCTGGGGAATCCTTCCTCCTGGTTTCTATGGGAACAGTCTCTCACTAAGATTCAGCAAGCGGAGAAGATCTTCTCCAGATTGTATCATTAAAGTGATGGGGACTCACCTGTTCCTGGTAATTCTGGGTGACTACTTCTCCAGCAATTTCTGCACTCATTGTCTAAGCACAGAAGAAAAGATGTCTGGAGCTGCAGACATTGGTTGAAGAGGAGACCCTTGCTGGACTGTGAGTCACAAGACCAGCAAGGATTGCCCAATCAGAAAGAAGCAAAACAGTAGATATCATTACAATGGGCTGGATCCAGACATAAGAAAGAGCTTGAAAATTAAGAGAGGAAAATTACTCCTGGGCTAAACCATGTTGATTTCAGGGGAGTCATATTTAAACAGTATTAGAGTTGAGAGCTGTTTCCCATCCCAAGTCATTCATGTGATGCACATGCGCAGTAACTCTCATTCGGGACTTTGAAAATTTCAACTCCCGACATGAAAAACACTGCACACGCGCAGTGCTTCTCTTTTGGCACTTTGAAATGTTAAAGACATGAGAAACATTGCGCATGCGCAGTGTATTCATGCTGGGACTGGACAGGGGACTTTAAAAATATTTACTTATTTTTTCGATTTTTTTTTTTATTGATTTTTTTTTTACTTACAAAAAAAATGTATTATTTTTTTTTTTTTTTTAAACGTCCCACTCTAAGAAAAAAAAAAAAAGAAAAAGCAAAAGAAATGTACAAAACGGCAAGCAGGGGAGATTACCTGTGCTTCAAACATAGAGGAGACACCGAGGAAAACTCTTCCCACATTTATTCAGATGCTCTTTTTGGGATACTGTTTTTTTCACATCACTATTAATCTGTGGGTGTTCTGACACAAATTGAAATAAAACATTTAAATCAATCAACCAAGTCCCAAAAAAAAATATCAGGGTGAACTCTGCTCTGTTCCAGCCTGCAGCCATTTGGAAGAAGGTCATCGTTTTGCTCCTTGGATCATCCGATGGGGACCTATTGATGTAAAAACTCTGGATTAGCTGCTTACAAGTGAACTGGAAGAAGAGGGGTAAAGTAAGGGAGGGTGGTGGTGGTTGGGGGACAGGGGGGGGTGCTGTTTGAATTTTAAGGACCCTAAAAAAGAGAAAAGAAAAAAGTAGGAGGAATGCAGTAAAGAATCAAGTTTCAAGACTTCTTTAAAGCGCATGAGGCTTTTCCAAGAGTGTGCTCAAACCTGGAGCATGAGCTGTGAAGTAGTAACCTTTCCTCTTAGCCAGGAAGGAGGAAGAGCAGTAGAAGTAGGAATGTGTGCTGTGAACAGGGATGAGCATGGAAAGTGGGGAGGAAGCAGAAAAAGAGGGGTTATTCCATGCTCACATTTCTGCTACCTGAATGGATGTTATGTGTAAAAAAAAAAAATATAAGTAGCAAAGAAAAAAAAAAAAAAAAGAGAGAGAGAGAGAGAGAAGAAGAAAAAAAGGAGAGGAGAGGAAGACGAACAGACAGAGAAAATAAAAGTAATTCAGTCCAGTCATCAGCCTTTACCAGATCTTGATTGATCAGGCATGATCCCTGCAGTTTAATAGGAATCATTCAGTGGGGATTGGGAAGGTGGAGCACCCTAGAGTAGATTAGCATATTCTTGTTTACTCATCCTAGGAGGGGGGCTTTTCTTTCATTTTGCAAGGAGGAGAGAGGAGGGGGCTTAGGGGATAGTGTGGGCTTAAAGCTTATAAAGAAGGCAAAAAAAAAAATGTTCAGCTAAAGCATCCTTTTAAGGGGGGAGGAAATAAGCATCTAATTGTGAGACATTTGCTGTTTTTGTTTTTCGTTGTTTTTTTTTTTTGCTATATTTTTTTTCCACTGTGTATTTTTCATGGAGTAAAAAAAAAAATTCAAAATAAAAATAAAGGGCAATTGGGGAAAAAAAAATAGTGGATTCTACTGAATGAAGAGACCAAGCAGACCAGTGCATCTTGTTTTGTAATTTCAAGATTCTGCAGCAGGAAGATACGAAGAAGCACCAAAAAGAGAGAAAAAAAAAAGAAAAGAAAAAAAAAAAGGTCAAGTTGCCCAGGAGGAGGATAGCCTAAAGCTGGCAGTTCGGGAGTGCATAGTGGGGAGCAGGGGGGGGAACAGTTGGAGATGCTGCTTTGGAGTTTGCTGTTGCCTCTTGGGCTCCTATATGCAGCCTTGGCAAGTGCCTCTATGTGTGGGACGGATGAACGCTCGCAGCGAGCACGGAGGACAGTGCGCAAAAGCCGCAGTTTGCGCAGCGTGCAAGAGGGCTCCTGCGCCACCAGCCTAGCCAGAGGTCGCCGGTCCCTGAGCAGCATAGAGCACCTGAGGGTACACCCTCATCATCCAGAGGCAAGTGAGGGGGCTGAAGCCACGTTCCCCGGGAAGGCTCTCTATTTCACTGGCCATGGGGACCAGCTGCGTCTGAAGGGGGACAAGGAGTTGCCAAGCGACACCTTCACCTTACAAGTTTGGATAAGAGCCGAGGGGGGGCAGAGGTCCCCGGCAGTTATAGCAGGTAAGCACCCTATATTATAAATAATTGGGG
>WWET01000452.1:521381-548484 GCA_011038615.1 Limnodynastes dumerilii | reverse complement strand
TGAAAATAAGAACTTAAAGTTACACCTGGGCTAAACCATGTTGATTTCAGGGGAGTCAAATTTCATTTGTTGCAAAAGTATTATAGTTAAAAGGTGATGTTTCCCAGCTCAAGTCTAATTAGCAGTTTAAAAGTGAAGCTGATCAGGTATCTGTGTGCAATAAGTAAAAGCAAAGCAGTCTCCCTGCCTGCATAGAATAAAATTAACTTGACTCCCCCTGAAATCAACATGGTTTTGCCCAGGTGTAACTTTAAGTTCTTATTTTCAGCCTCTGAATCAGGCCCACTATAACCACGCATTACCCCCTCCATCCCTCCCGAAATTTGGGCAGTTCTCCCAGTATCCCGTTATAAACTGTATTGTAATCCGTAGTGTCCCTAGCCGGTCTCAATTACAGGACTGTCCGGAGCAATTTCGGATGGGTGGTCACCCAATATGAACCGGATCAAGACCAGTATCCACTGTGCTCGTTAGTCGCAGTGGTCGCAATCGATTGCACTTAAACTACAACCAAAAATTTAGCAAAAATTTATAAAATGCGAAATCAGCGATTCTTTAACCTTTGTTTTGCATTTGAAGTATGAAATTCTAACACAATGGTAATTCTATTCTAATACTTGAGCAAACTTATTTTTTATTATAAATGATAGCTTTTGGGGTTGTTTTTTATGTTGTGCATTATTTTACTCTCTGTGCTGCTGTTTGTGGTGTTTATAACATCTGCCTTGCTATTGTTCACATCAACAGCGGCAACAGAAACAGATTATGCCTGTGGGATATTTGTTCCTCCCTCTTTTGCCGCTTATTTTTCACCATTTAGGTCCAGATTCACAGTTACGTAGTTTTCGTCTTGTACGTTGTATTAAGAATACGTATGCGTAAAAGCTTATTTACTCTATCTATGTACCATTTCTGTACGTAGATTGCGTCTAAAGACTGCGCTTACGTACAGAAATGGTACGTAGATAGCGTTAAGTTACTACACATGCATAGAACAACGTACGTAACTGTGAATCCGGACCTTATTGCTCAAAATGACATTTTATGAAGAACATTTCATTATCATCCAATCATAAAACCGGAGCTTTTAAATCTTTGGACTCCTCTCAAACCCAACCGTGTGAAAACAGATTATTCTCTCCTGAGGTTGTAGTAAAAAACTGCTTTGCTTTGACATACAATAGGAAAGAAAAGCCAAGACCCACCCCTTAGAGTGCCCTAGGGGCAAGTAGAATGACACGCAATTAGCCTTATTTTCAAAACCATGACAATATAATAGCTATGAGTGAAGCAGATGGGAGGTTATTAGTACTTACAGCTAACACTCATTTAGAAATTACAAGTCTCCTAAAACGTTCAGTTGTGTTTGTTTTATTTATATATAATTTGCTTTTCTATTCAGTCCCGCTGCTTACGGACACATACTGAGCATTCAAAAAGAAATCTCAGTACAAATGTCTATGTTATCTATGACTATATTCCTATTGGGAGCGGGTACTATAGTAAATGACCCTATCTAGACAAAGTATTCGTTCCCAATAGCCAATGGTTTTCCATCCGAATGGCTGCAGTGGGCTACGTTTATCTAACACAAAGGGAAGGTCATGGTTAGTCTGATAGAAATGGAAGGTTACGGTTAGGCTGTAGAATATGGAGGGTTAAGGTTAGGCTCATAGAAGGGGGAAGGATAGGGTTAGGCTGCAGGAATTGGAGGCAGATAGAAGGGGAAGGTTAGGGTTAGGCTGTGGGACATGGAGGGTTAAGGTTAGGCAGATGGAAGGGGGAAGGATAGGGTTAGGCTGTGGGACATGGAGGGTTAAGGTTAGGCAGATAGAAGGGGAAGGTTAGGGTTAGGCTGAGTGACATGGAGGGATAAGGTTAGGCTGATAAAAAAAGGAAGGTGAGGGTAAGGGTTAAAGGAATATACTACCTGTCACTGCTGGAGCAATTATATCCTCATTAGTCACCGTGTCTACGCTTTAGACATAAAATAATCCCTGCCATCCTGACTGCATTGCCAGAATATGATGTGACGCAAACAGGCTCATTGTAGCAGCAAACTCCCCTCTCACGTATGTAACTTAGCTGACTTACGTGTTCATAACCCTGCCTTAACTTCTCCTTTGCGCACCTCCGGTCATACATAAGTGACTAACCCAGCCTACACTGCACAATTTAAATGCCTCCCCACACCCACAATGCGCACATTCAGCCTTGCGTAGGGATGTCACAACCTATCGTATGGATCTCTGATCACACATAGACAAGTTGCGTAACATCTGGCGCTTGCATGTCACATGCGTAGATCGGCTGTCGTTATTAAGCCTGGACCAGGCACCAAGTCCACGGCGCCATCACTGTAGTGCAGACGGCTCCGAAGCCTTCGTCTATGGAAATATCAGTCACTAGAGTCACTCCAGTGTCTAAGATCTACAATCTCAGCATACCCTCATGGAGCACAGTCCCCCAGCCCTGATAGGACCATTGCAGTAGCATCCCACATTAATATATAGTAATGCTTAAATAGCAGCAGGGAAATGCCGTGTAAGAATTGTGCTGCATGTCCTTATTTTACGTCGAGTTCAGGATCAAAATATTTACTTATTGCCAGAAAATTCTTTACATAAATGTTCCTAGTCTAAACCACACTGTGTACCATCATATAGACCATTGTGTTCTATGGGCCAGATTCACAACCCCGTACTTCATCCACATGCGCCCTTAATTTCCCAGTACTAGCTACTACGCCTGCGTTGTAACTATTTTACGCGATCTATGTATTGTTTTGTTACGTAGATTGCGTATATGCGGTCTTGGGGCCTGATTCAACTACAATCGCGGCCCGCGAGAGAAGGGAAAATGTTCGTGCTGCGCGTTTTTCCGTCTATTATGGTAGCCAATTTTCATGCGCACTTCTATGAGGCGTGTATAAAAATAGAAAAAAAATTCACACGAACAGCACCGCGAAATACGCGGGTGTGATGCTAATTGAATCAGGCCCTAAAAGACTGCATATACGCAATCTACGTGACGAAACGATACATAGATTGCGTAAAATAGTTACTACGCATGCGCAGTAGCTAGTATCGGGAAATTAAGGACGTATGTGGATCAAGTACGGGGTTGTGAATCCAGCCCATAGACAACAATTCTCCAAACTTACACTAACTATGGTACTGTAAATGAATTGTTAGTTGTATGCCTACGGACAGAAATGGCTGTTTTTCAGATGAAAGTGAGTTTTCGGCTGTCTCTATTCCGAAAACATTTTTTTTTTAGAATTTTCTTTTGGATTGGGTAAGTATGCCGATCATTTTTTGACCCGTCACACCCGCTGCAGACCGGAGAGGTGAGTATCCTTTCCGGGGACTTTTAGGGATAGGGTTAAGCTCTAGGGAAGAGAGGGTTAGGGTTAGGCTCTGTGGAAGAGAGGGTGAGGGTTAGGGTCATGGAAGGGGAGGGTTAGGATTTGGATCAGTCTGCAGGGAGTGAAGTCTAGATTTAGGCTAAGGAGATAGGGGACTTGGCGTCAGGCTACGGGATGGGGAGTCTTAGGGTAAGGCTATGGTTAAGGGAGTGTTAGGGTTAGGCTATGGGGAGAAGAGTCTTAGGGTTAGGCTACAGGAAAGGGGTTTTAGGATTAGGCTGCAGGGAAAGTAGTCAGGGTTAGACTGCAGGGAAGGGAGGGCTAGGGTCAGGCTGCATGGAAAGGAGAGTTAGGGTCATGGAAGGGGAGGGTTAGGGTAAGGATTAAGGTAAGGGTTGGGATTATATTTATATTTACCATTTGGAGCTCCGTCTTCATTGCTCTGGGGTTTGATTGCTTTGCCTCTGCAAGGCAAAAGCAATCGATTTCCTAGCCGAGTGAACGGTCCTTTTAAAAATAGGGCCCATCTCAGTGGAGACCCGCACTTCATTGCTAATGTATAAAATTCTGTTATTAAAGTTTAGTCTACCATGTGGTTAACATAAATATTTAGCATGTAATACTGTTTTCTAGGCCCTTGTTACAATAAATGAAGCCTTCACTGAATATTACCTGGACTGTTATTGCCATCTGTCATTACAATCTCAGATGATCTGTCTTTACATATAGACTGTTAATGGTATATAACAAGCAATGCAATGTGTTTTCTAAGAAAATCTTGTAGGGTGGGGGGAGTAATATAGAAAATGATTATAGTAAGTAGTAACATCTGCTGAAAGTTTGTTCCAAGTATGTATACATTTTCTGTACAGTTGTATTGCAACTGTCGTTCCAGATGGAGTCTAAATGAATGTTAAGTAAGAATAATAATATGACTTTCCTCAGCATGGTACAGCAGGGTTTCCTATTTTTCAATGCTTGCCTTGGCAGGGGTGGGGCTTGATAATGTGATTTATGCAAATTGTATCCCAAAGCCCCACCCACTGACCACCAGTGGATCTTGAGGCCATGGTTTGCATGAAACCGCATTCTCAAACAGTGCGGGAGATTTGTAGGCTCTCTCGGGATACCGGGAGACTCCTGAAATTCGGGCAAACCTGAGCTACAGTACATGTTACCTGGATCATCTAAACACCTTAAGATTGAGTCAGTAGACTTGTTCTTCCAATCTAATTCATATAAGCTAACTACTCACCTTCAGGGCCGCCATGAGGGGGGACATCATGATCCGGGATTAATGTCCCTGGCCCGGAGCTGATATGGCCTGCCGATAATTACCTTTGCTCTGCAACCTTTTCACACTGCTGTTGTTGTGGCTTGCCCTGGTAATAACCCGGGCTTTTGTTGCAATGTGAATGGGGTATTAGAGGACTCTGCTTTACAAGAAAGTCAAGGGATCCTATGTGTAATTTGGAAGCTCGAGCTCAGGGTCTGATTAAGAGTTCCGGCCATCAAAGGCTAAAGAACTCAAAGACCCAACAGGCGGGTAAAAATGGAATCACCTTTTAATTTAGCTTTGTTTTCCTTCACCTCCACCACCGTTAACACTTTTATTTAGCTGCAATTTCATTATTTCAAACATTTAAGCTTAAGTCCCTCCCCCAAGGAACTGTTGACGGTACCTCCTAAAGCCATGTGCCCTAGGCTGCAGCCCAGTAAGCCTAATGGTTAATCAGACTCTGATTAGATTTAGGAGAACAGAAATACAAAGAGCAGGTGCATTCTTCGTATATTTGCTCTCCCGCCTATCCTGTATTAGCCGGTCCTGGAGAAATTCTTTAGCTTAGTCTCTCTCCTCATCCATTGCTTACTTCTGTTATTTTAATAATGTCACTGTTGCTCCCAGCTAATCAAGATGTTATAAGCATAATACACAAAGGACCTGATCCAGAACTGATAATGTGCACGTATTAATAATACACACGTGGGTTGAGTAAGTCGAATTTCCTTTCTACTGTGCATGCGCTGTACAATGACTGCCGCATCTGAGCGCATCCGACTCTCCAATGCATACTGCATACACATGGCAAGTGGGCATAGGAATGCGTGGGCTTTTCGAATCCCTGTATTTAGCCTTTCCACATCAGAACACTTAAGTTAGGGTTCTGAATGCGGAAGGGCTGTACGTGCGAGGGGAGGGCAATGGGTGTACATATGGGATCTGTTCTTAACTGTGGATCCAGCTCTAAGAACAGTTTGTCTTTTTAAAATGCCTGAATAGCATTGTATTCACAGCCAGATTAACAATGGGGCTAATGGGACAACAGTCCAAGGCCTCCACCTGAAAACAGGCCCCCCCCCCACTGCAGATTTCCAGGCCTCCCACTGCAGTGCTTAAGGATGAATGTCAGGGACGGACATCCTCCTCCAAAGCATACTATGTATATAGTGTGGGCCTTTTATTATTTGCAGAACGGTGGCTAAGTGAGTAACACTTGTGTTTCACAGCACTGTGGTCATGAGTTCAATTCCCGGACTAGGCCTTATCTGTGTGGAGTTTGTTTGTTCTCCCCATGTCTGTGTAGGTTTCCTCCTGGTGCTCTGGTTTCCTCCCACACTCCAAAATATGCTGGTAGATTAATTGGCTGCTGAATAACAGTAACTCTAATGTCTATGTATGTATGTGTTAGAGCAGTGCTCCTCAACCAGTGTGCCATGGTACACCAGTGTGCCACGGGATGTTGCCAAGTGTGCTGCAGTGCAATGCCTCCAACAGGAGAAAAGGCACTGGAAGATCTTGCAGATACATGAATGTGGAATACTGGAGAGCTAAAGACACACGATTGGTTATACTGGAGAGGCTGCAGAAACATGAATGGAAACTGCTAGGGAGGCTGGAGACACATGATGGGGGGTAACATAGGTAAATTAGTTATAAGAAAAAAAAGCTATTAGCTGCGATTTTTTTATTTATCAAATAAAAAATAATGTAATATCTGTGTATGTACTTGTACTGTAATTCCTGCTTTTTTTTGTATATTTTGCTTTTGGTGTGCTGCAGAATTCTGGGAAGGGCTTAGGTGTGCCGAGGGTGAGAAAAGGTTGAAGAGCACTGTGTTAGAGAACTTAGAATGTAGCTCCAATGGGACAGGGACTGATATGAATGTGAAATATTCTCTGTAAAGCGCCGTGTTATCTGATGGCACTATATAAAAACCTGTTAAATAATAATCATTATTTTCAGCCTCAGGCCCACATGGCCCTCATTTCAGCCCTGAGCGTATTGGCGTGCAATCTATTCAGCCTTATTACAAATAGTATGTCTATTTTTTTGGAAAGGAGGGGGGGGGTTATTTTGACTGTAAAAAAAAAATAGACGGACGTTTGAAAAATGCTAACTTGTATAGACTGCTGTGTATGCACCTCGCAGCCTGTACACATCTGTTTGCATGGTGCAAACGCCTGGACCTTTTCAGTACAACCTATCTAGAGTTGCTTGCCGCTAGAGTATGCACCCACTGCGCTAAAACTCAGCTGCAAAAAGAAGATGGTGGCGGCTCTAAGGGCAGAATAAAGCCATAAGGGGCCAGAACCAGAACTATGTACGCCAGCGATTTTACGTTAGCCGCTGATGTAAATTCGCCCATTAGTATTTACTGCGCACGCTCGCGGCAGATGTTACGCCACGTAACGCTGAACATACATACCAGCCATGTATCAACAGCGTAACTTCGAACCAAGGGGTGTGACATCCATACGACACCCGTAATTCTGCTTCGGAGGTGGGGTGAGGCATTTAAATCGTACAGCATGGGCGTGCTTTTAGGCACTTACATATGTGAAGCCTTTACGTATGTCAGTAGTTTCGCATTGAAAAGTTAAGGCAAGCGTAAAAAAACGGCCAAAGTACATGTGACCGAGGGGAGTGCATAGAATATATACGCTATGCAATGAAGCGTAACAAGCACTTAGCTCTGGATCTACCCCAGGGTCACTTTTTGGCTATCAACTTTTTCCTGAGCGAGATTCGCTTTCTTCATTTTTTTTTTTATATCTGGATTACAAAGATATCCTACAACCCATGTGTAAACAGTGTGTTATTTAGGAACTAACAGCACTGTCTTTTTCCTTTGATGTGGTCTGTTCCATGTCAAGATAAGAGCCCTGTGCAAACAAGTTGCTGAAACACAACTCTCATTAAATGGCAAGACCTTGTACCACAGAGTATCTCAAGCACCAGGGGGTTACAGCTCAGGCACACTGAAATGTTGCCTACGGCGAAGCAATCGCAAGACACAATGCGAAAGCGGAAAAGTTCATTTGCTTATGTTTTTTTTTTCTTCTTAGATATTAGTGTAAAGAAAAAAAAAAGGCTGTTTATAACAACACGCGTTGAAGGGTGGATTTTAATGTCTGCGGAAAAGACCCGCTAAGCACATTATTTTCCACCTGACAGAAGAAAAAATGAAAAGAAAGTTTTTTTGCATTGATTCTAGGAGAATATCTGCTCTCTGAAGCGTTTGTACTACTGCTTTGATACTTGACAATTAAAGCCAGGAATGGCTAGGGACGCCCCCTCCCTGAGCTCTGAGCGCTGTGGCGAGGGATTGACCTTGAATTCCCTCTTCCCTATTAAATCACCTCACCTGCCCCTGATTTCTGTGTGCAGCTAACACAGAGCTCACACTATTACACACAGCTACATCTGTATCAAGGAGCCTTGGAATGCAACATGCACCGAATGGCATAATGCCTTCCCTGGCATGAGCCTGTATGTGTGATGTTGCTGCAGTTAGAGATTGGCGTCGGTCCATCTTGTATTTCACACATCCTGCACTTTTCATTTATCAGCAGCCAAGCTGTTCTTAAGATTTCTGCTAGGTTATAGGTATATTTGTTCCCGGTGGAAGCACCCTGAATGCTGGAGCAATCCTGAATGGGTTTCCAAAAGTCTATATTGCCTTCCCAAATGAAACACAGTATAATACAATCGTTTAATACAGACATGTATTGCTGGTTAGTAAATTGTGGCTATGAATGGTAAGATTAGCTTCCAATGAATGAAATTGAAAGTCATCACAGCTTTATTGATATCTGTGTAGGGAGGACACACACATGCACTTATATTGTGCCCTATTCAATGTGCAGTTTTTGCAGCTTGGTATAAATGATTATTCCATATCTTGTATAGTATAGACAACCTGGGGCACTCCAGGGGCCAGATTTACTAAGCTACGGGTTTGGAAAAGTAAAGATGTTGCCCATAGCAACCTGAGCTAGGGGGCTGAGCCTAATGACGCTATTTGCATAAATCGCGTCATTAAGCCCCGCCCCCCGCATGCGGCGTAAGCTTCTCTCCGGTATCTCCCGGAGAGAAGCTGCCAAAAGTCGGCAACCGTGGTATATCTGACCCCAGGTGTTTAAAAACTACAAGTCCCATCATGGTTTGTCAAGTATCGGCTATGTCTATGCTTTGGAGCATGCTGGGAGTATGCATTTGACAACACTTGGGGTAAATTTACTAAGGGGCAGACCCCCGGCGATTTCAGTACGCATGGAGGTCTCAAAGTCCGCACGGGAGAGGGAAGTGAACACCCCTGTCACTGCCCTTTCTCATATTACTTGTCCAGAACCCTACTTTAACTTCCCTGCATGGATCTGTGACCACCTGAATGGCCTACCGCCACCCCTTCAACCTAATCTAAATGCCTATTCCCATCCCGCTTGCGTGGATTAGCCATGCAGATTTGGTGGAATGCCATTCTCCCATACGGAACTCCGTTCTCTATGCTAGATGATCCATAGCTTAACATCTGCCGTGCACGTGCGCAGATGTAACGTTAAAGTGAATTTATGCAAGCTGATTGCATATCTTCCTTCACGTTATTAATTCAGTATCAGTCCCATTATTGTTATTAAACCAATTTTCTTTTTTGTACCATTTATTTACTTGAAGCTTGGCATGAAAATTTTATGTTCAAATTTCAGCAACATTTTGGGCCACATTTACTTAGCTGCAGGTTTGGAAAAGTGGAGATGTTGCCCATATCAACCAATCAGATTCTAGCTGACATTCTCTAGTATGCATTAGTTAAATGAGATCTAGAATCTGATTGGTTGCTATGGGCAACATCTCCTCTTTTCCAAACCCGCAGCTTAGTAAATCTGTCCCTTTGTGTAAATTAAATTCTACAGGGGAACATTCTCCTTTAGAGTAGTGTCAAATTTTGGCAGCGGAATCTTCTGTGTTTGCTTTACTTTTTGGTATAATAGTGGTTCCATGCTGTATTTGTGAATTAGCATTGCAGAGGATTTATAGTTTACAAATAGGGTTAGGAAAATAACGGTCAATTCATTCTGCCCTGTGGTAATGTTTAAATACAGAGTGGAACAAAAATGTTGAGGGAAATTCCATGCGGGACACTTAAGATCAAATTCTGTTCAAGAAACATGTTAAATTCCGCAGCCAAATGCAAAATGAGTAGAATATTCCATGGAATAGTTTGAAAAATGTCGCCACTGTCTAATTGCTGTTTTTAGCAATCTGATTTTTAGCTTCAGTCTGCAGTGGCTCCAAAACAGTCTCAAGGGTCTCAATCATTTTTTTAAGGTGCCTTGAAGCCAAAATGGATGTGGGCCCCCGCTGAGAATGGCCCTATTTCGAAAGGGCCGTTTTCTCCCAACCAGTTCCGAACTCGGTGCTCCGAATGGGAAGTATAAAATCTAACCCCAACCCTTTTGCTAATCCTTAACCCTAATTCTCCCCTTCCATGATCTTAACGCTAACCCTCCCTTCCCCCAGTGTTTAGTTCTGGAGGCCATATCTTCAGAAAGACATAAATACATTAGAGACTGTTCAAAGAAGAGCAACTAAAATGGTCCATGGCCTGTGTAACAAATCATACCAAGAAAGGCTAGAGGAAGTAAACATGTATAGCTTGGAGCAGAGAAGGGAGAGGGGGGACATGATAGCAGCTTTCACGTATATCAAGGGCTAGAGGAAGGGGGCGTTTTTCAGAACAAGCAGGGGCGGAACTACCATTGATGCAACAGGTGCAATGGCACCGGGGCCCATGCTCATACAAGGGCCCACACAGCCGTCATTACTGCACCGTCGAAGCTTCCCACTGGGTTACCTGGGATATCATCAGGGTCAAAGCATATTTTTTGCACCTGGGCCCACAACTCGCTAGTTCCGTCTCTGAGAATAAGAGGTGTAATAAAACACAAGGGCATGAATATAAACTGGAGGGTGGTAGATTCAGAGGAAATGTGTGGAAAAATTATTTCACTGAAAGGGTGATAGATAAGTGGAATATTCTCCCATCTAAGGTGGATGAAGCTAACATAGTAGAACATTTTAAACATGCTTGGGATAACTATAAGGACATCCTAAATCTCAAACTAAATTGAGGGTAAATAGGGTTTAGGGTCAGTATAGTTTTAAATAAACAACTGGGCAGTCTAGATGGGCTCTTATCTGCCATCACTTTCTATGTTTCCCCGCAGCCTAACCCTATGATTCCCCTCCCCATAACCTAACTCTAAATCTCCCCTCCCCACAGCCTAACCTTAAGATGCCCCACTCGGTAGCCTGACCCTAAGTCTCTCATCCCTGCATCTACCACTAAGACTCCCCTGCCCGCAGCCTGACTCTAAGTTTCCCCTTTTCTAACCCTAACCCTCCCTTCCCCAGAGCCTAACCCTAACCCTCCCCCCTATCCCTAAAAGTCCCTGGGGAGGTTACTCACCTCTCTGGTGGTGTTTGCGGTGGACGGTGGGCGGTGGTTCCAGAAATGAATGGGTAAGTATCGCCAATAGGCAAAATTGCAAAAGGCTGCCTATAAAATATGAAATATAGACAGCTGAAAATCAGTTTTCGTCTAATTTTAAAAGATAGCCAAAATAATTAGTGAGGAGTTCTGTTTCTTAAATATGTTATGAAAAGAAAGAAAATGAGTTAGCAGGTACCTAGGGCCGTATTCAGAGATCCATTTCTTAAAAGTCCGAAATTATACACACGCACATAGCAAGCCAGCCCCCCTGACACTTCCCTCACACTGACGGGTTGTGGTTGACTTACAGGTGCCAGAGGGCACCCTTATGTCTACATGTGTAGTTAAGGTTTTCCGACTTTCTAGAGCTTCCCTCCAGGACAAACCGGAAGGAAGCCATAGATTTCTGCAAGGGGCGGGGCTTATTGACATGATTTATGCAAATCACCTTATTAAGCCCCGTCCCCTGTCAATCATTCCTGTAATCTCTAGTGTTTCAGGGGATGGGCGGGGCTTGATGACATCATCCAGCCCCCATACATCCCTAGTAACGCTATTACAGTAGTAATTGATGGCTGGTGGGGCTTGCGGGATACCGGGAGAACTGCCCAAATTTCGGGAGTCTTCCGGGAGAGTTACGGGCGTACGTCAAGGTACGAACGTGCGTATCTATCTAACCGCCACCTCAAGTGCCCACTTAAATGCACCCCCCCACTGCCCTGTCTCACGTAACTTGAACGTACAGATTTCAACCACGCCCCCTCCTCACGTATGTCCCCAAGTGCGATTCCCAAGTACGTGCCTAATGGACTTCCGTGTGTAAATTAAATGTATGCACAGTTCATCCGATCCTAAAAATACGCGCGCAACTCCACGTGAAAATGATTCTATGAATACAGCAATAAATTATAAATCACCAATATATTTTAACCTATACTCCAATAATTTAACTTTTTCAGACAACGGTTTTCCTTTCTTTCTCTTGACACACTGCCTTCCAAAGCTGAAAAAAAAGCTGCGCTGTACTGACGTGAAAGGTCACATCAGTGTAGCATAGATGCTCCCTCCTGTCATTACCCAGCAAGCCAAGAGGTAGCATGGTTTCTCATCCTGTGGCTCCCTTGAGAATTTGTGCCCCGGATTCTCGGAGTGTGGCATATTCTTTTTGGCAAAACTATATGCTTGCAATGTATACGCAGTTGTGTAAATACACCTTAACCCATGTGGGAACAGCACACGTGCACTTGAGCTATGCGGAGATAGCTAAAAATACGCACGGGGATCTCTGAGTACTGCCCTTAGTCATCAGTTTAATGACTCATGTCCCTAATCCCCCCCAATAACTTTCCAGGTCTCACCTTTCATACTGGAGGCTGTCCGGGTCATTAGACCTGGCTAGGGGCAGTAAGTTCCTTTCACACTGAGCCTTGACCCAGGTTTTCAGGGCTTGGCCCGGCAATATCCTGGGTTATTGGCTCACAGGGAAAGGGGTATAAATAGTCTGTATGCTATACTATAGTGCAGGCCTGGCCATCCTGTGGCTCTCTAGGTGTTGTGAAACTACAACTCCCAGCATGCTTTACCTGCTTAGGTATAACTTATAATTAACAAAGCATGCTGGGAGTTGTAGTTTTACGACACCTGGAGAGTCACAGGTTGGCCAGGCCTGGTATAGTGGACTGTGGCTTAAAACTTCTTTAATTGGACTGATACTTCTCAGCTGAGTGTCAGAGCTGGGTTTTAACTATTTTTAATTGAAGTGTGATTAGTGCACATCATTTACTCTGGTTTAGCTCTCTGCATTTACACCAGCCCTGAATGGTTGTAGAAGATCTGGTGGTAGCAAATAGAATAAATAGAACATGGCTTCTGATCTGACTAAGGTATGAATAACCATATTTGTTGTTGATTAGGTTCCACAAGGAAAAAGACTAAGGGGCTGATTCAGAGTTGGGTGTAAGGGCAAAACAGGTGCAAGTGTACAGCTTGGCTAAACCATGTTGCAAACTAAGGGGGGCTAATTAATATGAATTCTTTTGCATGCAGGGAAAATACTTGACTTTTGCACATAGACCGCAAATACTGCAAAACTTTATGTTTAATCCATGGTTGCCGACTTGTGTCAGCTTCCCTCCGGGAGATCCCAGAGAGAAGCTAGCGACGCATACGGGATGGTGGGGGCTTAATGACACGGTTTATGCAAACCGCGTCATTAGGCTCCGCCCCCTGGCTCATACTGCCCCGTTTTTACTTGCAATAGGGGTCGGAACGGGGCTTGATGCCGCAAATTGCGTCATCAAGTCCCTTCCTGTGCCTAGCAACACTAGTATACTAGTAAACTAGTAAATACTAGTAAACCACGGGCCTCAAGTCACTTGCGGGAGATTTGCTGGCTCTCCCGGGATACCGGGAGTACTGCCCAAATTTCGGGAGTCTTCCGGACATTCCGGGAGAGTCGGCAACCCTGGTTTAATCCATAAATTAGAGTTGAGCTAAGAAACTTCACCTCTCATTTATAATTCTGCTTTCACAATTTAAATTTGCCTCCCTTTTAGCTCAACATGGTATTGCTCAGTTGGGTGTGGGTCCCCGCTGAGAATGGTCATATTGCAAAAAGGGCCGTTCTCTCACAGTCAGTTCCAAACTGAAGGGAAATTGCTCTTTTTTTGCCTCAAGGAGGCAATGCAATCGATTCCCGGAGCAACGAACACAGTGCTCTGAAAGGTAAATAAAAAATCTAACCCCAACCCTTTCCCTAACTAATCCTTACCATCTCTTCCAAGACCCTAACCCTCCCCGCAGCCTAACCCTAAGACTCCCTTCCCTGCAGCCTAACCCTAACCTTCCCCTCCCCGCAGCCAAAGACTTCCTTGCCCACAGCCTAACCCTAACCCTCCCTTCCTCGCAACCTAACCCCAAGTCTCCCTTCCCCCACAGCCTGAGTCTAACCCTCCCTTCCCCAAAGCCTAACCCTAACCTTCCCCCTGACCCTAAAAGTGGTGTTTGGGGCGGGTTCAACGGGCGGCACTTCTGAAAATGAATGGATGAGTATGCCGATCGGCATAATTCTGTGTTGGAAGGTGATAGAGTGCACATGTTGGAATTTGGCAATTTTCCGTATGGATCTGGTCCTTGATTCTTTCAATGAAGAGATTATTAAAATACCATAGCAACAGTATATACAAGATGATTTTATTTTATTTTTACATTGGGATATATTATTATGTATGTAAAGTGATCATTTTATGGACTGGTGGATGGAAGTTTTGTTGTTACACCTCTTCTGAGACAAGTTTCTGAATCCAGCTCCGCACTAAGGACTCTCCCGTAATGTCCGGGAGACTCCTGAAATTCGGCCAGTTCTCCTGGTATCCAAATCTCCCACAGAGGGCTTGAGGCCCATGGTTTCATGAAAACCACGACCTCAAGTCCTGGCCCCCTGCCTGGCAACACTAGTATCTTAGTGTTACTAGGAGCAGTGAGGGACTTGATGGTGCAAATTGCATCATCACGCCCCTCCCCCATTCCTCTTAAAGCCAAAAGGGTAATAAATAGTCAAAGGGTGGGACTTAATGATGAAATTTGCATACCATGCCCCCTGCATGCATAAGCCACGCCCCTGCATGCATACATGGCTTTTAAAGCTTTTAAAAGTCGGCAACCCTGACTAAGGATTATGGGGTGTTTGTTTTCCTGGAAACTCTAGGCTAAATCAAGTGTACATTATAATTGTCAAGACTACTTTGTCCTTAATCACATTGCCAATTACGGGGTTCTCCATCCATAATGCCAATCATTCTATCTCCATAATGTCAGAAAGACATCTCCTGTTTTTTTTTTTTTATTAGCCTGTAACCAAATTAATGTTTATGAGCCAGTGTTTCCAGCGTGCACTAATGATTTCATGATATGTTTATGGGTCAGTCTTTCCCAAGATCATAGTGTACTAAAGGCAGTGTGATATGTTTATGGGTCAGTCCTGTGTAGACCAGTGTGTTCTAATGGCAGAGTGACATGATTAAATAATGGCTTGAGACAGCTTTTGTTTTGTTTTTGGTGTTTTTTTGTTAAGAAAAAAAAGATTATTCTTTAAAAAAAAAATTGGCTGATCTTATGTGAACACATGAAACCTGCATCTGGGCCTCTTCTCTAATGCTTTGGAATCGTCAGAATGTAAAAATCTCCAACCAGTTAACACATTTTGTTTATAACCTAATATTGAGAACTGTAACTGGCCACACGGTTTTGCAAAACAAATATGAATTATTTTTCCATAGGATCCTCCCCAAAAAATCTAAAAATGCATAAAGCGCTATTTTTATTTGTTTAAGGATTTTTTGGGCCGTATTCACAGATCCGTTTTTTTAAAAGTACGCAATTATACGCACGCACGTAGCAAGCCAACACCCACCAACACCCAGGACACTCCCCTCTCACGGCCGTGCAATCCTAGACTTACGCCTCCATAGACCACCTCTAACTTTACGTGTGTACTTAAGTGAGTATATGCATACCTGCGACTTTACGTGTGTACATGTATATGTATGCCATACATGCGATTCTATGTAACCGCGCCCTCAAAGACTCATTTAAATGCCCCCCCCACCCTCTTTCACGTAACTTTTCAGGTACGTATTTCAACCCCGCCCCTTCCGTACATATGTTTCCCAAGTGCGATTCACATGTCCGTGCCGGAGGCACTTACGTGCGTATATTCTACGTAACTTACGTAAATAAAGTTACTACGCATGCACAGTTAAAACGTAACCTAAAAATACGCACGCAACTCCACGTGAAAACGGATCTGTGAATATGGTCCTTTATAGCTGAAATAAAGGGGTCTATGTACACACCATTTCATTTTTTTATGAAAATTGCTGATCCAGATTCACAGCGAGCCTGGCAGCTATGTTCATATCATTTATGAATACTTAGTCCTCCGGTGAGGTCCCGCGATGATCTGTGAGGTCATCTCAGGACCTTACATTAAACCGAAGCTTCAGTGAAGTCCTGCGCATGCACAGTGACTCTCATTCGGGACTTTGAAAATGTCAGGTCGCAATATGTGCAGGGTCCGGCATCTGCGGGCAGATTCGTTTTCTGGTCAGGTAAGTTTTAACCGTTTTCTGTTGTTTATGAACAAATCTTGTACTTGCATATATTCCAGCGGTCTCCCTGTATATACCCTGCTTTTCCTTCCCCTTAATAACAGCAATTAGGGGGAGAAAAAGGGGGTTATACGAGGAGACTGCTGGAATAGTAGCACTAACGCCAACCTGAGCTGGCGTTAGCAGACCCTCCAACATGACCCATTCCATTAGGTACAACATACTCTGCTCCTGAGCTTCCAACTGTTAGTTACTACGGCAACCACGTTTGTTAAAAAAAAAAATCAGTTAATTCATTTAAACCAGGTAAGTGGAAGTTGGAAGCTCAGGAGCAGAGTATTGTGTCATGTTGGAGGGTTTTCGTTAGCGTAACATTCAAAGCGGTGTGTAAAGCTCTGAGAGACCCCATAGTGTCATGGATCACCAAGGAAACTGCTATTTTCCATGGTGATCCATTGTTTTTAAATTAATAAAACTTTATTTTCATGTGATAATGCCCATTTCAACATGAAAATAGGCATTTGTAAATAGACCCCAAAGAGCTAGATTTACTAAACTTCTCAAAAGGAAAAATAGGGATGTTCCCCATAGCAACCAATCAGTCTAGCTGACATTTTCTAGTATGTGATAGGAAAGTGAGAACTACAATCTCATTGGCTGCTTTGGGCAACATATTCGTTTTGTTGTTCCTTTTGAGAAGTTCAGTAAATATAGCCCAAAATGTATTGCTGTCAAGACAGTAAGCTGTACATGGATAAACAGCATGTTACTGAGAATCTGTGGCAATATTCTATGTAGCTTTTTTATTCTTCCTTTAAAAATATTTATGTGGATATAAGAACAGTTGTGTATATATTTACAGCAGTTTGAAATGGTAAGCCATGAGTTAAGCAATTGTAAGCATTAAGATAATAGGGCCCAATTACGTATTATGAACTGATTGAATAATCATTATTATGACGCAACATACAATATTTTGAGAAAACCATAGCCTTCACCCTAATGTTTGCCTCTCCATAGATTGTTACCTAGTGTACTGGCTGATTTATTTATTTTTTATATATTTTTTTAAATACTAGGGAAACAGAGCACACAGACATAGTGAATCAGTGCAACTAATTTTATTGGACTATAGGGCATAATTAAGATTTTGTGCTTCGGTGTGATCGAATTCCAGAGCAAGAGGTTTGTATAGATCAGGTAGTGCACACTACAACAGATGAGCTACTGTATCAACAGGCGGCCTTGCCTGTTATTAAATGAAAGTTATTAAAGTTATCTGATGGAAACATGCGCTAATTGCCCCATTCCATTAGGTAAAAGATGCTCTACTTTTGAGCTTTCAACTGTCAGTAACTATGGTAACCCCCTTTGTTGAAAAAGGGAAAAATGTTGTTCAAACAGCAGTTAATTAATTAAAACCAGGTGAGTGACAGTTGGAAGATCAGGAGCGGAGTATAATGTACCCAATGGAAGGGGTCATGTTGGAGGGTATGTAATTACGGAAGTCGGGATTGTCAGTTTCGAAAACTACCCTGACACGGAATGAATTGGATCTGGATTTAATGGTCGTTTTCCACTTGCAAGCAGTGCACATTTCACTTCTGTTACAGATCTGGGTCCTCCAGATTCCAGACTTCCGTAATGGAAGGTTTTCCGATGGTAGAGTGGGAGGGGCATGTGCAGCATGTACACAAATGGGGAGGAATATAAATTATACAATAAGGATGTGTTTCAGCCCTAATGTACTATCCGCACCGTCCTCATAGGACATGGGAATGTAAAATATTACGGTAGGGTTCACAGTTTGTGGCAGTGAAGTTCCTTCACGCTTACGGAAAGCTAGATCCTTACAGGGATTTAGATCTTAATTGATGTTTCACGCTCAGTAGATGCGGAGGATTAGATCCATTCCAGTAGCACTCCGCTTGAGTCTGAGTGGGTCGAAATGTGTTCTAAAGGGTAGCACTGATGTGCAGTGAGATGTCATCGTTGCCTCGAAACACTGTTTACTTAATAGAGACAGCTGAAGGCTCATTTTCTGCTGTCTCTCTATTTCAAAAAAGCGCTAAAGGGAAAATTTTATTAATCCATTCATTCATTTGGAAACTGCTGCCACAGACCCACCAGACAGGTGAGTTTAACAGAGTAGTCTAGGTGACGTTTTAGGGTTAGGCTGTGGAAAAGGGAGTCTTAGGGTCAGACTGTGGGTAGGTGAATCTTAGGGTTAGGCTGCGGGGAAGGGCGTCTTAGGGTCAGACTGTGGGTAGGTGAATCTTAGGGTTAGGCTGCGGGGAAGGGAGTCTTAGGGTCAGGCTGCAAAGAAGATAGTCTTAGAGTTAGGCTGCAGGGAGGAAAGACTTAGGGTCAAACTGTGGGGAAGGGTTGTTTAGGACATTGAAGGGGAGGGTTAGGGTAATGGAAAGAAAGGGTTTGAGCAATGGAAGAGAAGGGTTATGGTAAAGAAAGGGGAGAGTTAGGGTAAGAATTAGGGTAAGGGTTGGGGTTACATTAATATTCTCCTCTGTGAGGCAAAAACAATAGATTTCCCAGCCAGTTGCTAACTTTCTAAAAAGGGCCGTTCTCAGCTGTGACCTACACCACTGTGCGGTGCCATAAGAGTTGCTGCAATCAGACAGAAGTTGGGGGTGAATAGGAAGTCTTGATCTGGTCCATATTCAGGTCCAGTAAGGTCTTGCAGAACACTGTGTGCCTGATAAATTATGGGTTATTCTTAGATGTCCTACCAGCACCAATTATGTTTTTAATTGTCTTGCAATAAAATGGCCCCAAACCCACGCAGGGGGTGCCAGCAATGACCTTGGCTGAATGCTATATAGAATCCCTCTGTTGAAGATGACATATGGGGCTATATTTCCCCCGAATCGATGATGCTCCAGGCTCGCCTGTGCTCGTCGCGAGCCTGGCAGCTTCCCCTTTAAAATGTACAAAAACTCACCCCTCCGCCGAGGTCCCTCGAAGTCCCGCGATGTTCTCTGCCCGCATCGCAGGCCACTTCATATCGAATAAAGTCCCGCACATGCGCAGAGACTTCACAGCCGGACTTAGAAAATTCCAGCCCAAATATGAAAAACCACTGCACATGCGCAGGGTCTTCATATCGGGGCTGGAATCTTCTAAGTCGGACGCGTCTCCCGGACAGGTGAGTTTTGTCTTTTTTAATGTTATTTTAATGTTTTTAATCTCCTTTATTTTTTTTGTTTAAAAAAAAAACAAAATTTTTTTTTTTACATTTTTTTTTTTTTAAATGACCGCATCCTCCTTTATCCCAGCGGTCTCCCCATACATGCCCCGCTTTTCCTCCCCCTATAACGGCTATTAGGGGGAGGAAAAGGGGGGAATATGGGGAGATTGCTGGCATGAAGTCACTAACGCCATCCTGAGATGGCGTTATTTTTTCCTTCGGTGCCGAATAAGAATTTCGGCACCGAGGGATAGTAAATTGTAATTAGTGCTGGCATCCGTTAAGATCAACGGGCCAGCGAATACATATGAAGTTAGTATGCATCGCCATGGAAACAGCAGATTTCCATGGCGAATGCAGCTTAGTAAATTTTAAAACGTTAATTTTCAGGTTATAATGAGCGTTTTAGTGTTGAAACAGCCATTATCACCCAAAAATGTAGATAGTAAATATAGCCAATGGAGTTGTTCTATTTTCTATTTGAGTAGTTTTTTTGTTTTGTTTTGTTTTTTTCCTAGTTGCTGTTAATTAATTAGAGTTTGCAGATGTCAACAATGGTCAGATGACTTATGATAGGAGCGAGACACTGGATCTCTCTTCTCAGTATGCTCATGCAAAGCACAGTCCTCCTTGGCCCTTCTCTTTTCTCTTCCATCATGTGATAACTGAAGAAAGGCCTAACTCACAAAACAGCTTATCTGCTCCACATGAACGCACTTGAGAGATGAAACACACAAGTGTTCTTACTACTGATGCTATCTTGCAGCGGCAAACATGGAACTACTCTTGGCAGTGAATTACGCAGTGAGATGTTTAAGAAGATTTAAGAGATATGACAGAGATCCTGCATAAATTACCAACGTTGCCTTTGTATTTAGATACATGGGGCTGGATCCAGACTTAAGTAAGTGCTTGAATCTAGTTACTTCTGGGCTAAACCATGTTGATTGCAGGGGGAGTCAAGTTAATTGTATTCTTTACATGCAGGGATATATCTCATGGTTGACGATATTTGGGAAGTTCTCCCAGTATCCCGGGAGAGCCAGCAAATCTCCCGCAATCCCCACCAGCAGTGCATAACTACTGTAATCCCTAGTAACGCTAGGGATTACAGGAGTGAGTGACAGGGGGAGGGGCTTAAGGATGCGATTTGCATCCTACTCTAATACTCTAGAGTACTGTTTGCAACAGAAGAAATATGACTCCCCTGCAATCAACATGGTTTAGCCCAGGAGTAACTAATTTCAAGCACTTACTTAAGTCTAGATCCAGCCCATAGTTGGCAACATTTGCAAATCAATGTCAAGGATATTGCGATAGCGCCATCAAGGCTTTCCACCAAAGGGGCGTGTCCTGCACCACCAAGGGTGTGTGTCCTGTGAATAGCCCCACTTAAGGATGTATCTAGCACTTTCAAAAAAACTATCCAATAAAAATAGCAGCATCAGTATTTACGGATTTTTAATTTGTCAGTATATAAATCAGATGCTTTATATCACACAATGGATACCATAATACCATACAATACCATACACAGGGTGTATGGTAAAAGTGGTCAGTGCTCTGTATGATCCAGCCACACAGCAGTGTTAGTAACAGAGATGAGGGAATTTTAGAATAGAAAGAGAGAGAGAGCATGGGTTTGTGTTAATAATGTTAATGTGTTAATAATGTAAAAGAAAGGAAAAAGTGGTTGTTAATATGGTAAATAAAGCTTAGGAAGGTTCAGGAATATGATAATCTTGTCTGAAGAAATGAGTTTTAAGGGAGCGCTTGAAAGTTTAAAGAAAGAGTAGAGGACAGTCTTAATGGGCGAAGAAAGTTATTCCAGAGAGTGTGTGCAGCCCGGGAGAAGTCCTGTAACCATGAATCAAAGCATTTATGAAGTGCAGAAGACAGTTGTAATTCTTGTGATGATCTGAGGGAGCAAGCTAGGATATATCTTGAGACAAGTGAGGATTGTGTGCAAGTGCTGTTTATGACTTTATAGGTTACTAAGAGGATTTTGTATTTGATTCTGTAGTATACAGACAACCAATGTAGAGACTGACAGAGTGGACTTGCTCTAGATGAACGTTTTGCAAGAAAAATCAGTCTTTCTGCTGCATGTCACATAGACTGTAGAGGGGTCATTTTATATTGTGGGAGCAATAATATTAGAAATTGTTTTTGATAACTGATGACAGCATTGGCAACATAGCCATTTGCATCGTCTTATAAAGGGGTGAATGAGGCAAATATTACAGGAGAATTTGACATTATAGGTTCTTGTAGGATCATTGTTAAAAATGCATTTCAGCTGCATAAATACTAAACAATAAATCATAGAAACATAGCAATACGACCAGGTTGGGTGCTACAGTCCTACAGTGTGTACAGATCACAACTGAATCATACCTTAAGATCATATTGAAACTGCTGCATATGGATCTGTATAAAACATGGTTGCCGACTTTAGGCAGCTTCCCTCCGGGAGATCCCGGAGAGAAGCTGGCAACGCATGCAGGGGGCGGGACTTAATGACGCAGGTTATGTAAATCGCGTCATTAGGCTCCGCCCCCTGGCTTATACTGACCCGTTTTTACTTGGAATAGGGGTCGGGACGGGGCTTGATGCCACAAATTGCATCCGCAATTCCCTTCCTGTGCCTAGCCACACTAGTATACTAGTGTTGCTA
Source organism: Limnodynastes dumerilii (assembly GCA_011038615.1). Classification (NCBI taxonomy): domain Eukaryota; kingdom Metazoa; phylum Chordata; class Amphibia; order Anura; family Limnodynastidae; genus Limnodynastes; species Limnodynastes dumerilii. The sequence continues at coordinate 526,352 of WWET01000452.1, read as the reverse complement.
GGCAGGGGGGCAGGACTTGAGGCCGTGGTTTCAGTGAAACCGCGGGCCTCAAGTCACTTGCGGGAGATTTGCTGGCTCTCCCGGGATACCGGGGGAACTGCCCGAATTTCGGGTGTCTCCCAGACATTCCGGGAGAGTCGGCAACCCTGGTATAAAATGTCAGCAGGTCATAATGTCGACTTTTAATATTTGTTTGTAACATCTATAAACTTAATATAATGCAGGCGGCTTGTAAAAACCTTTAGAAATGTAATAATATATAAGTAATACTAACATGGTGGTCTGCGTCACACTTTTCAATGTGCCTAAATGTACACATGCGTATCTTGGCGATTTTTTGCGATATGCGTGATCGATCCAGATGTTACGTCCGGGAACCCGTTACGCGCGTTGTGCCTAGTGAGATTCATAAGAAGGGTTGGGCCACTACTTCGTAAGTAGTAAGTTGAGAAGAGTGGGTGCGGGGGGGGGTATTTAAATAGGGCAGTAAAGTACTCACTTACTTTAGCAACATCCGCACAAGCATACGCCTGATCCAGACCTGTTAAAACGCCAGCCAGCAGCGTAAGATCGGCTTAAAAGCTGATCTGCGCATGCGCCGGGTAGATGTTGGCCAGCGTTGCTACCGATATCATGGATCGGGCGTCCGTAGCTTCAGCGTAGTAACGCTGGAGGGGGGCGTCCTACATCGTTACTACGCTGAGGTTAGTGCAGGTAGGTGGGGGGAGGGAGGGTAATGAGGCTGGGAGGATGGCGTTAGCGTACTAACGCCGCCGTCCCAGCGTAGTTACACTGGGTTACGCCGACTGAACTTAGGCTAGCCTTCAGCCGGCGTAACCCTGTGTAATTATGATCTGGCAGGGGGAGTGTCGGGGGGAGTGTAACGCTGTTACGCTGAGCATTAGGACGCTCAGCACAACAGCGTTACTCTGGATCAGGCCCGGAGAGTTAAGGTAGCCCCTATGGACATGGAAGTCAGCTAAAATCCATAGGAATGATGGTAGTGTCATGGCAGTTGCCTTGCCACTTAGGTGCGCAAATTTTCAAATTCAGGCGTGCTTAAGGATTGTCAAAAAGGCCCATAATTCTCAACTGTTAACATTTTCACCTGTCGACAATATGACCCATGTGACAATTTGTCTGTCGACATACAGTAACAACCGGCAACATTACATATGGACCAGATTCAGAATTAAGAACATTAAGGAGTTATACTTAATATTTAGGAGCGCATGCCGTGTGTAGAGGCAGTTACAAATTAGAACGCTGCATGGTTGACATTGCATTGTGTGGGCAAGGGGATTGATGCTAATCACACAGTAGGGACTAGGCTAAACATTACGCACCCGTTCAATTTTGAACACCTTACAAATCGTATCACTGTGTTTTAAGCTAATTATTCAAGGTTTATTATGTTACTTTTCCTGAGACTAAAGTATTGTAGGTGTACATTGTCAAGTGAATGCAGCATTAGAGTTTAGTTGAGCTGAACTAGTGATTTTTAACTATGACTTGAAAGTTCACAGAATTTTTAATTATGAAATGTATTATTGTCTGCATTATTTTCCATTTCTAAAATATTTATTATCTAAAATTATTTATAGCCAGAAATGTAGTTTACCAATAATAGACCTTGGTCCGGATTCACAGTTCCGTAGTCTTACGCACGCTGTTTTAAAAATTAAGCTACTAAGCATGCGTTGTAGCTTATTTACGCTATCTACGTACCATTTCTGTACGTAGATTGCGTAAGCACGGTCTAAAATCTATGTACAGAAATGGTACATAGATAGCGTAAATATACGAAAATTACGTAACTGTAAATCCAGACCCGTTTAATTAACTTTAGCAGGTGTGTGTTGTGAAGCATTCTATGGTAATACAGGTTTAAATGAGTTATTTAGCAGAATTTTACTTTTGTACAAGTGATGTCATTGATAATTCCACATTTCTCTCTTCTGGGGACACTTAGGACTTTATGACAAATGTACTTACACTTCTCAAGATCGTGGATGGATTCTTGGAATTGAAGCCATGATTGACCAGGGTACAAGAGAGCCACTCTATTTCTTCTCCTTAAAGACAGATCGTGCTCGAAAAACGACCACCATCACTGCTCATCGCAACTACCTCCCCAACCAGTGGGTTCATCTGACTGTAACCTACAACGGTCGTTTAATAAAGCTTTATGTCAATGGAGCACAAGTGGCAACGAGTACTGAACAAGTTGGTCCAATCTTCAGCCCCTTTGCCCGGAAATGTAAAGCTCTTATGATTGGTGGAGATGTTCACAATCAGAATTACAGAGGTTATATGGAACAATTTAGACTCTGGAAAACTGCTCGAACACAGAAAGAAATATTGCATGATATGAGTCAGGCATTCCATGGACTGAGCACTCCCCTACCTCAACTTGTTCTTCAGGATAGCTTTGAGAATGTGAATGTCAACTGGTACCCTATGAAAGATGGTAAACTCCCACAAGCAGAAAATATTTATCTCCATGTTTCCTCGCTGGACACAAATCTGGACCTTCCTCAGTGTGGTCAAACCCTCTGTGACAATTTGCAGGTGATCTCGAGCTACAACACTGTAGCAGGCTTTCGTGGACCTAGGGTTGTCCGTTACACGGTAGTCAATGTGTACGACGACAACCATGAAAATCCAACCGTCACCAAAGAACAGATTGAGCTTCAGCACAAGAAACTGAATGAGGCGTTTGGCCCGTACAACATCACCTGGGAATTAAATGTATTAGAAAGGAATGACTCATTCCTCCGATACCGCCTCATTCTTACTAACTGTGACATTACAAAGATTGGCAGCACTGAATGTGACCCGGAGTGCAACCATAAGCTTACTGGATACGATGGCGGCGACTGTCGTGGACGCAGCTCTTGTTTGCACTCCTACAGGAAGGATGATAGCGTTTGCGATATGGATTGCAACATTGAGGAATTGGATTACGATGGTGGTGCTTGCTGTAATCCCAATGTCACGGATGTCACAAAGACTTGCTTTAATCCAAAATCTCCTTACAGGTAGGATTATTTTTGTGGAATTATGTTGATTTCATAATTGTCTTTGTTGCCATGTGATTTGTGAAGTAATATTTCTATCTGTTTGAATGTTCTGATATTGTGGATGTTTTCCAGCTGTTGGTGCTTTGATTGCTTTATTTAAAAAGAGGTATAATCATTGATGTGAACAGATTTAAAGTGTAAGTGCTACTCTACCTATGTCCCCTTTCCTGTACATTAGAGCAAATAATCGCTCTAGTGAATGGCCAAGATTGATTTTTCAAACGCCAAATAAACGTACCAGAAATGCTCTGGTACGATTATTTGGTTGTTTGACATGTTTAATTTTTACCGGGAGCAAGCTCCGATATTTTAAGGGAGCCAATCAGCAAGCTGAATGGCTCTCTATCCCTGCAATAGATGCCACTCCATATCTACGTACAAAGCTGCTCTGTCAGCTTTGAATTATACCTTCAAAGCTGTCAGAACAGCATAGTACATAGATATACAGCAGCGGCTATTACAATCCGTGAACCCAACCTCTCAGCTGTCCTCTTAAAATGGGTATGATTTGTACTTCTAAAACATAGTTCTCGTGGTGGGGAAAAACAGCCTGGAAAGAAGATGCACCCCCGCCCAGCCCGCCCCTGATGGGCAGTACACGCAAAAGTGGGTGCAATTCTATAGAACACTACAGAATCTAGGGAAAAATTACAGGGTTGGTTCGTAAGGGTGGGTACACACTGGGTCTTTTTTAACAAATAATCTTTTTAATCACTCAATTCAACATTTCCCCAGATATCTCACCAGTGTGTACTGTCCAAAGATGCTGAAAAATCTTTTGAAACGGTATGTGATCTTTTGATTTGATTTTTTGGAGCTCCTAATATGCCAGATCCACCATGGAAAGATATCTTTTCTATTTGCAAGTGTGTCCTGTGTCTATTAGGAGATCTGTGGACAGTACACACTGGGGAGATTTCTGGTGTAACAGTCTTTTGATTGGGCAATTGGAAAGATTATCTGCTGAAAAGCCCCAGTGTGTGCCCTGCTGAAGTCTGCTTAGGACATAAGGAACTTGACCTTGTAATATCACCTCTCCCTCTTGTGTATACGTGAGCCGCATCATGCCCTGTTGTTGGAGTCATGGCATAAACACTTGAATGGTCCAGATTTGTGCTGGAATGCAATATCCAGTCCTAAGATTACATAGACAGATACAGTTCAAAATGTTTGTTTTAAAATTGGAAGAAGGTAAACCCCAAAATAGTGGTTGATCCTTATCCTAATCCTCACCCTAAGCCTCCCTTTTACCCTAACCCTAACTGTCTCCACCCCACAACCTGACCCAAAGACTTCCCTCCCCGCAGCCTAACCACAAGACTCCCTTCACCGCAGCCTAATCCTAAAACTCCCCTCCCCACAGCCTAACTCTAAGATTCCCCTCACCACAACCTAATCCAAAGACTCCTCTCCCCACAGCCTAACTCTAAGATTCCCCTCACCACAGCTTAATCCAAAGACTCCCCTCCCCACAGCCTAATCCTAAAACTACTCTTCCCGCAGCCTAATCCTAAAACTCCCCTCCCTACAGCCTTACTCTAAGATTCCCCTCACCACAGCTTAATCCTAAAACTCCCCTCACCACAGCCTAATCCTAAAACTCCCCTCACCACAGCCTAATCCTAAAACTCCCCTCCCAACAGCCTAAATCTAAGACTCCCCTCACCTCAGCCTAACTCTAAAACTCCCCTCCCCGCAGACTAATCCTAAAACTCCCCTCCCCACAGTCTAACTCTAAGATTTCCCTCACCACAGCCTAATCCAAAGACTCCCCTCCCCACAGCCTAACTCTAAGACTCCCCTCACTGCAGCCTAATCCTAGAACTCCCCTCCCCGCAGCCTAATCTTAAAACTCCCCTCCCCACAGCCTAATCCTAAAACTCCCCTC
>WWET01000452.1:457281-468331 GCA_011038615.1 Limnodynastes dumerilii | reverse complement strand
ACAGTACAGTATTATAGTTAAAAGGTGATGTTTCCCAGCTCAAGTCTAATTAGCAGTTTAAAAGTGAAGCTGATCAGGTATCTGTGTGCAATAAGTAAAAGCAAAGCATTCTCCCTGCATGCATAGAATAAAATTACCTCCCCCTGCTGAAAATAAGAACTTAAAGTTACATCTGGGCTAAACCATGTTGATTTCAGGGGAGTCAAATTTCATTTGTTGCACCAGTATTATAGTTAAAAGGTGATGTTTCCCAGCTCAAGTCTAATTAGCAGTTTAAAAGTGAAGCTGATCAGGTATCTGTGTGCAATAAGTAAAAGCAAAGCATTCTCCCTGCATGCATAGAATAAAATTAACTTGACTCCCCCTGAAATCAACATGCTTTAGCCCAGGAGTGACTTTAAGTTCTTATTTTAAGAAGATTCTTAAGTGTGAATCAGGTCCTTAATTTCAAGCTCCTTCTTAAGTCTGGATCCAGCCCAATAAGTGTCAGTCTGTGATATAAAGAATAACGCATATTAGAATTAAAGTATATGGGGCCATTGTATGGTTCAGAATTGGTCTACATTAACTTTATACTATTTTGCAATTCTTAAAGCACATACCAAAAATAGTTTTTATATAGCAACAACTAAGTTATTAGGCCACAAAGGGTCAGATTCATACAAAAAAATTACCTATTACGCATGCGTAGTGTTATTATTATCATTTATAAGGCACTACACGGTATCCACAGCGCCATACAGAGGCAGGTCATTTACGCAATCTACGTACCACTTAGGTATGTAGATTTACTACGTGCTGTCTTTAAAGACCACATGTAGTAGGTTAGGCACAAGGAGATGTGCCAGGGCAGCCTCGAGGAGGATTTAGGAAGAAATGGGTGGAGGAAGGGATGTAGATTAACCTGGAAGGGCAGGTGAAACAATCTCTGGACTTGATTCACAGTTAAGAATCTTCGTATTTTTAGGTGCGTATATTTAAGAAGGGATATACTGCGCATGCATAGTAACTCAATATAAGCAATTTACATGGGACTTAAAAACGCGAAGGCTCTGAATCACTATCACAAACCTATTTTTCCAAGTTCCTAGTGACTTAAGAAGGAAGAGGCGTGTCAGGAAAACTTAAGAAGATAATGTAGCCCTATGGCATTCGTAAGTCAGTTAAGAAGCTGAAAACTGAGGGCGTGTCAGGGGAGAGTCACCTTGCTACTAGTTGTGTATAATTAAGACCTTAAGCCTTCTTAAGTGTGAATCAGGTCCTCCGTGATAAGGTAGCCTATGGGAGTCTTAAGTGCCGTTAGTCAGCAAAAAACAGGGGGTGGGTCGAAGGTTGACAGGAGAGTTAGGTGCGAACTGATCCGCACCCAACTCTGTCTTAAGTCTGAATACAGTCCAAAATGTATATTTAATGTATGTTTTTTAGGGGTCTAGGTCCCCACTAAAAACTGCCCTATTTCCATAGGGCCGTTCTCTCCTCTCCCAGCCAGTTTCAAACTGGGATATTGATTTCTTATGCCTTGATGAGACATAGCATTCGATCCCCGGAACACCGAACATGGTGCCCTGAAAGACAAGTGCAAAAACTACCATACCCTAACCCCTAATTCTAACTGTAACCCTGTCCATCCATTACCCTAACCCTCCCTTCTCCGCAGTCTCATCCTAATACTCCCTTCTGTATAGCTTTAACCCTAAGACCCTTCTCCCTGCAGCCTGATCCTAACCCCCCCCCTTCCTAACACTAAAAGTCCCCAGAGAGGTTACTCACCTCTCCGGAGCTTTCTGCGGCGGATCCTCTGTGAAAATGAATAGGTGAGTAGGCTGATCGGCACACTCATCCATTCATAAAAAAAAATTCTGAAAAGGCCCCCTATTCAAAATAAAGACAGCCGAAAAGTAACTTTCAGCTGTCTCTATTTCGGAAAGGAGGCTATCGTTGCAGGGACTGCAACCGTTTTTTGCGGATGCAAAAAATGGACGGTTAGGATTAGGAAAGAGTTAAGGGTAGGGTTAGCTAATAAATACTTCCCTTTCGGATGATAACTCTTCGTGTTTCCAAGAGTTGAATCACCTCTGCTTTTTTCAATGGAGAATGCCAGCAATAATCTCCATTCAACTACCGTACAAATGGTCTTTTAGCAAAAAAGACCTTTGTACCAGCAAACCACATCCAGCCTCCATTGCTAGGGCAGAGTACAATGTGCATTGCCATTTGCAGAACTTTGGTCACAAAGGAAAATGTGTGGTAGAAATATAAAAGTAGCATTTTTGGCATAATGCCTCCAGTTCATTAATTGTTTCCTGATTTCTCTTAAACACGGCTAATTTCAGCCTAATTTCTGTATTAAATAATTACAGTTGGGGACATCAGTCTTTATTACATATGTCACATTAACTCTCTGTAACGTGTTTATTACATAATGAGTGGTGGTAGAGAAAAAAAACAAAGCAATCCCATTAAAAGTATAAGCAGATGTCCTTGCGGTGTGTCACAAGGAGCTCTCCCACCAGCTAATCTGGGATGTGCCGTGCTCTTCAATCACATAAATATATTGTGCACCTCAGCACAATGGATCCATTCCTCCCTTTCAATTTTCCGCCCCTTCTGAGCACTTGGATCACATGTCAAGATGATTTTGCGCTCTGCTCGTATTCACACACCTTGGCTACCCAATCAGAACGCATTCCACCCCATCTGGACTTAAGTAAAATGACATTTCCAAGGGGCGGGTTTGCGTTTGCAAGTGGGCAGGACTTATTACCATATATAGACATGCCCTCTCTCTACCAATCCAGGTTTCTGGTTTGCCACTATTTTCAACTCATAAATGTCAAGTTAGGCCCTAGGTATCAGAAGTCCCTAGTATGCATTATTAATAGATCCAATCTGATTGATTACACCCACTAATTGACTTCCGATAGCCATACTCTACCTTAAGTTTTCCACCTTGTTTGAATGGTAAATGGATGCAATTCAGAAGTCTTCATGATCATCACTACTCTACATGGGCTGGATCCAGACTTAAGTAAGTGCTTGAAATGAGTTACTCCTGGGCTAAACCATGGTGATTGCAGGGGAGTCATATTTCATCTGTTGCAAACAGTATTAGAGTTGAGAGGTGATGTTTCCTATCCCAAGTCTAAATAACAGTGTGATAGTAAAGCTGGTCAGTATCTGTGTGCAGTAAGCAATTCAAAGATATATCCCTGCATGCAATGAATACAATTAACTTGACTCCCCCTTAAATCAACTTGGTTTAGCCCAAGAGTAACTAATTTCAAGCACTTAAGTCTGGATCCAGCCCCATGTACGTAGGTTGCACTTATGCTGAATTTTTTTTTACAACCTGACAGAAGATGAACTATAAAATGACAAACTGTAATGCGAATCTGATGTCTGTGGTTTATTTACTTTAAGTTGTCAATGGGTACTTTACATTAATACAGTATTCTCTCTAAAGAGTCTTTAATGTAAAGTTTTTGTCTCGTGGAGTAGATTATTTTTCCTATCTTTTGGAAACAATTTAATTTAATTTGATTGTAATCGTCTTTCTAGTTCAAATCAATATTATTTCTACCCAGTTATTATAGTGTGTAACAAGGTTTATATGCTCGTATCTCGTGTCTGATAAATCCATACGTACATTTGTTAGCTGTGTACAAAAACCTCTGTTTGGGCCAGATCCCAAGCTACGTTTCCATTACGTTTGAAGGCGTAGCGTTTTTACGTCAGCGGCTAGCGTAAATATGCTAGTGTACTTAGTTCTGGATCTACCTCTTTGTGTGCTCTATATTGTGGCCCTTGCAATTTTACTCGTGTGATCAGTGAATCTCTTTTTTTTAATTATTCCGTAAATGTATATTGCACATAGAGAAAGATGCAAAATCAGTCACATTTGCCCACCAAATAAAAATTTACAGCTTCTCCTAAGTATCAAGGACAAAAACAATTCCTGGAATAAATATGATATGTTTAATAATGACTTGATGGATAGCTAGTCTTTCAGTATTCCACAGCCTTACATCAGTATTTAATGTGATATCTGCATCTCATGCGGTGTAAATTACCTTCTATTGGATTTTAATTTGCTAACATTTGTTTAAAATACAGCACAGGGGTTATATCATCCGTAAACATCTGTAGTAACGTAAAACAAGACATTCAATCCAAGACAAAAAAAAAAATTAAGGAAAGAAACGTCTCAATTTTGTAAGTCAATGAAAACTCTTAATAATACTCACAACAGAGATCAAGTCCTTCTTTATTGTATATTTAAAATTTATGGACATTTTTTATGTTTGCATTGTTGTTATATGTAAGGTACTGGGTAATTATAAGTCATCTATGATGTATTTTGTCTTGTTAAATAACTTAAATAAAATCTAAACATTTTTCAACTTCTATGTAATATTACTAACATTGTTTACATTTCTCCTAAGCATCTGCTGGTGCTTTTCTTAGAAAAGGCTTCACACTGAATACAAATGCTATCCCTAAGTTCCTTAGACATATTGATCCGTTTAATTCTCTTAGTAGCTAAAATCTATACAGCAGCTCCTTGGAATTCCCAGACTCATAACATTAACCAAAGTATTCTCAGAATCAATAATGTTTTGATCAAAGAGAAATCAACACTCGTAATGATACTTGTGACCTCTTGTTAACTTTGGGAAACAGTTGACCGTGGCTCTTATGTGTCTCCATAAACTCCTTTAAAAAAAAATGTTTGACATACTGTAGGTTTACCTGACTAACATTGGTTGACGTTGTGGGAATAGAATACATAAACTTCAAATGACTGATGCTGTGACCCAGCGATGTCACCACGGAATAATGACGCAAAGACTCAATAAGACTCAATAAAACTCAGAAACTTGTTTTTGGGTCTAAATAATAATTTTTGTGAAAATTGTGTAAAGTTAAGGTAGGGTTCCGCAAGCGTAAAATGGCCAAAATACGTACAAGCGAAGGGAGAACCTAGGGGAGTGTGTAGAAAATACGCTAGCGTAAATACGCTACGCGATGAAACGTAACAATCACTTAGGTCTGGATCTACCCCTATGACTATATTTAATTATTTGTTACTTAAATTTAGGATACATTTAAACTTTATCATTACTGTAACTATCTAAATTGATGGGGTTCAACAAAAAAGAATCAAACACAAGAATTTACATCATACATGTGTATTCTAGTAAATGAAAACGGGACCCTTAACTGTCCATAAAATCATCCATTGGCGATCTCCTTTTGCCTTGGCGCTATGCCATGAGATGGAATATCACAAGACCATCTGGTCTCAGCTCAGGTCGATCTTAATAAATACGGCTGAGTAACGCCTCAGCTCAACCTCCACCTAACACCAAAAAACATAAGCCTCAACAATAATCCAGCAAGGAAACTGCTTTCCGCCATGGTTTGGCTAATGCACAACTATTAAACCAGTGTGAATAAAAATAAGTGGTGATGGGATTCCAAGGAGAAAAGAGGCCTCACTTCCTGTCTGGATACTTTATAAGCCTTCAAGCAGTATCAGACCACCCCTCTATTCCTCTCCATGAACCAATCATTGCTGATATGCTCGGCAAATACAAAATTGTTATTGGGAATGGTTACCTATTTCTACCAGTTCCCAATAGAGACAGGCAGTGACAGTTGCGGCAGGTTAAGGTCAGGGTTAGGGTTTAAATGTTAGGTTTATTACACGGAGAGTTAAGGTAGCCCTATGACAATCGTACTTGCCATAAGGTACCTAAAAGAGGTGGTGGGATGGGGCAGGACAGATGAGTTAGGTGCGGATCTGTCCGCACCTAACACACCTGACTCTGTGAATATGGGCCGCAATTATCATTCCGATAATCAGAGATTTTAGGAGTCCATTTCCACCACAAACTAGAGCGATTTTTGGCCCGACCCACAATAATTACAGGATCAAGCCGGTAGTCGCTCTACTGTGTGACCAGCTTTAGTTTAAAAGTTATCTACGTTCTAATGATCAAATGAAAAGAGGAATGTTGTTTCGTACAGTATATAAAGGTTTGCTGTCATTGTAATCTGAAAATAATCAATCTGGAAGTCACAGGGATTACACTAATGGTCTTTGTATTGCACACAGTTGAAATCATCAGAGACTAAAGGTCAGAATGTCATCCTCCATCCAACACATATAAAAGCATCCGAGCTTCCTTTGGGAATCCATTCAAGGCTTGACAAACCAGTTTGTAGGTTCTTAAAAAAAATAAAATAATAATAATTGTATTTTTTTTACAGATTTAGGAGTAATTTTACAAGAAGGGCCAAAGCCCCTGAACAAACCTTGCTGCAATGCAAGGAGAGCAAATAAATTATTATGGACCGGATTCTGAACTGCAATTAAATTCCTCCATTGGGGAATTTGAGATCCAGAATTCCGTACATGCAAATAGAGTGCACAACCCCTGCTCTTCCCTTGCACGTATGGGCCTTTTGCATGTGGAACCCTACATTAAATCTCTTCATCCAGAAGACCCTTATACAGAATGGTGGATCGCATGTGAAGGTTTGGAAACGATTACTATTCCAGATACCACCCACCATTCATATCTCATATGGGTGTGGGTCCCCGCTTCGAACGGCCCTATTTTAATATGTCAGTTCTCTCCCAGCCAGTTCCAAAGTGTTGAGCTACAAAACATCACCTCTTAACTCATTGTCGTTGTACATTGTAAATTTGCCTCCCCATGAAGGATTTGCTCCTTTTCTAATTGCTACAATCCTTGGATCAGCCCCTTAGTGTTTTCCTTGTAGAAGTAACGATGATGTTGATAACAGTGGGAATGAAACTTCACCTTATGCTCATGATAATTGTGAGGAGCCAACTGTAACTTTATGACCTAAGTGAACAACTCTTCTGCTGACTGGAGGATTCTTAAATATCCAGGGGCCTGTACTTACTAGGTCTCTGGACACCATAGGCAAAGCTCGAATGCATATACACACCTACTAACTTTCCCAGAAGGCAGAGAGTGACAAAATAAGCCCCGCCCAGATCTGCCTAAACCTGCTCTTAAATTACCATACTTGGTCAAAACATTGACCTTTTTGATAAAGTTCTGTCCCTTTTGTAAATCATGAGCCTGGATTATTCTGCAAAAAAAAGTAAGAAAATTTACGTATAAGGGACTGTGACAGTTTGTTTTCTGATTCTACAGTTTCCACGATATTCTCTACGTCTTATGGTTGCTTTGTTTACCTTTTGCTGGTAACATGACTCTTTTTTAGTTCAGCACTTCCTGGTGTTTACTTTCTGCTGTAGGCAATATCTCACAGGTGCTACGCATTGCCTTGCTGGACTCCCTTATCACCTGCTCCATTTAAACCCCTCACTGACACCACTTCCCTGTCAGAGCAACAGGTAACATTAGCCTGCTGACTTGTGTCCTTGAGCTTGCTCCTGTGTTTGGCTCCTTGGTTACTAGTCTTGATACACTTCTTGGTTCCAGTGTCTCATCGTGTTATCAGTTGCCACTTACTGGGATCTTCAGTTCCTTCCTCTCTTAGTGTCAAGCTCCAGTGTTCTAGCATCTCTGGTTTCTGCACTGCCTTGTCTCTTGGTTCCAGCTCCAGTCCTGGCATTGTATCCAGCCTTGGTAGCAGTGACTCAGCTACTTGTAACCACTACTCCTGCTTAACTCGGATCTCACCTCACCATATCTGTGTCTGTGGGCTTGTCTAGAGGGCCGCGACCTGCCCCTTGCCTGCAGCCAAGTCCATACCCACCATCAGGGGCTCTGGTGCAATCCTGGCTTGAGATTAAGCTCCGCGCCTCTACTGCAGCGTCATCCATGCCATTATAGAGATTCCTCATATATATCCCTGACATATGGTGTGTACAAGAGCCCATGTGCATTGCTTATTGATTTAAATAAATATAGTAGAGTTTAGTTCTTGGCATGGTTATCGAAGGAAAATATTGTTGCTATTTGAATGAGTGGTATATCAGAATGACTGATGACACCTTATAACTACAGGTGTACTAGTATGGTATACACACATATGTGGGCCTAATTTAGGCAATGGTATATACCATACTGTCTCAGGGGAGGGAAGCTGTCCTATTAAAACAATGTAATTTAGGTTTATTTTTACTTCCCTACATTTAATTCAGTAACCCCTTAGTTTTATTAACTTGGCAGCAAAGGGAATGTTAATTTTATTAACTGTGCTGATCGGTACTTTTATTTTTCCCTTACAGACAACTTTACTGCATTAGTTTATGGTAACTAATTAACCATTCACTCTTATTCAGTAGGGATCAGAATGTAAAGGAAGAGACTACTGCTTTTGGTAGTACAGTTGCCCCCCGAAATTCCATTTGTTGGGTTTTTCATTGTCAGCATGCATTTCTCCAAAGTATCGGGGAACTCATCTGTTGTTTATTTATTTTTGCTTTAAAAAAGAAGAAAAAAAAGAATATTATTAATGAAAAAAATAAGAATATATAAAATGGCCAGCAGTGGGAAGAATATAAAAGCACAGCTGTTTTTGCAGACAGCTGCATAAGCATCTAAGGTCCAGCACCATAAATCCTACTGAACTGGCCTCCTAGGAGAACATTAAATCTGTGTATATGGTAAGCATGCTAATGTTATAATGCTGAATAATGAATTGAATATTAATTTAAGCTTGATAAACTGGTCATTTAAGAAATTATTATTATTAATTTGCTAATATTGTGCCAGATCCTGAGTTTTGATTTAGATATGATTGATTCCCTGAGCAAAAGATTCTGGACCGGATCCAAACCTTCTCTGCCGCTGCAGTTGGTACACCGTCAACAGCTGCTGGATCCCTGCGGCATTCTAAATTCCGTATGGGTGAAGAGAGGCCCCTCCTCTTGCTTGTACAGGAGTTGTGCGAGACAGACCCTACCTTAACATTTCTGCACCACTCTCTCGTAAAATGTTGGTGGTGTGAAAATGGGGATTATGCATACGGACTGAAGCCCTTACAGTATAATTTATATCCTCCCCATTTCCTGTTCTATAGTACCGGTGGATCCACTATCAGGACAGAGTTAGGTTGAGCCCACACAGTACCATAAGGTGCAGTTTTCTTTCCAGTGATTGCAAAATGCTTTTTTTTGCATAAATCTGCATCCTGTCCTGATTGTATTATATTTATTGTAATTGTATTTATGTTACTAGTATTGAACTTTCAATACTTTTGTATATTTAAATAAAATAATTATTTATTTAGCTACAAAATTATGTTTAAAGTATTTATTTTCCTTTAAACCAATTGTAACAGTGAATGGAAATAGATGTTATACTGGGACGATTATCGATCCCAATGGAGGGTGGCCCGATAAACGGGATGATTTCCTGCCAGGGAAAGGTTCACGTTATCGGCACCATACACCTCTCCTGCTGGAACCTATAAGCCTAGCAGAATAGGGAGGGTGAGATGGAGGGCAGGGTCAGTGCAGCAGATTTATGTAATATTATGAAGTTTATTTCAAAGGTGTCAGAGCAGCATAATACATAGATCTGTAGCAGCGGGCAGTGCAGGGAGTAGTAGAGACAGGGATCAGCCGAAGCCACGCTCCACACAGCACAGCTTCAGCTAATCAGTGGAGGGAGGCACTAAAAGAATAGGGAGTCATTCAGTATGCTGATTGGCTCCCTTAAATTATCAGGCCGAATGTAGGATCGGGCAGATAATCACTCCAGCGTATGCCCAGCTTTATTGCAACTTCTAAACCGAGTGAAATACCCAAAGTAGCAGAATTGCTGTGAAGCCAAATCAAAGACAACACCCCAAAGTCGGAGCCCACTTGTTAATACCAAAGCGTTTCGTTTTCTAAATGAACCTTTGTCTGGGTGGAACTTAACATGACAAAATTTTATCAAATTGTTAAAAAATATATATATTTCTTACCATGCTCTTGTTCCTTCACCTGTTCGCTCTCTCTTCCACTCTGTCCACCACTCTATCCACGCTTTTTCCTCTGCTATACCTCTCCTCCGGAAAAGTACCGAACAGTTACCCCCTGCAGCCATCCAACCATCTAGGACTGAACCACATGCATTTACGGTATGAAAACGCGACTTCAATCTTACTGAAATTCACAGATAACAAAACTAAAATGTTCATTAATATTAGTAAAATAATACATAAATACAATAACAACATATTATAAATAAAAAAAAAGTTTTACCTTCTATCTGTGTATTCACATGTAATATAATTTTTTTTTGCCCTTCTCTAAACTTCTTTGAACTATTAAATTAAAAACATTTATTAACATCTGTTTAGAAAAGAGTTACAATGGTCTTCCACCATAAAGCAGCATAGCACCAACATTTGCCATGTTATAGTGTTCTTTGCTAGTCAAGCTTACCACTGTTTATTGCTTTCACACAATCGTTGCTGTTTCACCCTGTTTTACTGAATTTAAGAAACATCTATGTTTGGATACTGGCGCCTTTTTAAAAATTGTTTTCAGTCAAGCCAGACACAATCCATTACTTTGTTCGGGAAAGCACATTGAAGTAAAAAATATCATTGAAGTCAATAGAACCATTACTTGCAATTAAGTAATTACTTTATAGTCAGTCAATAAGGAATGAACTTATTCAAGCCAATGAATTAACTGTCAAAGTATTGAATCAAAGTTTTAATAATTAGAGTTTGTTGGTCTTTATATTTTTTGTGATAATATTTATTTTATTTAAAATCAATATTGTTGCTTAATTAGTTTTATTAATTTTATTTTACTGTGACATAGCAAATAAATAATGTGCTGATAGATATTACAGTAATATTAACACATTAATTATTTTCTAACATAAAGATTAGACTTTTTTTTAACCTTTTTTGCCTTGTTTACCTTTTATCTGTTCCCTCTTATAATCCTGTCCTTTTAATCTTCACAAAATAGCACACATCAGACCCTTCCTCACCCCTAAAACTCCACTAAAACGCTCATCCACTGTCTTGTCATCTCCCGCTTTAACTACTGCAACATTCTCCCCTCCGGTCTACGACTCTCTCGTCTCTCTTCTCT
>WWET01000452.1:445773-456859 GCA_011038615.1 Limnodynastes dumerilii | reverse complement strand
ATCACATACAGGTGAAGCGCCAAGGACATGCAAATACGTTTTAACTGTCTCCAACCGTCAATACCTGCAGCTACAAAACTGAGAGATGAATACCTGCTGCTAGAAAACTGAGAGATGAATACCTGCTGCCATTTTGAAAATAAAAAATTCCGCAATTGTGCACATGAGTTCATTTATTTATTAAACTCCCCTTTATATTACTGGCCTTTCCATGCTGCAGATTCACTTATGCCGCTTTCACATCGCGGCCCCAGCAATATCCCGGATCTGTGAATTGCTGTGTTAAAAGATCATTCCAGGGTCACAGACCTTGGGATGACCCTGTTTACACTGAAGGGTTGACCCATGAAACCCGGGTCTGCCCTGGCAGTAGTGTGAGTTATCACACTGTGTAATTTGTTTACTATTGCCCCACTCAAGTGCTTTCAGTGCGACCCGGGTTAAAAAAAACCTGAAGGCTACCTGGGTCGGGCACGTAAATATCCTTGCTTTTGACTCATGTCTAATTCCCGGGTCATTAGAGGCAGTGGGATCTTTCTACACTGCACCTCCACCCAGGCCGTCGGGGCTTTCCCCGGAAATAACCTGGGTTTTTGGTGCAATGTGAAAGAGCTTTTAATAACATTTTTGATTGATAATCTTTTCTAAAGGGAAATGCACAAGTTCAGATATAGTCGCCTCTTGCATTATAATCTTACAAATTCTGTACACTTCAAATGAGAGCACATGTGACAGCTTTGAAACTACTAAAAACAATAACAGAAAATCCTGCTAAAACGTATTTCTGAATGTAGCAAAGTGTTCTTTACTAAGTCTGTCTTTAAAAACAAATATTGCCTACTAATACGATGGAGCCTGACACATTTCTGTGTATAAAGTGCTCTATAATTTCCATTTGCAAATGCATTTTTTGGGGGGGAATTTTTTTTCGTTTATCATATAATTTAGGAAAAAAGTCGTCAATATTAAAAATTTCTGTGTTTGATGAAGGGGAGCAGTCAGTGTCTGAGGCATGCTTTTTTCCTTATATTTATACAGCTGATATTTTGCTTGTCTGAAATATGCGCTGCAGCGGGATGAATAAGAGTAGTGTATATCGGCGAAGACAAGCATCAAACCTAATAACAGGATTTGTGGGTTACAACAGTGGAAACAACAAATAGAAATGCTGAAAGTTATGGAGCCTTGTCATCAGCTTACAAAACACCAGAAAGTGTGCAATACTATCAGAAAGTGATTTATGAAAGTACTGAGGGTTACTTCTGAAAATGCAGAAGGAAGAGGGTTTTCATGGTTGCCAACCATTGCAAATGAATATAAGGGAGATATTGATAGCACCAAATGGGTGTGTCCTGTAAGGCCAAATGGGTGTGTCCTGTACTGCTAAATGGGTGTGTCCTGTACTGCCAAAGGGGTGTGTCCTGTGAAGAACTCCACCCATGGGTTTGTTTAGAAAAACTATTTCTCAGTAAAAATTGACAGCATCGGTATTTATTGATTATTAAATGATCAGTGAATAAATACTTTCAGTATTATTATGATGACTGAGACTATGAGATCCACTGATTTCTTCACCTGTTTTAGCTTTATAGAAAAGCTAAAAGTAGGTGGTGACACTGCAGCTGGTCAACAAGAGACCAAAGTGTATTTTTCATTTATGTCTCCATTATCACGTTGTCTAAGATAACTGCCATTTTTTTAATTACATCTTGGCATCCAGGAAAATGGACTTCTCCATAGGCCTCAATGCAGGGAAAATGGAAAGAATTTCTGAATACTGTCTTAATAATGCAATGACTTCTAGAACTCAAGTAAGCATCAGGGAGATTACCAACACTTCAAGGAGTGAGGGAGATCACCAGGGGTGTATCTATGGGTCCAACAGCACCCCTGGCAAAGTAAGGGACTGGTGCCCCCCCATTACCCATTTACTCTCAGTACTCCCATCATGTGCCTGCAGCACCTTCCCCCCCAGTACTCCCATCATGTGGCTCCAGCCCCACTCCCCCACCCCCAGGTTTTCTTACCTTACCTGTGTCCTCCGGGACTGCGGCTAGAATTTAAGTCCTGCGGTGGCCAAGACTTGCAAGGTAAATGCCCTCATTTTAAAAGTCTGACTCCAGACCAGCGCTGCACTAGATGACACCCCCGGGCTGCGCCCCCTCCCCCCCCCTTTGGCTAGCGCCCCTGGCGGGTGCCATCCTGACCAGGAGGTAGATACGCCTCTGGAGATCACTCACTCTACAGGGAGTCTTCCTGATATTCAGGGACAGTTGGCACCTACACTTTTCATTCTAAAATCCACACAGAGGCAATCTACGTACCGAACTGATACGAAGATTGCGTAAATGTAGTTACATTCGCAAAATTACGCAACTAAGAAGCCGGAGCTTCTTAGGTGTGAATCAGAGCCGTAAATAGCATTCTTTCAATGGTTAATATCTTGCAGTGGACTATTTGTGAAACAGAGACCAGCTTGACCTGTTTTGGCTAGAGATAGGTCTTATCCCTATCTACAAAAGGTCACTACATGTGCAATAATAATTCACTGGGTCTCCCTTGTCAAAATCCTTTAAATGGAAGCCTGTGGAGGCCAGTTTAACTAAAAATAAGGGGAGTTAAAGGTACTCTGATGATTTTTCCATGCATTTGTTCCTAGTACGGCCACAGCAATAACTAAAAATATGATTACAAGCATTAGAATATATATCTTAATGTGTTTTTTTTTTTTTTTGCATATATTTTTGAATAACATATTTTAGAAATTGTTCAAATTCTTTATCGCAACTTATGTCAGGTAAACCAGCGTATAATTTACTGGCATTGGACTCCGTTCCAATTTTAAATATTGGTACCACATGTTCTCTACACGATTGAAGCGGTACTGGTCGTACTAAGCAGGAGCTCATAAATATAAGGAGCTGTGATCTATCTATAACTGAACTCTTGAATATGTAGGTGTAAGCCATATGGATCAGGTGATTTATGTATCAATCTCCTTTAACCATAGCACCACTATCTTCTGAAGTAAACTTGTAATATTTTAGAGCTTGCAGAGAAATTTTTGCCTACCTTGTGATTAATGGTGTTTCCCCTAACCAATCTTCCTGGTCAACATGATGGCCGAGAGTGGTTTCACTTCAAGAGGTGAAGAGTAAGCCAGTGTGTGGTCTTCAAGGAAAGCGGATACAACTGAGGGTCTAAGGCGCGAGCAGAGGGTAGGGTAGGGGTGCGTGGTTTGCCGAACAATGGTCTCTTTCTCGAAAGACCATTGCACGGCTGTTAAATGCCAATCTTCATTTTCGATTGCCGTGGTATGCCATCAAGCCCTGCCCACCCCTGGAACACTATGGAATACAGTAGTGATTAGCAGGGGCCAGGGCTTAATTTGCATAAATAAATACATTAAGCACCGTCCCCATACTGGAATCTATTTCTTCCCTCTGAGATCTCCCGGAGGGAAGAAGAAAAATGTAGGCAACCCTGGCTAATGCCCAGTCAAGGCTTTTCCACACTAATGTGCCACAAGCCAAATCAAATAACAATGGATTCCATTTCATTCTATTTTTTGGGTGACAATTTTGTTAGATTGACACAGTCACTGAGAGCTGGGGATTTGGAGGTCATCTTAACTTTTGCTTACAAGTTTGAACAACTGAAATTTCCTGGACTCTAATCTATGAAAAAAAATGGCATGACTCACTTTTTAATAATAGATATGAGGATTTTTGCTATGTTATTTTTCTGTACACTTTAACTGAAGGGCAAGTAAACTGATTGACCTAATCTTTTCGGAAGACTGTCCATTAGAGAGATGAAAAATATATATGACAACGTTCTTTTTCTTAGTAATGCAAATGTATACAAAATATAACCATAAATATCATTTTACATTTTTTTTTTGTGTTTAAACCAAGATGTTTCATCTGATTTACCTAAGAATACACCTACCAAAGCATAGGCATCATGGACCTGATTCAGAGACTGAAAATAATAGAGGATAGTTACTCCTGGGCAAAACCATGTGGATTTCAGGGGGAGTCATGTTTCATCTGTTGCAAACAGTATTAGAGTTGAGAGGTGGCGTTTCCCAGCCCAAGTCTAAATAACAGTGTGATAGTAAAGCTGGTCAGTATCTATGTGCAGTAAGCAATTCAAAGCTATATCCCTGCATGCAAAGTATACAATCAACTTGACTCCCCCTGAAATCAACATGGTTTAGCCCAGGAGTAGCTTTCCTCTCTTATTTTCAGTCTCTGAATCAGGTTCCATTTCCTTACCTTTAGTGAAGAGTTAAAAAAAGTAACTGCAGTGGTCCAATGTTTGCCATCGGCAGCTTACTGCACTTAGACGTGCCCTATTGCCCATTAACTATGATTTTTCAGATATTGATGGGGCTCATAACAGAATTTTGTCATTGTTAGCCCATCCCTTCCGAGTATGCATTGCTGCTGCTTCCGCTGTGCTGGACACGGGCAACCTCCCATCATATTTTTCCAGATATCTATTATGCCGATGCTGTTGGAACTTGCAGTGTCGCAACACTGCAAGTTCCAACCAAATTTACTAAGCTGCGGGTTTGCAAATGTGAAAATGTTGCAACCAATCAGATTCTAGCTCTCACTCTCATTTCATACTAGAGAATGTCAGCTAGAATCTGATTGGTTGCGATGGGCAACATCTCCACTTTTTCAAACTCGCAGCTTAGTAAATTTGGCCTCTAGAGTACCGAATGTTGCCCTATCAGGCCTTCAATTTAGCAACTTTGGATAAGTTGATTCATGCAAAAATTTAGGGCTAGCTTAATAACTGAAGAACTGAATGTGCCACGATCATAAAATTATGTAGACTCTGGAATTTTTGTAACAGTATGACTGGATATCGTTCTGTTATTAACTAAAGAGATAGCAGGTCAACACTTACAAAGGTTTTTTTAACTGAATGATTCCTACTACCATGTAGCTTGGAGGTTTTGGGGTAAGCATTTTATGTTTACTTGCAGATAAGTATGGTTTAGAATGTGTGGCAAATGTTGTGTTATTCCCTTATTGGTAGAACAACTTTAGTCATTAAAGTAGCTTAATAAGCCGTTGTGTATCCTTCAGGTCGTCCTGATGTGGAGCAGCCATGTGAAACCAGCGTTCGTACATGGAGTCCTGGAGCCAATGACAACTCTGTGCCTCCGGCATGCACCGAGCCACACGGGTGCTACCTTCAGCTGGAATTTGCATATAACGTGATCCCACAAAGTCTTACCATCTGGGTCACGTTTGTAACCACAGACTCCGATACAAAAGGAGCGGAGGTGGATGTCAAGGTTCTTCTGGTCAATGGTGAGAACTATTCATTGGGTCCTCAGAACATTTTCTGTGATGTTCCGCTAACTATCAAACTGGACTTCCTAAAAGTGGAGGTGTATGGCATTCAGATCTACACCAAGGACAATCAGATGGAAATTGATGCTGCTATGATTACTTCCGTACCTAACTGTCCCTTGTGTGCAGACTGTAAGCCCATCCACTACAAAGTGTTTAGAGAGCCACATTTTGAACATGGACCATCTTCTTTAATCTCCAGCCTCCACAGAACATATATAGACAGGTAAGAGTTCTCTTTCTGACGCCACAAAAGTTTTATTTATTTACTTGTTTTTTAATAGAATTAATTTAAAATGACTACATTGGAGTTCACGTAATCTATACAAAGAAGCGAGACAGACAATATACTACGTCTTTGATAAAATAGAATATGAAGAAGTACTTGGGTCCTGATTTCTTACAAACAGGGGGCCGTATTCACAGATCCATTTTTAAAAGTGCGCAATTAAACGCACGCACGTAGCAAGGCCACACCCACCAACACCCACGACACTCCCCTCTCACGGCCGTGCAATCGTAGACTTACACCTCTAACTTTACGTGTGTACATACATGCAAATATGTATGTCATACATGCGATTCTATGTAACCACGCCCTCAAAGACTCATTTAAATGCCTCCCCCCACCCTCTTTCATGTAACTTTTCTGGTACGTATTTCAACACCACCCCTCTGTACGTATGTCCCCAAATGCGATTCACATGTCCGTGCCTAAAGCACATACGTGCGTATATTCTACGTAAGTTACGTAAATAAAGTTACTACGCATGCGCAGTTAGAACGTACCTAAAAATACGCACGCCACTCCACGTGAATTGGATTTCTGAATTCGGCCCCAGGTGTAAATGTCTTTGTTATACAGGAATTGTATGTAGGGGTCTCTTTGGTTCCCTTTCACTAAAAGATTGGGATTCACACTTTAACCTATGAATTTACCTGTCCCTGCGGCTAGAACGTATGGACTTTACTATCCTATATTCCGCACTGAGGAAGTTAAGCACACTCCCCCTTGATCTCCCCTACCTTAACTCTACCACATGGAAACCTGTGTTGCATGTAAGGGCTAAGCCAAGCTTTTATTGCAAGGGTGTAACTATAGGGGGCACTGCCCCTGTACTTACCATTTGTCCAGCTGATGCCGGCTGCTTCTTAAGCAGTGCTGTGGAAACTGACTCCAGCGCGACAATAGAGGGTCACGGTGGATGAACAATCTACATTGCAAACTGTGTGAATTATCCTTAGAAAAATACATACTATATACTTATTTATTACAGGAGGATATATATGTATATAGAGTAGATATGGCAGAGACCTAAGTTAGGGGGCCCCTTCAAAATTCTGCTATGGGGCCCACAAAATCCTAGTTACGCCCATGCCTTAATGTACAACTTAAAAACTTTTGCCCACCCACCATCTTGTGACTATGAGGAGTGGGCCAGCCCCCCCTTCCCTGTGCAGACATTGAAATGCGCGCGGAATTTTGCATCGGACGGATGCCTTCCAATGCTGAGTTCCTTTAACTGTGCATGCCCAGTACGCACAGGTGGTTTTCGTATGTGATGTACAGCTATCGCCTGTTATTACTAGTCCTAGGTCCGGCCCAAAGTCCAGGGCCAGGATTAACAATGGGACGGATGGAACTACAGCCCCAGGCCTACATCTGAAAATAGGCCCATAAAGAAATCCAATTAACACGATGACCAGTGCTCCAGACGGCTATGTGGCTTCCTACTATTGCACTCTGCCTTTGTTTTTCCATGCACCTCAGTCACTGCTCTGCTACTGAGCAGATCTGGTGTCATTAATATGTAAAATGGCCAATTTTGGAGCCGCTGCGGGTGATCTGCCACAGCAGCTTCTTCCATCAGCCATTGTGGAGTACAGATGGGCCTCGTGAGACTTCAAGGAGCTGGTCATGCCCACTCCAATGGGCCCTTTCAGCCCCAGACCCATGTCGCCCTTAATCCGAATCAGACAAAGGTTCAATTGCCTGCTCTATCTTCCTTTCTTCTGCATGTACAGAAGAGAAGAAGATTGATGTTGAAAACATCACTGGAGAAGAAGCTGACCAAGGACCACAGGGGATGCCAGGCCTGGAATGTCAAAATCCTTCCTCATATGTCATTTGAATTTCTTTAATTCATTTATTTTATTCTTGGATGGGGGGGTAGCGGGGTTGGTTGTTTTTTTTTTTACTCCATAGTTCTTTAATTTAAATAGTGTTCATAAATTCAATACAAATGCTTGGACAGTAAATGCACAAGAATGAATACAATATCTTTAATTCTTATTATTTCCAGCTTCATAGCTGATTGATTTATTGTGCAAGGTCCCAGCAGATGTAGTGCATTTTCTACATTTTTGGAAGTTATTATAAATAAAACCAAGTACCGCGTATCTTTTATTCTACGTATGATCAGTTATTGTTTACTTGTTACTTGTGGTAAGGTTAGCAAAAGAGGACATCTACACCTCAGGTATAGTCGGAGTTAGCAAAAAAGTAAGAAGAGTAAACACAGAATAAGGGATGTTAATAAGAACATTAGGCTGGATCCAGACCTAGTTAAGTGCTTGAACTTAGTTACTCCTGGGCTAAACCATGTTGATTGCAGGGGAGTCATATTTCATCTATTGCAAACAGTATTAGAGTTGAGAGGTGATGTTTCCTATCCCAAGTCTAAATAACAGTGTGATAGTAAAGCTGGTTAGTATCTGTGTGCAGTAAGCAATTCAAAGATATATCCCTGCATGCAAAGAATACAATTAACTTGACTCCCCCTGAAATCAACATGGTTTAGCCCAGGTATAACTAAGTTCAAGCACTTGACTAGGTCTGGATCCAGCCCATTGTTTATATAATAAGTAGGCAAGCCTATGTATAGCCAATTAAACACAAGTAAAAGAGGTTATGTTAAGGAGCTACAGTCAAAAACAACGTCTAGGACCGTATTCACAGATACGAAAGTGCGTAATTTTCCGTGCGTATTTTTAGGATCGGATAAACTGCGCAGGCGTAGTAACTTTTTTTTACGCAATCTAGGTAGGCTTTCGGCACAGAAATCCATTAGGCATGGATTTTAAATCCGTGGTTAGTGAAATATGTACGGAGGGGCATGGGTGGTCATCCGTAAGTAGGAAGTTTTGTGAAAGTGGGTGGGGGGAGGCATTTAAATTTCCAAATAAGGGCGTGGTTATTAATGCACGCATGTACCTAAGCAACTTAGAAATAAATATACACACGGAGGGTTAAGGTTGCCCTATAGTGGAAGAAGTTTGCAAAAATCCATCAGTATGAGGGGAGTGTCATGGGTGTTGCCTTGCAACTTAGGTGCGTATATATTTGCGAATCCGTCCGGACTTATTTCACACTTAAGTGAGATGCCTGGAGATCTGCAGTGTGGGGGCCTATTTTCAGATGGAGGCCTGGGACTGTAGTCCCATTAGCCCCATTGTTAATCTGGCCCTGACAGTTGCAGATCCATAGCTAAAAAAGTTTAGTGTCTGGGGTAAAAAGAAAAACTAGCTTCCATTGACTGGTTGCCAAATTAACCTCATATTAACTTACTGAAGCCTCCTTCAGCATAGTGTCCCTTTCAAACACACCCCTGGACCTGCACAGGAGTGACTACTACCCATTAATGTCAACATGCTAGTTCTCTTCAAATAAAAGAGTGGCTGTTGGGTGACCCTAAAAGTCCACTGTCCCACTGGGAAAAATCCCCTGAGATTCCTATGGTCAGTTTGGCTCTTGTGGTTGTGCCTTTGCTCAACATGGACCCGATTCAGAGGTTTGTGCGTGTTACATCCACATGGAGGTCTGAAAGTCCACACGGGAGAGGGAAGTGAACTCCCCCTGTCACTCCCCTCTCACGTGTGGACTTTGGGCAATTTACGCGCCCATTGCCGTACCTCAAGTTCTCTGCACGGATCTGCTTTGGTCCACTCTGTCTTCTTTGCAAGCCTATCTCCGCCCCCTTGAGCACGGTGGCTCAGTGAGTAGCACTTGTGCCTCTCAGAACTGAGGTCTTCAGCTCATTTCCTGTCTGTGTAGTTTTCCTCCCACACTCCAAACACATTATGGACCATAAGTGTGAAATAAGTAGATACATGTGTATCCGCACCTATCCGTCCGGTCCACTCCCCCCGACTTGCCCCTGTTTTTAGGTACCTAATGGCACTTTTGAGGGCCAAAGGTTACCTGTACGTATTTTCACTCTTAAGTAGAGAAAATATGCACAGAGGTCCCCTGACTACCTAATCTAAATGCCACCCCCCTCCCATTTCACCTAACTACCTACGGTGGCAGCTCTGGCTTGCTTCTTTAAGTGAAAAAAAAACATGTTCTTTAAAGAAAGCATGTAGTCAATCTACGTGCCTAAAGGCTACGTAGATTGCATGGTTAGCATGACGATGCATGTGATGTTGCAAAAGTCTTTAAAATACGCACCTAAGAAGCCACAGCTCAGTAGCCGCAGGGTCAGTCCTTGCCACCACTGCGTGAATATCACTCCAAAAATGTATACCACCTCAGGGTTTAAGGCCTAATCTTGCTATTTCCACTCAATATATGATGGTTATTTAGGAAAGACGGGTTTTTGGTGGTGATCTGAAAGGTACCAGGGTCCTGGTGCTGGGTCGAATAACCTGGGACACAGATACAGGCAAAAGAAGGATTTTTCCTGTGTCCGAACCCGATACGTGGCAATGTGATACCGGGTCTCACCTAATAAACCCAACTGGATGGCATTGTTACTGTTGCTATGCAACAGTAATCAAGTCCCTCCCGGGAGCCATATGCAGCCCTTCACGATGCCAGGGAAGACCCAGGACCCAGAATTTCCCGGGTCTACCCTGCTGGACATCACAGGGGTTTTTGTTAAAAACTCGGCAAATAACACAGCAATAACCCGGGTTGAAAAATCCGGGTTTTTTGCCTGGGCGGCGATCTGAAAACGCTATAATTCTAACAGGCTAAAAGTAGGAGCCCCATTAAGATTATTAAAGTTTTTTGTTTTGTTTTCATTTCCGCTATTATTCTTACAATGAGTTATTGCTGTATAAACTCAACTGGATTTTTTATATTTAAGATAAATATCTGTTTGTTTTTAATTGTAGTTCTGGATTTGTATTCATTAGTGACTAGCTCTGATCTAAATGAGGTGACATCAGGTGTGACTGCATGGGGCTATCACCCTTCCAGCACCTCCAGCATCACCCCACCACCGCCCCCTTCTTACACTGGATTTAAGCAATAGAACAGACCTTTTCTGGAACACACATCGGAGGTTGTCAACCTTTTAATACCAACCGCCCACTATTATATCTTTGTTGATGGTAAAATTTCATTATCGCCACAGTAACTCAATTTAGGACAAGTGCAAAGTAATGTTTAGGTAATGTTTAGACGGGTTTTGTAAAAATAAAAAAAATTTACTTAAATTTATTTTTTTATTTATACTATATATATGTTTATACATAATTTAATACTGCATCACCATTGATACAGCACCTGCTCGTGTGAGAGCTGCTTAAAATGAAGAAAATAGTGCTTGTGACTAATAGTGCTTGTGGCTCTTTTGTATATAGAAACTTTATTACCCCAACATTGTTTAGAAACTGTATATACAATATCTGGGTAATAAAGTTTCCATATACAAAAGAGCCACAAGCATTAGTCTAACCTCCATGCGGACTATACAAAATCTGCT
>WWET01000452.1:432405-442912 GCA_011038615.1 Limnodynastes dumerilii | reverse complement strand
CTAAACTAAATCCCCCCTTACTCACATACTCACCCATTCACAAAATAATGTATCTAAAACTGCTGTCATTCGAAGTAGAGAAGCCTTACTTTGTAACAACAGCCACTGGTGCGGGGACTCATACCGCCTCCTAACTATCCCTATTTTAGATGATCACAAACAGGGTGTAACTTATGGAAAATGGGTGGAGTTTTGCCTACATATGATTGATCATTGGTGGGCAGAACTGGGTGGAGCTTGGGTGGCCTTATTTTATCCCACTTGTGAAGTTCTAAATGTTGGGAGCTATGCACAAAATGTGCAAAAGATGAATAACTGCCTTCTGCACTATAGCAGTCACCAGGGTATAAGAGCTTCCTAAAGATGCAAAACTGCCCCACTGATTATAGGACCCCCAGGTAGAGTTTCATATGTCAGCGTAGTGGCAATCCTGACCATGAGTTGTGCCAGAAATCTGACAAGTAAATGGACGTCTTCGTTTCTACCACTATCCGTGAGCCTTCATATCTCGATCTAACATTCTTAAACGCATTCATAAAGTGTGCTTTGGGAATTGGTGACAGATAGCTATGCAAACTGTATAACAAGGAGGCTTAAAAGAAGTGTTGATCCCGGAGAAAAGGCATAACCTCCTCTGGGGGAGAGAGCACAAATCATCATGTAAAGGAGACCCTGGTCATTAGTGAAGCCTAATCTCTCCATCTTCAGTCATTAGTGATATCAGCCACCCTCCTCCTTGTGAAAGCACAGGGAGGTAAAACAAACAACATAGAGAAACAGATAAAAAAAAAGTACAATAACAAACAAGAGTGGAAAGAAAAAAACTAAAATGATTAAGCTCTTGCTGGCTATGTAGAAAGCCACAAGAAAATCACTGATCGGCATCTTTTTTATTCAGCCATGTTTCATGTGAATATTGGGGAAGTAAAGATCAGTAGAATGCTTCCTTAAAACAGCAGAACCCAAAAAAGCTTGTTTTAGAGCGTTGCGATTCCCCGTACCGAATACTGTCATCTAAAGTAGGGACAGCTGAAAGTCATAGTTGCCGACTCTCCAAAACATTATTACAGGGTTGCCGACTCTCCCGGAATGCCCAGGAGACTCCCGAAATTCGGGTCGTTTTCCCAGTATGCCAGGAGAGCTGGCAAATCTCCCGCAAGGGACTTGAGGCTTTCCATGAAACCAAGTTCTGCCCCCCCGGCTGTCAACACTAATTTGATAGTGTTGCTAGGGACAGGATGGGACTTGATGATGCAAATTGCATCAACAAGTCCCACCTCCATTCCTATGAAATCCAGAAAGGGGTAATTGCTAGTCCCTATGAAACCCCAAAAGGGGTAATTGATAGACACAATTTGCATAAATCGCATAATTAATCCCGCCTCCTGCATGCATCTATGGTTTCCCTCCAGGATCTCTCGGAGGGAAGCTTTTAAAAGTCGGCAACCCTGATGAAAGTTGCTTTTTGGCTGTCTCTATTATGAATGACAGCAGTTTAAAAAACATTTTTTAATAAATGGGTGAGTATGCGATCGGGGACTTAGGGTTAGACTGCTGGGGGGGGGACTTAGGGTTAGGCTGCAAGGGGGAGACTCAGGGTTAGGGAGTAGGGTAAGAAACTCAAACTGGCTGGGAGCGAACGGCGCTATCGAAATAGGGCCGTTTGCAACGGGATTCACACTTTTTTTTTAGAGTATGGGCTAGATTTACTAAATCTGACATTCTCTGCTATGTAATAAGAATGGTTTAATATTTTAAACAAATGATCAAGTAGACACAGAAACATAAGTACAAGTCTAGTATATAGTACCTCCTACTTACTACAGTTAGTAGAGATGAGCAGCGACCCCCTTGTTTTAGTTTTGGTTTGGTTCTAAATTTTTGTTGTTTGTTGGTTTTGGCAACGCCACCCTCAAATGAAACAGCTAAAATCATGTCATTTGCATGTGTTTTTACTCCTACGGTATTATCAATCACATTTTCAGTCATTTCCAGACAGATTGGACCACCTCTAAGCTCACAATAATGTTTTGATCAGTAGGGGTAAAAGATTGCAGTGGCTAACCTAAAAAATAACATGCTGTAGCATTTCTGTGAAACATAGTGGCTCAGCCATGACAGGAATTGTGGCAGTTTAATAAAAGATACGACCCTATAAAATGTTTTATTTAATTCAGAAAGAGAAAGACTGGTTTAAAAAGTGGTAGTTAGTGTAGTAAGTTAGTGGAAGCAAGGAAAAGGCCAATCCAGTGGATAAGAAAATAGAAAAATGCCTTGTGGACCCCTGTATAAATTATTGATTGCGTGTACAAAATGTTACGTAGATAGCGTAAAAGAGTTACTACGCATGCGCAGTGGCTCTAAACGTTTAAAAAACGCTTGCTGAGAAATTAATTGAGAATCCGGTCCTAGATCTTCAGATCTCTCTGATCTTCACAGGATATACATCTTTCCTCTACACTAAACAAATGCTCTGATTCCTGGTTACAGGACTTCTCCCGGGCTGCACCCACTCTCTGGAATAACCTTCCACGCCCAATAAGAATATAATCTACTCTCCAAACTTTTAAGCGCTCCTTTAAAACTCATCTCCTTAGACAAGTTTACCAAATTCCTTATCCCACTACCTAGCATTTGTCTTCCCTATTTCCAACTAATTTGTTATTCAGTGTCCTTTCTGCTACGTGATTAGCACAAAATAAACACTTTCTCTTTTCAAACTAAAAGTTCAACTGCTGGCACTGCTGTGTGACTGGATCAAACATAACCTGGCTGGCCCATAAAACTTGGGAAGTGCTTCTGAACTCACAGAAGGGCAGGTCACCCTCCGAACTGATTATATGAATTGCATAATCATGTGTTAGGTATGTGTGTATATATATATATATATATATATATATATATATATTAGGTATAGTCATCAACTTTACATGCATTATGCGTTATCTGTTTGTGTGTTGTATTTGTATAAGGCAATCATGTAATTATACGCATAAAGCTCAAAGGAACAACACAAGTGAACATACACACACAGCATAAATGTACACTGGTAGCCACAGTCATTTTAAAATTAGATTCAGTAACATAAGGCAAGTCCTGACATTTAGCATGATTTCTTCATTGCAACATACACCACGATCGTCATGATGAAAGATGACCCCAGGTGCTATGTAACTTCATTTCTCCAATCTTCCTAAAGCTGACGACACGCTATAAGATGTCCTGGTTTCCCTGACATAAGCCAGAGATGTTGTATAGTGGCTATGCACTACCTGGTAATTACACCTATCTCGTCAATAGGTTGGAGGTGGTCGAATCCTTCAGTCTGTCTGATTGATCTGATTATCAGGCTTTTTTTTTGCCAACCAGCTGATAAATTGGTCCTTAACTTGCACTATGTCAGACCTGGCCAACCTGTAGCTCACCAGGTGTTGTGAAACACCCAGCAGGCTTTGACTGCACAGGCATAGCCGATACCTGACAAAGCATGCTGGGAGTTGTAGTTTCACAACACCTGGAGAGTCACAGGTTGGCCAGTCCTGCACTATGTGATTATTGGGCCCAGATTACCTGAAGTATGGCAGATCCTGTTCAACTGCAAAACTAAAGAAATACAAGTTATTTTATTTATTTACAGGTTTTTATATAGCGCTATTATATTATATAGCACTTTACAGAGAATATTTCACATTCGCATCAGTCCCTGCCCTATTGGAGCTAAGTTCCCTAACAGACATACATACA
Organism: Limnodynastes dumerilii; assembly: GCA_011038615.1. Classification (NCBI taxonomy): domain Eukaryota; kingdom Metazoa; phylum Chordata; class Amphibia; order Anura; family Limnodynastidae; genus Limnodynastes; species Limnodynastes dumerilii. The sequence goes on along the minus strand of WWET01000452.1, from coordinate 439,168 downwards.
CACACACTAGGGTTAATTTAGTCAGCAGCTAATTAGCCTATCAGTATATTTTTGACACGTGAAAGGAGACTGGAGCACCCGGAGGAAACCCACACAGGCACGGGAAGAACATACAAACTCCACAAAGATAAGGCCTAGACCAGGAAACCAACTCATGACCTCAGCACTGTGACTACTCCCTGAGCCACCGTGCTGCCCATAGAACTTTTTTATCACATCCCGTTCCATCAAGCAAACTCTTCTTCTTATGTAGGTGTATTCACGTCTTGAATGACACAATGACGGTCTACACCCATTTCAATATATCAGGAATAAAACGTCTTTAGTAGCATTGGGCTGAATCCAGACACACGTTATTACTGCTCCACTGCCAGATCCCCGCTGCATCCTATAGCTGGAATTATGGCAGCTCACAGCCCTTACTATACAGTTTATATTCCTTCCCTCTATCTAAGAATGGAAATACTTCTTCCTGCCCTGTCACTTCCCGCCATCAGAATATTTACCATGAAGGATCTGGAACCCATGGATATAGAATTCTGTTCTGGTAATTCACACTCACATATAGACAGGGTTGTCTACGTTCTATATCTATTTCTAAGAAATAGATGCTGTATGGGGGTGGGGCTTAATAATTTATGCAGATTATGATCTGAAGCCCCACCCCTTGTCAGTCATTACTGCTATATCACAGTGTTCCTGGGGATGGGTGGGGCTTGATGATGAAAAGTACATCACCAAGCCCCGCCCAGTCCCTTGTAACACTAGGTATTGCTCTAATGACAGATAGGGGGCGGGATTTGTGGAAGATTGGTCTGCTCTCCCGGGATACTAGGAGATATGCCCCAAATTTGGGAGTCTCCTGGATTTTCTGCAAGGGGGCATTTTCCAGTGGTTGGAAATTACCCTCCTCACCCCTCCCTGTAGTAATCCGGCCACATCCGGATCCGATCCATTATTTCTTATAGTAAATGTGTGTGCTTTTGACCTTGTTGACCATGCAGCATGGGAGTGACTCTACACGCAATAAACCCTATCTACAAATTACATTACGTTCATTGTCAGTGCAGAGACACATGCATGCACAGAAAACAACACAATTAGCAGAACACACTATTTTGTTTTAAGAGCCTTTACTTTATTCTGGGTGTGTCTGCATAAGCTCCTTTACAGAATAATCTTTGGCGTAACATCTGTTGTGTGTATAGTTTATATATGATGAAATCGCTGTATTATCTGTGAACGCTGGAATTGTGTGAGGCTGCACTTGACAACAAATACACTCCTGTCTTTTTGTGTGTACTTCGGGAATAGCATTTTAAAAGTGATTTATAGCACTGCTCGATATAATCCACCCAGTTAGTCAAATGGAAGCATCCTAGGACTTTTTATTGGATCAAGGAGCGGTTGATAGATGGCGGATGCAGTCCTTTCCTGGCCAGCCCTATGATTCTGTCAAATCATTTTCAGAAGTGGGCTGCTTAAGCACGAAAATACCACATGATGTCACCACTACATCTGGACAGCTGCCCAATTTCATTAGTGTACAGTAGAAAATATTTAGCAATGGATTCTGTTGAGAGTGCGGTGCCAAGCTGCTGGAGTAAAGCTACAATGCAGTAGTTCTTCCATGCTCAGATTTCTATGGATAGATAGGATTTAGCTAGACCAATCAAGGGCAACCTGACACATCTTCAGAGTCACATGGGAGACCTTCTAGCCATCCATAGCAATATACCCTTAATCAACAATATATGTAATTAAACCAGTAGCTGACTCGTTCTCATTTTCTATTTACTTTTATACAGGGGAGGAAGTAGACAATGCCTGAAACAGGGATGGCAGAAAACATCTGGATATGGGGGGTAGACAGATGCCGCACCCCCCTCCCTGTGCAGTGGAACTGCCAGGCCATTCAGGATGTTGACCTTTCTGCAAAGCAGTCAAGCTGTCAGCTGCTGACAAATTATTTATAATGATTTCTGTCAGACATCACTCAGCATGAGTCTTTGGGCCCAATTCAATTGAATGTGAAACCCACGTTTTCTTAATTGTGGTGCTAATAGCACTAAAAACTGTCCTCTACAGTACCCAAAATTTGCGGATTTTAATATGCACCTCTAGGGGAGTGTGTATAAAAATTTGCAATATAAATTCATGGAATGTGCATTCGCTTTCAGTTGAATCAGACTCTTCAAGTGCTGAGTGCTGTGTAGAAATACACTGCCAGCTGCTGACAGTCTAGCATTTTTCTCTGTCGGCTATGGCCTCTCATCCCTACCTCTGCCAAGGAAAGATAAATTGCCAGAAGCTGACAGCTTAGTTCTGTATTATACGGCTCACAGCCTCCCTTCCCCCCATGTCGGCAGAGGACAGACCTATGAATGCTGTCTATAAATAAATTGCCATAAGCTGAGAGCTTAGCATTGTCCTGTACTAGCCATGGCTCTCTTTCCCCCCCCCCCCTTTTTTTCTGGCAGAGGACAGCGCAATGAGGGCTAAATTCTGTCTACAGATAAATTGTCAGAAGCTGACAGCTTAGCACTGTCCTTTACTGGCCGCGACCCCCCTTCTAATAAAAAGCAAAACCAAGTCTAATGCTTGGCTTAGTAAGGAAAAGTTACATTTTAATTTCTTTTTGTTTTTTATGTTGTTTTATTTTGTATTTAGTTTTTCTTGTTTTTGTTTTTACAAAAAACATGTGCTTCATTTAGTGTTTACATTCAATTTTCTTTTATGATTTATGTTTGATTTCCAGCTTTAAATTTTGAGATTGGATAAGATGAGATTTTTCACAAATTATATTTGATGCAAAGATGTTTTGGCCTTTTTTTTGCCATTTTATTTATTTTATTTTAATTCCTCATATATCTTGTCCCGCACCTGTTCTGTGTACAATACTATCAGCCCTGCTCATTGATTAGTAATTATCTCCTCCTATTAAGGAAATGAAAGGCAAAAAGTCATAAAACCCTCTAGAGAGGCCGAGCTTGAGGAGGAGGGGAAAGATGTTTGGACTGTGTACTAAATTGACCTCAGCATTCTGTAACAAGAGATTCTGGTAAACGTAAAATGAAAACTCCCAAGGGAGCCCAGAGTAAGAGAGGGGAACGAAAAGGAGGAAAGAATAAAAAGATAGATCATCAGGAGCGTAATATTCTGTTTCATTGCCACTCTTATCACTTGGACCAGAGCTGTTGTTTTTTTTGTGTGTTTTATTTTCATTTTACATAAAGCGTTCCCATTGTTGAATAATCCCACACTAGTTGGACTTGTTTAAAAAAAAATGTCTTAATTACTTAGATAGAATTTACAAAATGTTCTGAAATAGGTTTGTATATTCTTGTGTTTAAGTCTTGACAAAAAAAATAAAATAAATAAATTAAATTAAATATAAATTCAGTTTTGTGACATATCATTTTGGTAATTAATTTAGTTGTACATTTTATAAATTTACAAATGAACAAATGAAATGACTTAATAATAAAAAAACATAATGGACCAGATCCTAAGCTAAGGACGCTAGCATATTTACGCTAGCCGATGATGTCAAATCGCCCATATGTATTTGCGTGCGGCAGATGTTCCGCCACGTAACTCCTAACATACAGCGTAAATACGAACAAAGGGACGTGGGCGTCAATACGACACCCGTAATTACACTTTGGAGGTGGAGGGAGACATTTAAATTGGACAGGATGGCCTGGGTTTGGCCGTCACATACGAAAATCCATTATGTACGTCAGTACTTAGGCAAAGTTAAGGTAGGGTTTGGGCAGCATAAATCTGCCAAAGTACGCACAAGCGAGGGGAGTGCCTAGTAAATACGCCAGCGTTGTAATGTAACTAGCCTGGAGGTCTGGATTTACCCCAATTTCCTTATATAAATAAGCATTTACATACATATCTTTTGTAGGGTTGTTGCAGTTTGTGTATTGACTGTTATAACAGTAGACCTGGTGTAATGGCGAACTCTAACGACTTGAGCAGTGAAGTTTATGTCAGCCATAGACACAGCACACATGGGTGGGCTTGTTGCTCTACATATGCAGCTTGTGTGTTTGTTGCTTGTTTTAGACATATGTTTTTAGGCATTTATGAGCTGTGTGCACATCAGGGATGTGTTGTCATTATGATGTCCTGCTCACAGTGGGGACATATGGTAAAAAAAAATCCCTCAAAGTGTAAAGACCCTATTTAGTAATATTTGTACCATTTGTTTGATACTGCAGCTCTTGGCAGAATTTTCCTCCTGCTGACAGATGGTATTTTGTATCAGCCGTCACTTACGGTCACAGGTTGCGAAGTGGGAGTTTCACCAGCACTGTTGTTTTTGAGGTCAGCGTCTGATGGAAGCACAGTACTCTCTCCAGTCCACTGTCTCCCACTGAATTGTATTGCTAATGCTATCCTGAAATGTGACTCTGATCGGTAGTACTTAGACCAGTGGTTGGCTAGGCGAAAATCGATACCCCTAGAAATGCCCTTACTGTGCTTAGGCCATCATCGTAACCCCTATCCCTTATCATACCTTTGGTTGCTATGGCATGTTGCTGGAGGCAGCACGATGGCTCAGTGAGCAGCACTTGTGCCTCACAGCACTGAAGGATATGAGTTCAATTCCCCGACTAGGCCTTATCTGTGTGGAGTTTGTATGTTCTCCCCTATCCTGCGTAGGTTTCCTCCGGGTGCTCTGGTTTCTTCCCACACACCGAAAAACATGCTGGTAGATGAATTAGCCACTGACTAATTTAACCTTAGTATGTGTGTGTGTGTGTGTGTGTGTGTGTGTGTGTGTTAGGGACCTTAGTATGTAGCTCCAATAGGGACAGGGACTGATGTGAATGTCTAATGTTCTCTGAAAAGTGCTGCAGATAATTTGTGACACTATATAAATAAGCTATAATAATAATAATGATAATAATAATAATAAATTGAGTACTGCTAACATCCAAGTGCATCCAAATGCAAATGATGAACCTGCAGAGTGTAACAGCAGCTACATGACACCATATGTTGCGCAACTGTAGGGTTATTACTCCACTGTTTAGTATAGTGGAGTAAAAAAGGTTGTGAATAGTGCAAACACTTCAACCATTCATGTCACTATTAATGATTTGAATGAAGAAATGATGCAATGACTTACTATATAATGCTAAGAGTTACTATATACACAACGCAGAGCTGCAATTACCTGACATACCCTCTGTGTGCAAATAAAGCTTAAATCATTGCTAATACCGGTTGCATGCGCCACTGCGAACACACATTTTAGACATACGAACTGTCGACGTATGTCGGCTGTGTGTATTTTAGAATATGGCCCCATTACAAAAAACCCCGCCACAGGTCCACCGTCGGACCTGACGGTTCCTGATGCTCTGTTGACCGGACAGGTTAATGCAGAGGAGGGGATGTAGTTTAGTAGGTTAATGTTAAGGTTGGGCTTTGTGGTGGGAATGTGGAGACTAGAAGAGGAGTCTTAGGGTTAGGCTGCAGAGAGGGGAGTCTTAGGGTTAGTCTTCGGGGAAGGGAGTCTTAGGGTCAGGTTGCCGGGAAGGGAGACTTAGAGTTAGGCTGCGAGGATGGGAGACTTAGGTTTAGGCTGCAGAGAAGGGAGACTTAAGGTTAGGCTGTGGGGAGGGAGTCTTAGGGTTAGGCTCCTGGGAAGGGAGTATTAGGGTCAGGTTGCCAGAAAGGGAGACTTAGGGTTAGGCTGTGGGAAAGGAAGGGTTAGGATCAGGGGGTGGGAAAGGTAGGGTTAGGGTTAGACTGAGGGGAAGGGAGGGTTAAGGTTAGGCTGTGGGGAAGGGAGGGTTAGGGTTAGACTGAGGGGAAGAGAGGGTTAAGGTTAGGCTGTGGGGAAGGGAGGGTTAGAGTAATGGAAGTAGCGGGTTAGTGTAAAAATTAAAATATGGGTTGGGGTTGGGGAAATAGAGTGCGGCGCTTACCTGTCTGTGGTTGGGCAGGAAGTTTCTGAGGAGCTCCATCTTTGCAAATGGGGTGTCGAAAGAAGGGCCGTTCTCAGCAGCGACCCACACTATTATAGAAGTATGTCCGCTTCAATGAAAAACATGGAGGGATTTATTTAATAAAGTTATATATCAGAGAGAATTTAATTTGGTGTGTAATATCAAGAATTAATAAAAATTGGTATAAAAAATTGTTTTTATTTGTTGTAACCATGCTGGGATAAAATATTTTATTTCAGAATTTATCAATCTTTCCTTTTTTTTTTAGAGACCTTAAACACGGACATGCCTACAAGTACCATGTTGTTACAGTTACTGCAAATGGGGAGAGTAAGCCGTCACCAGAACTGCTTTACCGCCATGGAAGAGGCTACTGCGGGGATGGAATAATCCAAAAGTAAGAGGCACTTAAATGAAGGGACATTTTCAGAGGTAGCCATTTATACTGTGATACTGTATGGCTTCAGGGGGCATTTGTTTTACAGAGAGCAATGTATAATGTCTAATGATATTGCAGAAAGGTCCATGATCCAATGCTCATACCATCTTGGCACTATCATTGGCCCATACATTAGTGGCATCAAAATGCAGAACAAGAGTCTGAAAGAACTACTGGTACAGACCGTTGCGAGTCTCCTCTGTAGGCTGCAGTACAAAGTAGGGACGGCCGAAAGTTGCTTTTCGACTGTCCCTATTTCAAATGGCAGCAGTGTGAGATATTTTTTTTTAAGAATGCGATTCGCGTACTCACCCATTCAGTTTCGAAAGTGCCGCCATAGGGCTAGGCTGTG
>WWET01000452.1:421849-432366 GCA_011038615.1 Limnodynastes dumerilii | reverse complement strand
CTTAGGGTTAGGCCTTGGGGGAGAGACTTAGGGTTAGGGTTAGGGAGTGGGTTGGGGATACTTACTTAGCTTTCAGAGCACTTTGTTTGGTGCTTCGGGGATCGATGGCTATGCCTCATCGAGGCATAAGCAATTGATATCCCAGCCAGTTTGACCGAATGGCCCTATCGAAATATGGCCGTTTGCAACAGGGACCCACACTCGGTACAGACACACACACAAACAGAATAGTTTATTTCTAAACCAGGGTTACCTTCTTTTAATTTTTCCCTCTAGGAGAGGGAAGAAATAGATGCCGGTGTGGAGGCGGGGCTTAACGTTGTGATTTATGCAAATTGCTTCATTAAGCCCTGCCAGTGACTACTATAATCTCTAGTATTCCAGATGGTGAGCAGTGCTTGATTATGTCATTACATAGGGGATTACAGTAGTGATTGCCAGGGGGTCAGGACTAGCGGGAGATTTGCCATCTCTCCTGGGATACCAGGAGAACTGCCCAAATTTTGTGAGTCTCCTGGATATTTTCCTGGAGAGTTGGCAACTCTGCTAAACCCATCCAGCATTTAAAACTTCAGGGAGTATTTCTGATATGTGTGGGTCCCCGCTGAGAATGGCCCTATTGCGAAAGGGCTGATCTTTCCCTGCAAGTTCAGCAAGTTAACTAAAAAATCTATCCCCAAACCTTTCCCTGATCCTTAACCTTCCGTGAGCCTAACCCTCCCTTCCCTGAAACCTGATCCTAACCCTAACTCTCCCTTCCCCACAACCTGATCCTAACCCTCCCATCCCCGCCACCTGACCCTAACTCTCCCTTCTCCGCAGCCTGACCCTTACCTACCCTTCCACGCATCCTGATCCTAACCCTAACCCTCCCCTTCCATGGCCCTATCCCTAACCCTCCTTTCCCCGGACCCTCCCCCTATCCCTAAAAGTACCCGGAGAGGTTACTCCAGGCGGGTTTGTGGCTTGTGCAATGGGTCCAGTGGGCGATTCCAAATATGAATGGATGAATATGCCGATCGGCACATCACCCATTCTGAAAAAAAAAAATTGAATAAGGCTGCCTACTCGAAATAGAGACAGCCAAAAAAGAACTTTCATCTGTTTCTCCTGAAAGACAGCCCTCATGCTGGGGACTCCCACCACTTTCTAATATATAGGGACAGTGAACAACTATGATTAAAAATTAGCTGCATCTTGCAAAACTACATTGAACTGCAGGTGAAGCAAATTAAAATTGTGCAACAGAATGAGTTAAGAGCGTGATGTTATGTAGCCTGCATGCAAAAAAGTAATTAATGTATTTCTCTGACATTGCAACATATGGCCAGATCCAGAGCTACGTTTTCATTACGTTTCCTAGCGTAGAGTATTTACTACGCACTCCCCCTGGCACTCCCCTCGGTCCAGGGGCGTTTCTAGAAATGAAGGGGCCTGGGTGCAGACCCCCACATGGACCCCCCTCCTCCTCCTCAGACGCCCCCCCACCCATGGTAGATACGCCACTGCCTCGGTCGTACGTATTTTTGCAGTTTTACGCTTTCCAAACTCTACCTTAACTTTTCCAAGCGTAACTCCTGTTGGCCGTAATGGCTGCACATACTTACGCGCCTAAGCACCGTCCATACTGTACGATTTCATTGCTTTACCCCCCTCCGAAGCGTAATTACGGGAGTTATATGGCTGGCACGCCCCTTCATTCGTAGTTATGCTGTTGATAGTAGTCGGGTACGTACGTTCAGCGTTATGTGTCGTAACATCTGCAGTACATGCAAAATAGGGTTTTTACGTCTCTGGCTAGCGTAAATACGGTAGCTTACTGAGTTCTGGATCTACCCCATAGTGACTTCAGCGGAAGATACTTCCTTTTTGGTGTAGTTATTCCTAACTCTGGATCATCCTTACGATGTCCATTTATTTCTCTTACCATGACCTCACCTCATTATTTAGGGAATAATCCACTTTATGCACATCCTAGGCACATGCCTGGCATGGCTAATGGGAAAATGTGTCAGCTCTTCTCTCTGTATCTCTGCTATGGAGTAAATCCACTTCTCTAGGTGCCTTGAAACGCTCCTATACTTCTAGAACAGGTTAGCTATATTCCTCTCAGGATTCTGTAGTTTTGTAAATTTGTATTTCATTTTGTGGCCACTAGTGGCCGCTCTACATTGTCCTGGATTTTAGGCTCTCTCTCTTCCCTCCTTTCTGTTCCTGAATCCCACCCTCAACCACTACAAAAGACAGTGACTGAGCAGATGAAATGTTTGCCTGCCCTGTTTCAGTGTGTTCTGAGAGCTCATGTTTACCATCTGCCCTCATTGATGTCAGAGACACTGATAAGTGGCTCAATTAAATTATGTACATCAGTATCATTCTCAGTTATCGCACACATTGTACAGCAGTCTTCCTGTATGTACTATCTGTACTGTCACTGACCTGTCATTCAGTGATAGAGGGAATCTCTCTTGAGTGCATATAAGACATTTCTATGACTTACTAGAATAATACTTCCCAATTAAAGCTGTCATAACCTAAAAAAGAATTATACTTTACAGTATTCGGAGAGAAATAAAAGCTATAATAACGTTCATTTGTTATTTAATGATTCATTCCTTTAAAATCACCATTTCTGGAGCTGATATTGAGGAGGGAGAGCATGCTGTTTTCATAGTTTGGAAGGGTGGAGATGGTGTCATATAGTGCATTTAAGGCTCTAAATTGTGGCATCTAGCAATATGGTACAGTGTGTATTTGTGAGTGTATATTTATTTTATAAGATTTCTTATTAGTTACGGGAGTAATATGGAAATTCCCCTTTTAAATTTGTGCATTTACCCCTTCCCCCCCTCTTACAGAGTTTTCCATGCCAAGCCTATGTCAACTTTACCTGCTCTCATTTGTTGTAGAAGTAGAACCTCTATTACAGGCCTGGCCAACCTGTGATTTTTCCATGTGTTGTGAAACCCAGTATGGTCCATCAGCTCAGGCTTTATTCAGGGATACAGCGAAGGGCCCTATATTTAATTTTTCATAGGAGGCCTAGTGATGCAGCTCTTCCATCCTGTCATCCTCTTGCTTGCGCAGTAGCACGCATGCCCATGTGTAGCCACTTTTCTACTTGCATTGCAGAAAGGGCAGGAGGCAATATAACCAAAGCGGGTGCAACACCTGGAGAGCCACAGATGGACAGGCCTGCTCTATTATAAAAGAATGGTTCCCATGAAAAGGTGTGGGGCTCTGGTCCGAAAGTCCCATTTCCGAAAAACCCGATTCCTCCCAGTCAGTTGCGAACTCGAGGAGGCATTGCAATCGATGCACGGAGCACTGACTTCCGGTGCTCTGAAAGGTGTTAAAAAAAAGTCCCCCACAACTTCCCCTAATTCTTGCCCTAAACCTCCCCTGTCACTACCCTAACCCTAACCCTCCGTCCTGGCAGCCTGACCCTAACCCTCCCTTACTTGCAGCCTGACCCTAACCCACCATCTCCTGCAGCCTGACCTTAACCCTCCCTCCCCTGCAGCCTGATCCTAACCCTCCATCTCCCGCAGCCTGACCCTAACCCTCCCCTACAGCCTGACCCTAACCCCCGCAGAAAGAGTTTCCTCACCATCGGCGATAGCAGCGGCGGCGGAGGTGCGGTGGAGTGATCTGCTGTTTCCGAATGTGAATGGGTGAGTATGCCAAACGGCATACTCACCCATGCAAAAAAAGAAAACAAGTGAAAAAGCGTAACCATTCGAAATAAGGACATTCTAACCAGGGAGAGACAACGCATGAAATAATTATCCAAGTTTCACTGTTATCTTTGATTTTATAAAATAAAAAAAAACAAAGTAAAACATTTTTGAGGTGACCTTTAAGCAGGTAGTCCCACCTCTGGTGAAGACATTGGGTTTTATTTAACTTCATTTTCATGCGATAGTGCCAGTTTTGAGGTGAGAACTGGCACTATCGCATAAAAATGCATTTTTGATAGTTACAAAGAATGCATCGTCATTGAAGACTTTAGCAGCCATGGCGATTCACAGATCCGTTTTTGCGCGGGGTTGCGTGCATATTTTTAGGAGCGGATTAACTGCGCAATTTTCAAGGAGACTCCCTGAAAATTGGGTGATCTCCCTGACTCCCTAAAGTGTTTGGTAATCTCCCTGATTCTAATTTCATCCATTGCGGTCTATGGAGATGACCAATTTCATGGAGGCCAAGATGTAATGAAAGAATCTTGTTAATCAGCTGCAGCGTCACTTTTAGCTTTTCTATAAAGATAGTAATGAAAGTATTCACTGACAATTTAATAGTCAATAAATACTGACATTTTTATTGTAAAATAGTTTTCCTGGCAGTGCTAGATACACCTATGGGTGGAGCTATTCACAGGACACACCTCTTTTGTGCTACAGGACACACCCCTTTGGTGCAGCGCCTTGATAGTGCTCTTACAATCTCCCTGATATTCATTTGCAAAAGTAGGCAACCATGACTAAGGGACATACGTACGGGGGGGCATGGTTTTTATCTATATGGTAGAAGTTACGTGAAAGTGGGCAGGGGGCATTTAAATGGGCATTTGAGGGTGTGGTTAGATATATATACGCACTTACATAAGTAATACGTGCGCAAGTATACACGTAGAGATAAGGGTGCCCTATGGAGGCGTAAGTCACCAAAAACCCGTCCGGCCCAGGGGAGTGTCATGTGTGTTGCCTTGCCACGTGCATGCGTAAAAACGTAGTTAATACGGATCTGTGAATCAGGTCCCAAGTGCAGTACTTCATCTAAGCATCGCATGAATGAGAAGTCCTACGATGACCTCACAGATCATCCCGGGACCTCGCAGGAGGGGTGACTGTTAGTAAATTCTGTGAACGAAGCTGCCAGACTCGCAGTGAAGATGAGCCAGCCTGATGCAGCTTCGTTCACAGGGAAACGAAGAGGTAAGTAAACAGAGCCCATTATCATGCATCTCAGATGAAGTGGCGTGACTCTACATTCTCCTAATTTCCTCTCTTCTATTTTTAATGCAGCCTGTCTTCAGCTCCAGCTGGACACCCCTGCATGTCACTAAGGGTATGTACACACTGGCGTTTACTATGCGTTTTCTAACATAAGAAAAAAAAATACAAGCAACTTTGCATATAAACCACATTGTGTTTATGTGTTTATTTCATTTCAGTAAGCTGGATCCAGACTTAAGTAAGTGCTTGAAATGAGTTACTCCTGTGCTAAACCATGTTGATTGCAGGGGAGTCATATTTCATCTGTTGCAAACAGTATTAGAGTTGAGAGGTGATGTTTCCTATCCCAAGTCTAAATAACAGTGTGATAGTAAAGCTGGTCAGTATCTGTGTGCAGTAAGCAATTCAAAGATATATCCCTGCATGCAAAGAATACATTTAACTTGATTCCCCCTGCAATCAACATGGTTTAGTCCAGGAGTAACTCATTTCAAGCATTAACTTAAGTCTGGATCCAGCCCAATGTCTTTACAAGTGCATTAATCCTGGGTTTTTCAACCATGGAGTTGTCGATAAGTTAAAGCCAAATACATTTTGGAAACACATTTAAACGGAACACTTGTTAACCACATCTGATTGTGTTTCCAATATAACATAACCATCTTCTGTTCAGAACCTCACCAAGAAGCATTTCAAGTAATCCAGCAGAGAGAAAGTTATCTGAACATTTCTTTTGTATTATCCCATCTGTTTCCAAGTGCTTAACTCTTGCTAAAAATGCATGTTGAACGCATAATTTAACGCCAGTGGGTATATAGCTTAACATGGCTGGTTAGGTAAAATGACCTCCTAATACCTATGAGAACTACTTTGGTGTATTATTATTGGGTATTTGACCTTGTTACATTATTTAATATTGTTCCAGTCTAAATCAACTATTGAACGATTGGGTAATTCATGTATCTGCATAACCTATGCCTTCGAGTTTGTAGGGGCTTCATCTTCCATGTATCTTTTATCCCCATCTCTCTCTCTCATTTATCTCTGTCTCCCGTCTCTCTTTAGCTCCCGTCTTTCTCTCTCTCTCTCTCTCTCTCTCTCTCTCTCTCTCTCTCTCTATCACCCATCTCTCTCTATCTCCCATCTCTCTCTCTATCTCCCGTCTCTTTCTCTCGTCTATCTCTATCTCCCGTCTCCCTCTACCTCTATCTCCCATCTATCTCTATCTCTATCTCCTGTCTCTCTCCCGTCTCTCTCTTTCACTCTCCCGTCTCTCTCTCTCTCCCTCCTGTCTATCTCTCTCCTGTCTATCTCTATCTCCCGTCTATCTCTATCTCCTGTCTCTCTCTATCGCCCGTCTATCTCTATCTTCCCTCCCTGTCTATCTCCATCTCCCGTCTATCTCCATCTTCTCACTCATCTCCATGTCTATATATGTATCTTTTTATCTATCAAACCTTATGCCATGGATAAATCTGCATCTTCCTCCTGCAGGGACCTGGGTGAGGAATGTGATGACAAGAACAAGATTAATGGTGATGGCTGCTCTCTCTTTTGTCACCAGGAGGCATCTTTTCACTGTCTGGGTAAGTACCCTTAAGGGAGGGGCAAAAGGAACATTTATTACCCATGGACCCACAATTTTTCTTTTTGTGCACTTTTATATCTCTTTGCTATATGCAAGATGTCATCAGATTTAATGGTATTTAGTGTTTAGTGCTTTTCTTTAAAAATATAAGAACTTGGTAAAAGAACTCTTGACCATTTTGCTAATGAATAGTAGTTGATATTGGTTGTTGATGACTCTTTGTGCATCCAGTTAGTCTCTAAAGCTTACTCTACACTATGCAACGTCCTAGGTAATCAACATATTTCTCTTATAAATGGATCATTGCATGATACACTGCCTGATAATCAGGGCTGTCTAACCACCAACCTGTGCTTGATTAGCCTTATAGTAGTTGGATCGGTCAGAGATTCTAATTGATTTAACTACTGCATCATATTATTTTTGGACTATGCTGTCATTGTTCTGAGAAATTGGTCCATGCTATAAACTACTCAGTAATCAGGCCAATCAGTCAAAAAATTGACAGCTGGTCCTGACTGTGATATGATCCCGAGTACTAGATGCAGAGAGATCCACAATCATATGTCTAGGATAACCAGACGTCCTTGGGGAAAATGGAGTAAGTATGGAAGTTTGAGTTGCACTGTAATAAGAAACTACACTATTTGCAATCGCAACACAAGCCCTCTGTCAAAAGTTGTTAGAAGTGCCATTATGATCTGTTATTTTGTGCATGCTCCTAGATATTTTCATCCAATACAGAGTGCATCCTGGTGACACCCAATATAGAGAGGATCCAAGTGAGCGTTACACAATACAGACAGCATCCTAGTGACTGTCACTCAATACAGAAATCATCCTAATGACTATCAGCCAATACAGACAGCATCCTAGTGACTGTCACTCAATACAGAAATCATCCTAGTGATTGTCGCCCAATACAGACAGCATCCTAGGGACTATCACCTAATACAGACAGCGTCCTAATGACTATCATGCAATACAGACAACATCCTTGTGACTGTCACCCAATATTAAGAGCATCCTAATGACTGTCGCTGAAGATAAGACCACTAGTACACCAGGAAAATTCCTTTTACCTCCTACGTACAATCGTCCTCTGTGAATGGCATGTTAATGAATTAATTTATTTTTTAACAGGTTTTTATATAGCGCTCACAAATTACGTAGCGCTTTACAGTTTAACAATCAGTATAAACAACACTGGGTAATAACAGACAGATTGGGTGGGTAATAGGGCTGTGCTCACAAGCTTACACTCTATTGGACAGTGGGTTTGATACATAAGGGCAAGTGCTATGTATCACAGTGGACCAGCCAGGGTGTATGACAAAAGTGCTCTCGGTGCTCTGTATGATCCAGCCACACAGCAGTGTTAGTAACAGAGATGAGGGAATTGTAGAATCGAAAGAGAGAGTGTGCGGGTTTGTGTTAATAATGTGTAAAAAGGCAGAAGTGGTTGTTAATATGGTACTTAATGCTAAGGGAGGTTGTGGAATTGGATAAGCTTGTCTGAAGAGATGAGTTTTAAGGGAACGCTTGAAAGTTTGTGGATAGTCTTAATGGGCGAGGAAGGTTATTCCAGAAAGTGGGTGCAGCCCGGGAGAAGTCCTGTAACCGTAACCGTGAATCAGAGCATTTATAAAGTGCAAAAGTGATGATCTGGGATATATCATGTTCTCCTTTTCTGATTCTGAAATCTGTTATTGAACGGCAATTGCTTCACATAGTCCCACCTTGGATAGATGCTTTATCACAATTTGATGAACTAGTGGTTTTGGGGCCATATGTGTTTGCTTTACTTGCAGTTGCTGACAATGACGGAGTGGATGGCTTATAACAAGTAGCAAATTTTCTCATATTCTGCTGTATCGAGTATAATTTTTTTGCAGTGGGACAGTGAGGTTAAACAGGATACATGTCTCAACAAGTTTAGATTTTTCAGCAGAAAAAATGTCTTTACCTTTTCCTTTCAGCTACTAGTATGATGACAGTAACATCATCACCGTTGTCTTTGAGCACATGGAATTCAATGTATTTTTCCATTACCATTTCTGGTGCCGTCAGCATCAGTAACGCTGGTATTTATTTCAGTCTTTGATTAGTAGTTTGATGGGAAATTAACTAGTGGATAGTTTACACTACATATGATAACAGTATACATAATAAGAGATATCGGAACTGATTCAGACTTAAGAAGAGGAAAGTTACTCCTGGGCTAAACCATGTTGATTTCAGGGGGAGTCAAGTTAATTGTAGTCTTTGCATGCAGGGATATATCTTTGAATTGCTTACTGCACACAGATACTGACCAGATTTACTATCACACTGTTATTTAGACTTGGGACAGGAAACATCACCTCTCAACTCTAATACTGTTTGCAACAGATGAAATATGACTCCCCTGCAGTCAACATGGTTTAGCCCAGGAATAACTTACCTCTCTTATTTTCAATTTCTGAATCAGGTCCATCGGTGGGGAATGGGAAGCTCCCCCATGCGGATGGGGGGGGGGGGGCTGATTTCCACATCAAACGTAGCATCAGCCGGCTGTGTTCCGATGCGTGAATATTGGTAATATGCATGCGATGTACAGCAAACAGTATATAAAGAAAATCAACATAAAACCATTTTCTGGGATAAACAGAAAACAAACAACCACAGTAAATTGACATGATAAATAAAATATACCATTTTATTCAATTTCGTGAAGGTCATCACCTCTAAATTGGATGATGGTTTAGTTGAGATTTAGATCACCCTCCCTGCTACACCCCCTCCTATAGCCTTTCCCTGTCTCTATTGTTGACAGGTACATTTTGTCTTTGTTTTTTTGGCTACGTTCAATGGACAGTTTGCAGACATTAGTGACTGTAAATTAATTAGGCTATTTCGTGTTTTCCCTCAATCATTCTTTAATCAGATAATGCTACAATACCCTATCCAAGAAGAAGCATATTGACTCAGTCAGATCGTCCTGGCCTTTCAGGAACACAATGCTTGGGAAAGCTTAGAAAAGAAAAGATCATTTTTGTTATAATTTCATCTAAACTAGGTTAATCGATGCACAATCGTTTTAAAGATCGAATGAGAAAGTGAGATGGATGGAATAGGATTTAACAGTTATAACAGAAAGTAGCTTTAACAGAAAATGGGAAAATTAATTGCCTTTTTCTAAATCACTGGTTAATTCAAAGAATACATCTGGCTTTCTTGGATACCTTACAGTGTGTGTAACATAAATATAAGGATCTAATGCTTTAATATAGCTTTTATCATAGACCTTATCTTATTTTAAGATTTTACTAGAGGGTTTTTTAATTGTTGTGAAGATCAAGGTGTTTTTAGAACACCAATAATTAAATGATGTGGCGTCACGGGCGGAAAATGGCACATACTGCGGTGTTTGCAACCATTTATGGATTGTACTATACGGGCAAACAGCAGCCAAACTCAAGACAGCTGTGATGGGCCCCAAGGTTCAGAGACGCCCCTGCAATCCACTATTGAGGAGAGACGTGGGCCCCCAAAAACTTGAGTGTACCGAGCCCAAAGATTTCTGTCATCGGGCCTGGTTGCTGGTTCAAATGGCCCGTTTTAGACAATTATACAGTCGAAAGTTTTATTCCATTAGTACCAATTTTATAGTGAAATTTTACATTCCGGAAAGAAGGGGAGGGTTAAGAGAAGGAATAAATGTGGCTAAGAAGGCGCTCCTTGCTGTCAGAGGCCTGTTAAATTAGTGAACAAGGAGGATCACCTACACTCCTAACTAACATTACAACTTCTAATCAATCTCATTCTGTAAAACTAAACTTCTATATTTACTGTAGAAGAAAGTCAACTCAGGCCCCATAGTAAGGAGACTGTTTATAAATACATTGCCAGCAACTGACAGCTTAGCGTTGTTCTATGCATCCATGACACCCTTTCCCTTCCAGCATAGGACAACATTAAGCTGTCAGCTG
>WWET01000452.1:406000-421322 GCA_011038615.1 Limnodynastes dumerilii | reverse complement strand
GCCTTAGCCTTCTCCATGGCTTTTGTCAAAGTTACTCTGGAGTAGCCTCTGTTGATGAACTTCTGGTACATCTTTAGCAATTGTGCATCTCAGGTTGCCTCGCTGCTGTTGATGCGGCACACCCTTACAAACTGAAAAAAATCTAGTCCCCGGGATAATGACTACCGGAGATGGCTTTTAGCCAGGAGTAAGGTGTTTCTGTCAGTCTCTTTCTCATAAATGGTAGTATACAGGGTGTTGTCCTGTATAAAGATCGTTACATCCAGATAGTTAATGTCCGTTGTACTGCATGTGAACGTAAATTTTATGTGTTGGTCCATGGTATTAATGACCTCCATAGTGTTCACAAACACTTCCTCAGTGCCTTGCCAGATAATCAACCGGTCATCTATATATCTATTGAATAATAAAATGTGTTCACTTACACCTGGATTATTTAGGAAGAGTCTTTGCTCTACCTCGTACATATGGGCATTCGCAAAAGATGGAGAAACGGGGGAGCCCATAGCACACCCCGCAACTTGGAGAAAATACTGACCATCAAATAGAAAATAATTATGTTCCAAAGTGTATTGTAACAAAGACAAAAACAGGTCACTGGGAGGACCACAATATGCTGGGTTATCAGTGATAAGTTTCTTGGTAGATTAAAGACCTGGTCCATGAGGGATATTAGTATATAAAGATACCACATCAATTGTGCATAAAAGGATTTCAGTTGATGGCATTTGAAAGTCTTTCAAAAGATTTAACAAATGTCGTAGTATTCCGGACACAGGGCTGTAAACAAAAATCCAAAAATTCTGAGACTGGTTGACACAGAGAACCCCTGGCAGATATAATTGGACGGCCAGGGGGACTCCTTTTGTTTTTATGGAGTTTAGGTAATGAATAAATTATTGGTGCTCGGGGATGTTTGGTACTTAAAGCCATACAGACCTGTTCTGGAAGTGTTTTGGAAGCTGAAGCTTGTTGGAGAATTGAGTCTAACTTCACTGCAAATTCTGAAGTCGGATCTTTGTCCAACCTCTTATAGGTGTTGTGATCCTACAATTGTCTGTATAATTCCAAACGGTAGTCATCAATGTCTTGAATAACAAGCGCACCCCCCTTATCACCGGGGCGTGTCACAATATCAGTATATGAACTCAAATTCTTTAAAGCCATCCGTTCCTCCGGCGACAAATTATGTCCCATTGGTGGCCATTTACTGGTGATTTTTTTCACTGATCCAACAAACGGGAGAAGCATTTAATTGATGCATTCTGACCTAGTGATCTCCCTTCCATTGAAAGGGTTTAAAGGGGGTGGATGGTACAACATCATGAGAGTTGGTCAGAAGCTGGGCAGACGGACCCACGGGCACCTGATGCGACACTCCGGTTAACGGTGGTGGGGGTAAGTTCTATCATTCCCTATTTGCTTATATATAGAGCTGCTTAGGTTTATGGTTGTTTGATGACTGTGTGTCCCTGATGAAAGGGAATTTATTTCCCTGAAACATTGGACTGATGGAATACCAATACATTTTTGTATATGAAGTCTGTGAGTGCCTCAATTTGGACATATATATATATATATATATAGTGGATCATTTCTTATTTCTTTATACTTCATGCAGTATGCGTTAATTATGTCATGATTATTCTTATTTCAAGGTGTATTTTTAATGGTTACTTTTGTTAACATATGTTATTGTGAGTTCGAGCTGGTTTTGTGGAAAAATAAAAATGTACTTTTCAAAATCCTAATCAGTGCGTTTAGTTACGTATCTTAGAATAGTAAGTCATTTTAAGCCCCTAAACGCACAGCCGATTCACAGCTAATAAAGTCCCCATGTACCCAATTATTCACAGGAAAGACTTATTGCAGGTTTTTCACTTATTTAGGTAAGTTCGCAATTTTACTCTTAAGCTTGAATCTGGTCCATTGGGCTGGATCCAGGCTTAAGTAAGTGATTGAAATTATTAGTTACTCCTGGGTTAAACCATGTTGATTGCAGGGGAGTCATATTTCATCTGTTGCAAACAGTATTAGAGTTGAGAGGTGATATTTCCTATCCTAAGTCTAAATAACAGTGTTATAGTAAAGCTGGTCAGTATCTGTGTGCAGTAAGCAATTCAAAGATATATCCCTGCATGCAAAGAATACAATTAACTGGACTCCCCCTGAAATCAACATGGTTTAGCCTAGGAGTAACTAATTTCAAGCACTTACTTAAGTCTGGATCCAGCCCATTATCACAAATTGTCATCTCAAAATATAAAAGCGTTATCTTCAAGGGTTAAGAATGCTGTAAGAATTCCAATACCTAAAACAATGCTTCCACATATTTGTTCTTTTTATACTCGGATGGATAGCCATGTGGCATGAAACCTGTTGTTATTGGAACTCGTCCTGTATACACAGACAAGCTTAATAGTAAGGTGTTTTGTAGTCTGGCTCGTTACACTTGTATATATCTCTGAAATGCACACTCACGTGTTAGCGTTGGTCACTTCCATATTTAGAGAAGAATAACAGGAACTGGTGTCTCATCGGAGCATTGAGGCCACTCTGTTGTGAATGATTTCTGGCACATGGATGTGGATCTTGTGTTGTGCGTGGAATCATGCCCATGTCATCTTGGGTTAATATCCTGTCTATCTGGTTCCTGTAGTTGGAGAATTCTCTTGAGCGCTGCTGAATGGGTGTTGCGGTCTTTGACCTTATCTTACGAGAAGAGGCCAGCTAGTAGGCTTTATAAATGATTGGTTAGCATGAAGTCCCTTAAAAACAAGTCATGTTGGCACCAGTAGCTGTAATAACTTTGGCACAGACTCAGAATTCTGCCTTTTCCAAAGCGTCTATGGTTTCCAGTTGGATTGTGGCAGGTTTTTTTTTAGTGCTGTGTATATGCGATCATCTGTACTAATCAATGAGTATGCATTATGGCTCATCCAAGTTAGAATGAATGAGAGAAAGGCTCCTCCAACCAGGGGGTTGAGTTGACATGTGGTTGTTCTCTCCTACTTAGTTTATAGGTGTTCCTCTCTCTACTTCTCCCTCTCTCTCGCTGCCTCTCTCTCTCTCTCTCCCCCCTCTCTCCCTTCCTCTGTCTATCCCCCTCCATCTCTCTCTCTCTCCCCCGTTTCTGTAATCTCTCCCCTCTCTTACCCCCTCCCACTCTCTCTCTCTCTCTTCTTCCCCCTCTCCCTCCATCTCTCCCTCCTTCCCTCTCTCTCTCTCATTCCCCCTCTCTACCTCCCTCCCTCTCTCATCCTCTTTCTCTCTGTAGTGATCTACATTTCCATACATTGACACATTTTCAAGTGCTTAACCTTAATGTAGGCCTTGGAATGCTGGGGTGTTTGGATAGTACATCCCAAATTTGTGGATCCCTCTAAATCTTTTGCTCGGGGAATCAATTCTGAATTCAGACTTTCAATTCAACTGAAAACAGGTAACAATTGTTTAGTTATTTTGGGCCTGATCCAGACCTACGTAAGGGTAAGATCGGCTAAAAAGTCGATCTGCGCATGCGCCGGGCAGATGTTGCCCAGCATAATTACGCCCGATCAACGATCAGCGTAGTGACGCTGGAGGGGGCATACCCCAGCGTTACTATGCTGAGGTTAGTGCAGGGAGGAGGGAGGGTAATGAGGCTGGGAGGGCGGCGTTATCGTACTAACGCCGCAGTCCCAGCGTATTTACAGTTCCTTACGCCGGCTGAAGTTAGGGTAGGCTTCAGCTGGCGTAAGGGAGTGTAAATACGATAGGGAGTGCCACGATGTAGCGCTCAGCGTTAGTACGCTCAGCGCTACATCGTAGGTCTGGATCAGGCCCTATGTCACTGTTTTGTAATTTCTAATTCTCTTCAGGATGGAGAAATCAGGCCGTATTCACAGATCCATTTTTTAAAAGCACGCAATTATACACACGCCCATAGCAAGGCCACACCCACAACACCCCCCTCTCCCGGCTGTGCAATCGGTAGACTTACACCTCCATAGCTGCGCCCTTGTGCGTTCATTTAAATGCCTCCCCCACCCACTTTTATGTAAACTTTCAAGTACGTATTTCTACGCCGCTCATCCGTACGTCCCCAAGTGCAATTCACATGTCCGTGCCTAAAGTACTTACGTGCGTATATTCTACGTAACTTGCGTAAAGTTACTACACATGCGCAGTTAAAACTTACCTAAAAATACGCACGCAACTCGTGAAAACGGATCTGTGAATACGGCCCATCATGCAGTAGATCACTTAGTATTACCTAGGATGTAGCATTTACTTGGTATAAGATGTTCTTCAGCTATTTGAAGTACACCAACCTATTCCTAAAAACATTGGGAGGAAAGCCAAGGGCTTGGACAGTCTGAGTGTCTTTCTGATGTTATCCTCCCTAACACTTTCCTAACTTTGGCAGGCATATTTAATGGGGTCTTAGGCATAATAACAAACAAATTAGCCTCTGTGGGGATCAAACTGTAGCTTACAATGGAGCATTTTGTTATTCTGAAGAATTTATGAGTAAATTTTTCTTTGGACCAGTACGGTCTATTCTCTTATATTTGGCTTTGTCAATCTTATCAAAATATCGTTAGATTTAGTATTCCTTAAAATGAAGATGATTTCGTTTACTAGTAGGACCCAATTTTGTTCTGTTAACCCATTTCTATTTTTGTTGTTATATCTAAGCATCCAATAAATCAATCAGAGCTGGTAAATCTGGTAAGTGTAGCAAGAGGGGAAGTAGTCGCCACCTCGAAAATGGCGTTTCCAAAATAGAGACAGCCGAAGGTAAATATTCGGCAGTTTCTAATTTGAAAATGTTATTAATGAATGGGTATGTATGCTGATTGACCCATTCATTCAGAAACTGAAGACCACAGACCCGTCGCATCAGACTGGACAGGTGAGTCTATAGGGAGTAGTAGTGTATAGGGATTCTTAGGGTTAGGCTGCGTGGAGGGGACACCTAGAGCCAGGCTGTGGGGTAGGGAGTCTTAGACTCAGGCTGCTGGTAGGGGAGTCTTAGGGTCAGGCTACAGGGAAGGGAGTCTAATATCCTTTTCACCACGAGCTATGGACCCGGGAATAACCCTGGTCTGGTGTCGGTGTGAAAGAGTCAACCGGCATCTGTTGCCCTGGGTTCGTGACCCTGGTTGATACCAGGGTTATTACCGGGATCGCCTAACCTGTGCTGTGGTGTGAAAGGAGGAACCTGAGTTATTTAGCCCGGGTTACATTAAAAATATTTAAATTGGGGGATGTAGAGCACTGTCTGCCTCTTCAGACATGGGTCCAGTGTAAAGGGCTACAATTCAGGATTTATCCAGGTTGTAGCTGCAGTTTGAATAGCTGCAACATGGGTATGAGCCATGTTCACTATCCCAGGGGAGACCCCAGATTTTTTGTTTAAAAGGGGTATTAAGGTCAGCCAGCACTGAAGGGAGTCTTATGGTCAGGTTACAGAAAAGGTAGTCTTATGGTCAGGCTGTGGGGAAGGGAGGGTTAGTGTTAAGGCTGGGCTAATGGAAAGGATTTAAGGATTAGGATAAGGGTTGGGGTTACATTAATACTCGCCATTCACCGCTGCATCTTCATTCTTTGGTGCATTGGTTGCTACTCCTCGGAAAGGCAGAAGCAAACAATCTGTCCCTGATCTCTCCTCTGCTCTGTCCTTGATGTCTCCTCTGTTCTGTCCCTGCTTTCTCTTCCACTCTTCCCTTCTCTTTCCTCTGCTTTGTCACCACTCTCTCCTCTGCTCTATCCCCACTATCTCCTCTGTTCTATCTCCATTCTCTCGTCCACTCTGTCCCTGCTTTCTCCTCCAGAAGACGTTCACAAGGAAAAAAATAAAAATTGTTGCTTGGTTTTAAAATCTATCTCACCGTAAGCTATTATTTTCCATAAATCATATCTACAAATTTGGTTTTCCCTTAAGTTACAAATTGCGGCTGTTTTTCATTCTACATGTGCACACGCAACCACACTGCTGACACCTTTCAACAGAGGGACTGGGTTGAGTTCCCATGTGGTCATTTACTCTTCCACAAACTTCCATGAGCTTCATATGGAAAAATAAAAGTGGGTCCTGAGTGTTGAAGTTCATCCATGGGAGTGGTGTATTGTAAATGCTTAGATGCTTCAGTACTTCTCCCATGCTGCACCTCTGCACTGGAATGACCTCCCTTCTCCAGTCAGACTCTCCACCACATTGCAGGTCTTCAAGCATTCACTCAAAATGCACCTGTTCAGGCTAGCCTACCCCTCCTCCACTTAACATCTTCACTGCATCCTACATCTATCCCTTCTCTTCCCCCCCCCCTCTTCCTTCCTTCACACCAGTAGTCCACTTCCTTCCCCCTCCTTATGTCTTCTTCCCTCCCACTTAGTGTGTTAGCGCACGTGAGCAGGGCCCTCCATCCTAGTGTTTTTCCCTCCTCCACCACTCCTCACTCACTTCATACCATCTTGTCCCTCTCTGCTACCCTTTTACCCCATCCCCACCTGGTGTCTCCCTCTCAACCTCTCACTGCACTCTATCCTCTTCTCCCTGATCTGCCAAGCTTGACACCTCACATTTTGCCTTGCTGTCTGTGCTTGCTTCACTTTATTGATATTTTTATATTTATATTGTATTTTATTATGTACTATGCTTTCCATCCCTGCCCTGTATGTCTGTACTGTATTTTGTTGTTGTATTTTGTATGGGGCTGTGGACACCTTGTAAATAAACAATAATAATAATAATGGGCTGGATCCAGATCTTGTTAAGTGCATGAACTTAGTTACTCAAGAGCTAAACCATGTTGATTTCAGGGGGGGCCAAGTTAATTGTATACTTTGCATGCAGGGATATATCTTGAAATTGCTTACTGCACACAGATACTGATCAGCTTTACTATCACACTGGTTCGGGATAGGAAACATCACCTCTCAACACTTATAGTGTTTGCAGCAGATGAAATATGACTCCCCTGAAATCAACATGGTTTAGCCCAGGTGTAACTAAGTTCATGCACTTAACAAGGTCTGGATCCAGCCCAATGTCTGAAAATCACCGGTTATATAAATTAATTCATTGAATGGGTTTTGATGGATTATTACAGGAAAGGTTGACAACCTTATAGAGATAACACCCAAAAAATAAATGTACTTAGCACATAATTATGGAACAGCATTTATGTCTCCACGTTCGTTCCTATGATGTGTCTTCTACTAATATAATATTTTGCTTGTTACAGATGAACCCAGCAGGTGTTATTTTCATGATGGTGATGGGGTCTGTGAGGATTTTGAAAGGATGACAAGTATTAAAGATTGTGGTGTATACACTCCTAATGGATTTCTGGACCAGTGGGCATCAAATGTTACCGTTTCTCACCACAATGATCGAGACTGCCCTGGTTGGGTAGTCATTGGACAGCCTACAGCTATTCAGGTACGTATCTGGTTTATGGCTTCTCCAAGACTGTCTTCCTAGTATATTATTTAGCCATCTTTGTGATACTGGTCTTTATAAATCAGAGAAAAGCCAACAGGTGGTAACACGTGATGGCTCTCTGTAAAAAAAATAAGAACCTGTTTTAAACGTTTAAATCGTAATCTTATCCGGTTAGCACAAATTCACCAAATCCATTTATAAAGCTGGGAGAGAAAATATGAAGAAAACAACAGTTCATCGCATAATGAGGTCTAATATTCCTATAGCACTTCCAAAACGTACCCACATCCCACCCCACCCCAGATTAATCTTTGAACTGTAGTTATGCGTTACATGACTATGTTTACTGTTCTGAGATTGTTGTCATGAAATAAACACCTTCAAGGCCAGATGGTTCTGTTGTTCATTTCTGTCCACTGGTGACCTCACAAACAGCCAAGACCACTACAAAATGGTTGAAAATAATTAAATTGACATCTGTATACCAGCTGTGTGTCTCTCCAACATGGACATATTTTTTTACTTGTGTAAGGCAAACAAGGTGTTTTGCCATAACAACATCTTTGTGTTTACATTGGTTGAATAATATGGAGGGAAGAAGTGAATAAAAAAAAATATATATAGATATATATTAATATTGTATAGGTCGCATAATTATTGTGTTAATTAAAGAAATGAAAGCACTTACTCTTATAGGACCGGATCCAGAGTTAAGAACGACACCCTACTTAAGCACGAGGGGCCTGATTCAGAGATCCGCTGCCAATGGGATCTCAAATATACGCAAGTGGCAGGTCGGAGCAGGTTACAACCCACTGAATAAACAGTCACTCCCCTTGCAAACAGCAGCAGATCTTAAAGTTAGACTAGCATTGACTAACCCTAACTCTGCGCTGTCATTTGAGATCTTAAGTGAATTAGTTGCGGTTATTTAAGATCCTAAGTGTCTGCTTGCGCCCACTTTCCCTCATCTCAATGCCTCCCCCAGCCCATATCTATGCAAATCCTTCGGGTCCTAGATTTGCGCAGCACTTCGGATCTTAAGAGCTTGAGATCGATTCACAGGACCGCGCTTACCGAATTTAGGATCCTAACCTCTGCGCAGACGACGTTGCACTATTACTGCGCATGAGCAATGATGCGAATTTCTTAAGATCCTAAATATACGCACCTAAATAGCGATAAAATCGTATCTCTGAATCAGGCCCAAGAAGTGCATAAGTGGGGTGTTTGGATGGGAGGATGCAAAAGCTTTCCATATGTTACACACGATTGCCGCACTTAGTTCCATATGATAGGATATCCGCACAATGGGCGGTTCTTCCCCTCCACCCACCAAGGTGGGCGGGGGAGACATCGAACTTTTACAGTAGAGGCAGGGCTTACTACTTCCACGCAGTTCAATGGACGTACTGACCACTGATCCGCACGTCTGTGTTAAAACTTATCTGCCATAAGATCCGCATGAGAGAGGGGAGTGACTGGGGGAGTTCCGTCCCAGATCCATAGAGTTTACAGTTGCATAGCAACTTGCTGGATAAGGTTAATGGACAATACGGACAGTGCTGTGGAAAGGTATTTACATTTTTAGTATACTATAAGGAAGGCAAAGGAAACCTTTGGCAGATCAGGTATTGTGGGACTATAAGACGCATCATACTTTGCCAAGGTTACGCTATACCTGTGCTGATTGGTAGAAATAGGTTGCCTATTTCTGGTATAAGATTGCCTAAAAACAAGAGCAATAAGGATCTTATTATATGTCAGGCAGTGTAATGGGCATGTATTGCCAATAGTAGGAGGTATACTATGTATTAGTGGAGTAACTACGGTGAGTGCAGGGGATTTCTACAGGACTGGAGGAGAGGGAGGATCAAGGCAGATGACCACCTTGTACCCATTGAGGTAACAGCAGCAGTCAATGAGCGCTGTTTATAAATAACTTGCCAGCTGCTGACAGCTTAACACAGGGGTGGGAGGAGAAGGAGAGCCACAGCATAGACTCAGTGCCTAGCACTGTCCAACCTGCCAGCCACTGACAGCTGTTCATGCATGTGCAGAGTGGCTGTATGTGACGGATAGAGTGGGGCGCAGTAGGAGTCTTCCTCCATACAGCCATCTGCGGCTCCCTCGGTATGGGGTCTGACTTTGTCTATGGGGTCTGCATTGGCCCACTTATACTGTATATTATGGACCGTATCGTATGCGAGCCCATTTATGCACCTTGCTTTATGGACTGGGGTGCTTGCTAACGTAACGTCCATCATACAGAACTAAGTTCCGTACAATGGATTTTTTCCGTAGAAAGGGGCTGAGCTTCCCCTCCGCATATTAAGGTGGGCGGGGAGAAGCATTTCAATTTTACAGTGTGGGAGGTTTTTCCAGTTATGCGCGGATCAGTGGTCAGACGGGCCATAAGGCTGCCTTTTTTACGAGCAAGAGAGGGGAATGACAGGTGGAGTTCACTCCCCTCCCTTGTGCAGAATTAAATACCCCCCACGCATTCGGAAAACGTACCGGGGTGTTGTTCTGGTCTTATAATACCAAGTCACACAACCTCACCTAACACCCCCTCTTAGAATCTCCCAAAAGTGCCACTGCTCTAGAAAAATATTCACCTTCCACTACTTTTAAGGACACTTTCTCCTTGTTTTTTGTATTACTTTATAAAACTTGGTTAATCCTACCTTTTGAATGGTAAAACGGTTTGAGCACAGTAATGGAATTATTCCTAGTTGTTTATTAATACTAATAGTAATAATAACTCGAAATGTATTGGCTAACATCACAATAATATCTGCCATGGTGGTGCCTTGCTATGTATTGACGATTTTACAGACAAAATCAGTGTATTCATTTTTGTATGACAATCAAGGGATTCAGATGAAATAGAAGTGTCCTAAGATAACCCGGGATGAAGACAATGCATACCATAAGATTTTCCCATGTAATTAAAAAAGCGATGCTGTTTCCCACTGAGAAGACAGGAATTATTCTCATTGTTTAAACTATGGCTCTCTACGGCTGTGCTACTTATTTGATCATGTTTATTTGATCCTGATTTCATTTAACTTCATGGAATGCAATACTTTATCCATCACTATTAGTTAGTTTGATTCAGCGTTTGCTCTCCTTAAACCTTTGTTCAGACGCTTTACCAAAATTCAGTTTAAAAACCAAAATACAAAAAAAAAACATTTCCTACTTACTGTTCTTTGAGAACAATTCCCATACGACTGACTTTGGAATCGTGCATGGTCAACTGACCATTGTATTTTGTGTTGTAGCAACACTTTTTTAAATGAAGTGAGACTGAAAGGCTGAAAAATTTCTGTCACGTGTGCCCAATCCACCAAGCATACTTAAGGGCAAAGCTTCCATATCCTGAGCGGTGTATAGTGCGGCAGAGCGTTAGAGGAAACTGGAACACATCACGTCAAACTTTCATTCAGTCTTGTAAAGTTCTTCAATAATCCTCACTTGGGAGGGATATTAAAGAGCTGGTTCCAACAAAAGCAAAGTAGTGAAAATTTAATACTAGCGGGGGAGCGTGTTCAGGATGAACTATGCCAAAGGAAGTTTGGTTCTTTTTCAGGATAAAAAAAATTTAAAACCCAAAAAACTAAAAATATAAAATATAATAATAGCCCACAGGGAGGGAATGTCAAACTGATGACTGAGTTTTTCTTTAAACTCTTTAGGGGAAGTCTTTTGTCATCTGAAAGTGATAAAGAACCCCCTTAATTATTTAGCCAAAACTTGAATTTTCCTCGTATGTAACCTCTAATCTGCAGACATTTTATTGGATTTAATACTCTTGATACAGGACTGGATCTTCAGCGCATATTTTGCCTTCATTGCCATGGGATTCCATTTTGGGTGTTTTGCTCATGCACATACATCCGCTCTACTTGATCATTGCAACCTCTCCAGTCTTTTTCTGAAATTACATAACCAGTTCCTTCTGTCAGAGGGGATTGGATTGGTTGCGATCACAATTGGCAGGACTTCTTAATACAATGGACAGCATAGACATCGCCTCTCGCATCTTATTCATTGGAGTTGGAAAAGTTAAGGTAGATCCTGGCTTTGGCCGGTCTGTCCGCGTGAGGGAAAGGGTTAACAGTGTGATCACATAGATGCGTGGATACTGTCAATCTGCAAATGGAGATCACTAAGAATCTGTTACTTGAAGATGTGATCATTGAAGAATTGGTTCTGAGGATCTTGTCCATAATCTTTGTTGTGTTTATAGTCTTAGTGGTATTCCTACACAGTGTTTTTTTCTATGTAATTTGAGGAGACGCAATGCAAGGGTATTATTGTCAGTTTGCAGGCCAGGGCCAGATTTACTAAGCTGTGGGTTTGGAAAAGTAGAGATGTTGCCTTTAGCAACCAATCAGATTCTAGCTGATATTCTCTAGTATGTAATAGGAAACTGAGAGCTAGAATCTGATTGGTTGCTATGGGCAACATCTCCACTTTTCCAAACCCAAATCATAGTAATGTCTTAATGAGCCTCTCTGCAGTACCTCTGGTCCACCACAGAGGCCACCAGATCTCTATGCTTTCTATGCAATACCATTAACCACCTAAAGAGGTGATGTCTTGCCTTGGCAAGGTTTCACATCTGACACTTTTCATTACCAGCAAGGATTCTATGTTTGGACTTTGTTGGTGTTTTCCTTGCTTATCCATTTCATATTTAGAACTCTGCTGACCTGGATTAAATCTTTGTTCTTCTTCATTCTGTTTAAACCAGAATATCATAAGAGCGGACTGCTCAGATCTCCCCTTGGGTTTTGCATATACACTTGGGACAATGGATGATGATACCTTTTATTGCTGCTTACTTATAATTCTTCACAATTATGTACCTCAACAAGACTTTCAAAAATAGGAAGTATCCATTGTAACTGGATATTCCAAAAAACTTTCATGTAAAAACGTTCCTTTTTAAATAATACTTTTCAATTGGTTGGCTAACTGCTTTGCTTGCACATAAATGTATAATACTATTCACAAAGGGTCTATACGTCCCAAGACACAACAGTAATGTGTCTCCCCAAAAAAGTGAGTTATTCTTTTAGGATAGAGATTAGAGAGGCTCCATGATGGTACTTAGAACCTACAGTAGAGTTCTAGCTATGTCAGCTATAAGGGTATCCTATATCAGGCTCTGTCACCCAGGACTGCAGATGAGCACCAGAGCCCCTCAAAAGGTCATGTCTGGTACACAGTGGTGTTACTATCATGGGTATGGGGGAAGGGGCTGGAGGTAAAGGAGGGGTAGGCACCTACCCTGAACCAACAAAGAACATGGTTATCTAGGTGGTCGCCCTGCAATGACGCTCTGCTAAGCTCTCCCGCATTGGTCCCTGCTCTGCCCTTGAAGTGGAGACCAGCTATGGGACCCTTGTGCTCCCTGTCACTGGATCTGACTGCAGGTGGAGTCCCTGAAGCCTAGTTTGAAACGCAGCACTAAAAAGTATGTAAGGTTTCATAGTTTATTGTTGTCTTACTTATAGGTCTGCCAGACTAAAGTGATGAAACTGAATGAGGCTGTGTCCCAGTATGCTTGGTATCCCTGCAAAGCCACATCAGATGTCATGAGTTTCTGGTTAAAGGTAAGCAATGTAAGGCAAACCCATTATGTATTATTTATAAATATTCCTAAAGCAATTCATGCAGGGCCGGATTAAGGTCTGTGGGGGCCCCTGGGCAACTAAATCGTGGGGGGCCCCTGCTTCAAATTAACATACAGAAAAATTGCCCCCCTATTTATTTGCGTCTAGTTAGCCTTATTGGCCCTCCTTCTGTGTCCAGCCAGCCTTATTGCCCCTCTTTATTTCTGCCCAGTCAGCCTTATTTTTCCCTCCTGTTTGTCCAACCAGCCTTATTGCCCCTCCTTCTGTATCTAGTCAGCTTTATACCCCCTCCTTCTGTATATTCAACCAGCCTTATGCCCCTTCCTTCTGTCCAACCAATCTTATTGACCCCTCTTTGTATCCAGTCAATCTGATTGCCACCTTTATGTGTTTCTAGCCATCCATATTGCCCCCCTTTTTGTGTCCATTCAGCTTTGTTGCCCATCCTTTTATTTTCCAGAACACTATTGAGTCCCCTTTGTGTCCACCCTCTTTGCTTAAATCCCCATTCCACTTTCTTTAAAAACATTATAATAAACTTACCTTGGCTGCCTCTCCTCCGGCTCTGTCCCCCGCGGTGCGCGCTCTGAAGAATTGTGACGCTCACGTGACCTTAGGTCACGTGGCGCCTTGTAAACAGAGCAGTGGCTGTGCATAGCGCAGCCAGCTCTGTACAACCAGGGGACAGGAGCGCTATGTGAATGCTCCACCCCCTTGCTCCCTGGCTACAGTGTAAGAGGATGGATGTCAGTGATTGACATCCTCCTCTTAAGCACACTATCGCAGCTGCCGGAATATGACGGTGGCTGCGATACACTGTGCTTAAGAGGAGGATGTCAATCACTGAAATCCATCCTCTTTCACGGCAATTTGTGGGGGCCCTTTGTGTGTGGGGGCCCCGGGACGACCACCCTGATTGCCCCATGGATAATCCAGCCCTGAATTCATGTATGCTGTAAAGGTCTAGATCAGCATAACTAACAATATAAACTGGCAATGGTTCCACTCGTAAAATAAATTACAAAATGTACTCACAGAGTTGTATCTAGGGTTTGCAAAAGATTTGCCATCCCCTGTTCTGCCACCCAATGAAATTCAAATAATAATATATATATATATGTATGGAGAAAAAAAACCCAAGAAAGCGCTAGATCCAGTAACACCAAAAACAAACAGAAATAGTCCAATAAACAGGTCCCAGTTAAGTGTTCCGGGTCTGCGTATACAGTTCAAAATATAGTTCAAATGATCGCCTGATTAATCAGGGGCTGCCGTCCTGGAAGACTCCGTTAGTTCCAACGGGTAAACACTGTGAACACAATAAAGCAAAGGAGGCGCCTATGGTGTAGTATTTTTGTAAAGGTGAGTAATGTTACACCCAAATAGTGAAATATAATTCAAGAAAATCCACCACCTAAGAGAATCCAGACAAATGGATAAGGATGTATCAATACTGGATAATACTTGTATACAGGCTGTGATAAAACCATTTACTGCTTCATAGTTCTTCTTATATGGTCCTTAATAGACACTCACTCATATAAAAGGGAGATATAAGAGGAAAGAACTTTCTGGTGCAGTATGTTCAAAGTAAAAAGATTGATATTTAATGGTACAAATAAAATGCGTACAATATAAATATAAAAGTAAGGCTTATCTGATTATGATCAGAACCAAATAGAGTGAATCACAAACAGCTCCAACGCGTTTCGTCCTTAGTTTTATCTCTGGACTTCATCAGGGAGACATAAAAGGAGAACATGACAGATATGACAGGTATTTATAGATAGAAAGGGCGCCTTTTCCTTAAAAAAATGCGCATGTGCAGTGCTTGCCCTTTACACATAGAGTGCGGGCACCATCTTTAGTGTAGGCACAGGGACAAATTATTTAGCAACATCAAAAGCAACAAACGAATAAAAGAATCGCCATAGACATTGGTAATTAATAGTAACCATGATGTTCTGGAGTGTAAATCCATCAACTGGTGTGTAGAGGTGATCAACAGGGAGTAAGCACTAGCCGTGTCTTACTTACGTCTTATCAGGTAAGCGTTCCGCAACACACAGCGCATGTGCACCCGATGTCTCCAGTGTTCCCTGGGGCTCGCCGACAGCACAGCGGAGATCTTCTTCTGAGATCTCTGCAGCCTCCGCTGTGCTGTCGGCGAGCCAGCGTCCCCTGGTTACCCAATTAGTGGTTGTTTTTTTTTTTTTTTATTTTTTATTTATTGGAGCAAAAT
>WWET01000452.1:369667-390213 GCA_011038615.1 Limnodynastes dumerilii | reverse complement strand
GTTAGGCTGCGGGGGGGAGACTTTGGGTTAGGCTGCGGGGGGGGGAGACTTAGGGTTAGAGTTAGGAAGTAGGGTTGTGGATACTTACTTAGCTTTTGAAGTACAGTGTTCGGTGCTTCGGGGATTGATTCGAGGCATAAGCATCAATATCCCAGCCAGTTCGGAACTGTCTGGGAGCAAACGGCTCTATCGAAATAAGGATATGGAGATTCAGAATTACTAACACTAGGTGACTATCGCGCTTGTAAGTCAGACTTAATGTTAGAAGTGCGCATGCATGCACCAGATGTTCTGTAGAGGATCTATGACAGGAGGTCTATATGACAAGAAATGCCATGCCCAGACCCATATTATCAATGGGGCTATTGGGACTACAGACCCAAGCCTCCATCTGAAATTAGGCCCATCAAGTAATCTATCTATCTATCAGAAAACCGACTGTCTAGTTTTCTTTACTATTGTCTCTGTATTCTCACCATTACTATCTATACCCTCTATGGTACTGACCATGCCTACATGTAATTGACCAACCCACATAACACTGATCACCCCCCACTACAACAGGCGCTTGATAATTTTCAGCCTCAGGTCCACATGGCCCTTAGTCTGGTCCTGGCCATGCCTTCCGCATGTCTAAACCCTGCAAGGGGGGAGCGGGTGCTAAAGAGGCATTGTAGATGACATTAGGCATTCTGCACCGATAGCTTAAGGTAGGTTTGTACGCGTATCTCATCTAAAGTCTGCACGCAAGAGGGTGGTGATATGGGCGTGCACTTCTTGTGCGTGGTCTTCCAGATTCCTGTATGTGCGGAACACTTGCTGATATATGGATCCTGTCCATGGACTGAAATGTATATATTTACACTAGACAGGAATGTTATGTTGTTGGTTTACAGGCAACCTACACTATTATTATTATTATTATGATTATTATTGTTTATTTATAAGGCGCCACAAGGTGTCTGCAGCACCGTACAAAATACAACAAAATACAGTACAGACATACAGGGCAGGGATGGACAGCATAGTACATATTAAATACAATATGACTATAAAAATATCACAAAAATACAATAAAGTGAAGCAAGCACAGAACGCAAGGCAAAATGTGAGGTGTCAAGCTTGGAAGATCAGGGAGGAGGGGATAGAGCGCAGTGAGAGGTTGAGAGGGAGCCACCAGGTGGGGATGGGGTAAAAGAGTAGCAGAGGGGGACAAGAGGGTAGGAAGTGAGGGGGGAGTGGTGAAGGAGGGAACAACACTAGGATGGGGGGACCCGCTTACGTTAGCTAACACACTATGTGGGTGGGAAGAACTTACAGAAAACATAAGGAGGAGGAAGGAAGTGGACTGCTGGTGTGAGCGGAGGAGAGGGGGAAAGAAGAGAAGGGAAGAATGCAGTGAGGATGTTAAGTGGAGGAGGTGTAGGCTAGCCTGTACAGGTGCGTTTTGAGGGAACGCTTTAAGACCTGCAATGTCTGACTGAAGAAGGGAGGTCATTCCAGTGCAGAGGTGCAGCACGGGAGAAGTCCTGGATACGGGCATGAGATGCGGTGATCAATAAAGAGGTCAGACAGCGCTGGTTAGCAGAACGGAGAGGGCAAGAAGGGGTGTGCATGGAGATGAAGGAAGAGAGGTAGGGAGCAGTGGCGTGTCAGTGGACATTCTCAGGTCGCTAATGATAGCGGACTGAACCCAAAGATCTGACTTCTTGGCATTCACAAATCCAAACACAGGATGTGGGGGGCATCCACCATCAGTGACCCACTCTTGGACTTTGGAGACCCATAACCTTACCTTTAGATTTTCTGACTCATGAGAAAATAAAATGGCAGCTGGTCGGTCGGAGTTCTTGATGAGCGCATTTTGTAGATTGTAATAGAAAGTGTGGATAACGCTGCCTCAGGCGCTATGATTCACAAGTCCGTGCCTAAAGTACTTACATGCGTAAATACTACGTAATTTGTGTGGAAAATTTTACTACGATTGCGCAGTTAACCTGCTCCTAAAAATCCGCACTCAATCCCACGCAAAAACGTATCTGTGAATACGGTCCAATGATTTCAACTTTTTGAATGAAGAGTGTAGGCTTTTGTTTTAGAAGGACATTACTGTCATGTTTATTTTCCCTTTAACAGGGGTGGGTGGGCGTCAGGGGGCTCGGACTCCAGCGACCCTCATTTTATTTCTCTCTCTCTCTTTTTTCTAACCTTCTTTTTCAGCAGTCAGCGAAAAAAAAAAAAATGTGCTAGAACTGTTCCTTTAGTTAAAGATCTATGTGTATATATCCATTACTCTTCCCATACCGGCCTTTGTTAAACAAAGGTACAAGCTTTTCATGCAAAGTTCCTATTTTGAAGAGTTTAGAACAGATGTGAACATTAAGCAAATTCATTACATTCTGTGCAAGAACAAGCTGAGACCATGTTAAGCATGATAACTGCAGGCACCTTCCTGCTCATTTAACTTCTATGCTCTTTCCAACAATCTCTGTGAGCCAGAATCAACACAATTTAGCTTTTTCTTTCCCCCCTTCTGCTTTGTATGGACTGTTCTTGTTAGTGCAATATGGATTTGTTTAACTAAATCTGTCCAGCATGCTATCTGTTCTTTCATTTAGCGTAACCAGACAGTAAGAAAAAAAATATATATATATTGGTTGGTATATATACTTCTTGGTTGGTAGTTTTTATTTTACATTTATCTATTCTATTATACAATAAAACAATGCTTGTATAGTTGGTCTGCTTTGGCAAACAGCGTCTGTTGCATCTGTCTTATTGGTGGATGCCATACAGCAAGACCATTGTGACACAACTCAAAGAGGCTGATTCAGCGTTGCGAGTAATTTAGTTGCTAAAATGGACGCTACACGGCCCGGATCACAGCTATATGCGTTTTATTTTTGGAGGGCAACCAGCTGAATTGCAGCTTTATCGGTGTCGAAACGATTTACATTGCGATTTTTATTATGAGAAACGGGCATTGGGGCAGATTCAGACCCACGCACGAATTAGGTGCGTATGAGGGTCCGTAAATACGATAGAGTAGCGTGGAGTGCACACCCCCTGCACTCCCCGCTCTTGGTAGTAAATCTGGACACTTACATGACGTGAATTTACGCAAATGGCTTGTTAATAGTATTTTGGCCGGATTCAGAGCTTCGGACGCATTGCATTTGTGCCCGGAGTTTTCCGATTTGTGCTACTGTGCATGCGCAGTAATTTTCTAACGTCATCTACGTTTCTTGTTGCAACGTGGATTGCATATACGCGGTCTTAACGTCATCTACGTTTCTTGTTGCAACGTAGATCGCGTATACGCAGTCTTTAAGACCGTGTATATGCAATCTACGTTGCAACAAGAAACGTAGATGACGTTAGAAAATTACTGCGCATGCACAGTAGCACAAATCAGAAAACTCCGGGCGCAAATGCAATGCGCCCAGAGCTCTGAATCCGGCCCATTACTAGGAAAGGTCCTACTCTGCCAAAGTGCCAGTTCCCAAAAGTAAAACACCAGGGAGAGATCTGGAGTTGGGCTGCGGCAATGTTAGGGTTAGGCTGCAGGACTTTGGAGGTTAGGGTTAGGCTGCAGGAGATGAAGGACTATGGTTAGGGTTAGTTGGTAGGATATGGAGGGTTAAGGTTAGGCTAATAGAATCTGAAGGTTAGGGTTAGGCAGCGAGAGAAGGTACTTACGTGCGTATATGTGCTCCATCTATGCGATTCTTTATAATCGCGCCTCCATGCGTTCATTTAAATGCCCCCCCACCCACTTTTATGTAAATTTTCAAGTATGGATTTCTATGCCGCCCATCCACACGTATGTACCCAAGTGCGATTCACATGTACGTCCGTTAGGCACTAACGCGTGTATACTTACATGAATAAAGTCACTACGCATGCGCAGTTGATCCGATCCTAAAAATACACACGCAACTCCACGTGAAAACGGTTCTTTGAATACGGCCCGATGTCTTGTTATTAGGTCAAATATAGTTAGAGGTTTCTTGCGTTGGATCAGGATTTGTATCTTCTGTCAATAAACTTTATTCGTGTCTGCAAAAGTGCATTGGACCTTGCAGGTGAAGGCAGGCAGGGCATGAGCATGTGCACTCATAAAATATGTATGTTTGTTCGTTCCTTGTGGTTGGAAAAGGCCTATTTTGTGTAAGTCTGTATCCAGTCTCTTATTTGTACCTTTCATCCATACAGTATGTTTATCTGTTCCAGTAAATGCATAAAATGAACAATCTAGAATTGAACAAGTTCT
The DNA here is from genome assembly GCA_011038615.1 of Limnodynastes dumerilii. NCBI lineage: Eukaryota > Metazoa > Chordata > Amphibia > Anura > Limnodynastidae > Limnodynastes > Limnodynastes dumerilii. The sequence continues at coordinate 385,940 of WWET01000452.1, read as the reverse complement.
AGTTTGGGTTAAGCTGCAACAGAGGAAGGGTTAGGGTTAGGTTCCAGAGAGCGGGGAAGAGTTAAGGTTAGTCTACGGAAGAGGAGCGGGTTAGGCTGCGACACAGGGATAGTTAAGGAGTTGGAAACTGAGGGGCAGATTATTTTGTAACTAATGAAATGGGTCATGTTTGAGATTATGTACATGTATTCTGGCTCTATTAAAGCAGGTCTATTAGATCCACTTCACACTGAGCCATACAAATCATGTGATCTTAAAAGGAAGATATATGCAACAAATATGACTTTGTTAAGAACGGTGATAAAAACTGTATAAAAAAAATACTCTCCGCATTTTATTCTATGTATAAGTACATAGCAACCAGTCAGGTTCTAGCTGACATTTTCTAGTATGTAACGGGAAAGTGAGAGCTAGAATTTGATTGGTTGCTATGGACAACATCTCCACTTTTCCTTTCCAGTAGCTTAGTAAATCTGGCCCTCAGTGTAAAGTTCAGCAAGCTGAACAGCAACATATCCTCTTTTGGTGCATGTATATAAATATTAATTATAATGTTACACAAGGTGGTAGTTGCACAAATCAATTTTATGGGCTAATAAACATGTGCATGAAAAGGCAGGGCCGATCTACGGGATGTGGTTGCGGGCGGAGGGAAAGCAAAGACCTTTTTTACTTAATCTCCATCGTACCATCATACAGAATTTAGTAATTCTAGCGTTACAACTGCGCCGTCCAGACCTTAGACCCCACTTACGCACTTTGGGGTAGATCCAGAATTAAGACGTAAAAACGCTATTTTTCGTGTACTGCGCATGCACGCGGTAGATGCTATGATATGTAACTCTGAACGTACGTACCAGACTACTATCAACAACGTAACTATGAACAAAGGGGTGTGCCAGGCATACGACACCCGTAATTACGCTTGGGAGGTGGGGGGGAGACATTTAAATCATACAGTATGGGCGTGGCTTAGACGCGTAAGTATGTGCAACCATTACGGCCAACAGGAGCTACGCTTGGAAAAGTTAGGTAGGGTTTGGAAAGCGTAACACGGCTAAACTACGCACAGCCGAGGGGAGTGCCAGGGGGAGGGCCTAGTAAATACGCTATGCTAGGAAACGTAATGGAAACGTGGCTCTGGACCTTTGCACACGTAAGTGGGCTCTCGTTATTAGCCGTGGATCCGACCTGTTATCTTTTATAACAATAACATACCTGGCAGACATTGGTGAACATTCTAAAAGCATCTGTGCTTTCTGACAGGAATTGTTGTTTTATAGTTCTGCGTCTTCCACCTGTAGCACATTCTCCTATGAGGAAGACTGTCTTTTGGGAACAGGGCTATCAGAAACAAGCGCTACTCTAAGCTGACTTTGGTTCTATCTTTGGCCAGAAATATTTCCATTTTTTGGAAACGTTCTTTTTATTCCTTATGGATGTGCTCTGACCCAGTGAGTTTTTGAGCTTAATCAGCATTAGCATTTATACAGCTGACATTCCAGATGTGGAAATGCTTTCAGGATAGCTGCAAAACACACCAAAAAATCGGAAAAACTGAAAGAAAATGCATTGTCCGCAAATGACAAATATTATACTGATTTTGCACTAGGGAGAATTTTTGATTTAGTCATACTAAGCAGAAATCAAAAAGGATCCCTTATATAAGTATACAAACAAAGGATAGATAGATAGATAGATAGATAGATAGATAGATAGATAGATAGATAGATAGATAGAAAGAAATGTAAGAATACAGTGGCGCACCCAGATTGAAAATTGAAAAGAAAATGTTAAAATGTGCACACAAAAAAAGTAAAATTTCAACAAAGGGGCGTGGCTTCATGGGTGCAGCAAAAGGGGTGTGGCCTAGCGGCTATGTGGGGTAGACTGTCATGGAGGATGATGGTCCTGGTCTGTGCTGCAATAAGAAAGCAGGTGAGGATGGTAAATGTGTCACAACATATTCAACAGTGCTTATTCACTGACATCAGCTCTGGTCCATTGTGTAATGTGCTCTACTAATGCATTGTATACTGCTATTGCTATTAGATCTGTTCCTGCAATATAAAATTACTATTTTAATGTGTAAAAGACATAAATGATAAATTACTTACAAATATCAAAAACAGGACTTGTTACAGACAATAATAATGCAGTTCCATAATGTAGATTTATTTTATTTTTATTATTTTTAAATCTACATGATAACCTTCCCGCTTTCACACAGAACGTTAATGGACGTCTTAGATATTTTGCCAGTCAGATAGTACGACCATATTATCGGTATTTTCATTTTACATATGTTTTTTAAACATCATATTAATTAGCTCTTTACCATTTTAAACAGTACTTCAACCTCTGCTGCATTACAGTCTAATTCCCTAACACACATGCTCACAGTGGCGGCGGGGTGGGAACAGAGCTTGAATGGGGCAGAGCTTATTTGTCACATTTTCGGGATATATGCTAATATACCCCACATATATTGCACATATTGGAAACCCCCCACTTTCAAAAACCTGCGTTTGCCACTGGATTCCCATTATTCTGAATTGAATGCCACTTCTTTGTTTCGTTATAACAATCCCACTGGTATTTAATTATTGTAATAATAATTATAATTATTATTGTTGTTATTATTATTATTATTATTATTATTATTATTATTAATGCTGTTGTTGTTATGTCTTTGTTAGACCATGGTTTTTTGACCATGGTTTTTTTTTTTTTTACAAATAACACGCCGGCTTTGGCTGCATGTATTAATGATCTGTTTCCTCTCCCTGATAGCTGTGTTCATTACTCTTGTGAAGATACCGACTGTCAGGAGTTAAAGGTTGAAAATGCCGCTGTAAACTGTACCAATGGCCGCTACGACGGAGCCCATTGTGTGGTGACCTGTCACACTGGTTATAATCTGCACATCCACAGGAATAACGACATCCTGAAGACCCAGGTTGGTAAACAGATGATCTCACCCCTAGAGCGCACATATTAATCTTATTGCTGTGGGATAATTCTCTTTTAATACAATAGATTGCTATGGTACTGAGCAGCGTTGCCGTTACCTCTGACATCACTGTAGTATGTGACTCATGCAGCAGTCAATATAATGGGGAGTAAGAAAATACCACTAATGTTTATTCATATGTTACAGAAAGAGATATAAAACGACGCTGAACATAAACATATGAGCAAAATGTAATATATTTGTCCATTTGAAGAAATGACAGTAATTGTATTTAGGTATCGTTTTACCAAAATGTGTTACCTTGGATGACCCCTACATTACAGAGTAAAGGAAACCGAACCTGATTCGCACTTAAGAAGCTTCGGCTTCTAAAATGCGGCGAATTAAGAAATGAGTAGCGTAGTAACTCATTTGCGCAGTCTACGTACCATTTAGGTACATAGATTGACTACGTGCGGCCTTTAAGATTAGGCAGGAGGAGGCATGCCAGGGCAGCCTCGGGGAGGAGATGGGTGGTGGGAGGGATGTAGATTAGCGGGGGAGGGTGTGGAGAAGAAGGAAACTATGTATGGTAAGATAAGGATCTTGCCTCCACGCAGGAGGCTGGCCCGATCACTATCTGTACGGGATGGGGTGCAGTCGCTGCTGTGAAAAGGCTATTTGTGAATTATAGATTGCCGAAAGCTCATTTTTGTCTGTCTCTATTTCAGAAATAGCTATATTTTGAATTTAAAGTATGTTGATTGACAGGTGAGTAGAAATCTATGGGGAGCTTTAGGGTTAGGCTGCAGGGAGGGGAGTCTTAGGGGTAAGCTATGGGGAGGGGAGTCTTAGGGTTAGGCTGTGGGGAGGGGAGTCTTAGGGGTAAGCTATGGGGAGGGGAGTCTTAGGGTTAGGCTGTAAGGAGGGGAGTCTTAGGGTAAGGCTGCAGGAAGAGGAGTCTTAGGGTCAGGCTGCAGGGAAGGTAAACTTAGGGTTAGGCTGCGGGGTGGGGAGTCTTAGGGTTAGACTGTGGGGAGGGGAGTCTTAGGGTCAGGCTGCGGGGAGGGGATTCTTAGGGTTAGGCTGCGGGGAGGGTAGACTTAGGGTTAGGCTGCAGAGAGTGGAGTCTTAGGGTTAGGTTGTGGGGAGGGTAGACTTAGGGTTAAGCTGTAGGGAGGGGATTCTTAGGATTAGGCTGTGGGGAGGGGAATCTTAGGGTTAGGCTGCGGGGAGGGGAGTCTTAGGGTTAGGCTGTGGGGAGGGGAGTCTTAGCGTCAGGCTGTGGGGAAGGGAAGGGTAGGGAAGTGGAAGAGGAGGGTTAGGGTAAGGATACAAAAATACTTACCGTTCGCAGTGTAGGGTTTCGGTCCAGGGAAAATTGATTGCTTCTCCTCCTCACGGCAGAAGCATGCTATTTCCCAATCCATTCAGAATGCACTAGTATGAAACGGCCCTTTCTCTAACCCATCATGTCCCACAGCCTAAACCTAACCCTTCATGTCCAACAGCCTAATCCTAACTCCATATCCTGCAGCAGCCTAACCCTAACCTTCCCCTTAAGCCCAAACTCTCCCTTCTGGAAGCCTAACCCTAACTGTCTCTTCTTCAGGCCTAGCCCTAACCTGAGGCCGTCGCAGCTGCTGTAGCCTGTCGCTGGTCGGGATAGATACCCGTTTCCGGCGATTAGCAGCTCCGCACAGATCTGCGTCCGGAGATAAGCCAGGTTTCTGGACTTGGATGCATGGGGCGTGCATCAAGATCAATTATCTTTACTGAGACATATTTATGTTCTTTTATTAATATAAAAATAGTTTATCTCATTGTTACTTATTCAGGAGTAAATGTTTATAAACAGATTTGCACATTTGGCCATGAATGTTAGGACATCAGGCTGTTATTCTGTTGTTGGCAACTTGGTCTTTTACTAAGACGGATATTGTTAAATTCCACTGAAATGAACCTATTCTATAATTATGTGTTGGATATCAGCTGTATTATGCATAGGGTAGGAGTGTGCCAACTCGTAGACGAAAGCCTTCCATTAAGAAACACTCTTTGCCTCTCTCTGTAATCTCTTCCCTGTGAGGATTAGGTGACTCCTGTTTATGCAGGGTATTTGTGGAATGCTGTTTGGATTGGTGGAATTCTGCTCTTTCAGCCATAATTGCCTTTAAACACAATGTGACTTTTGACTGCTTTTGTTTGGAAATGTTGTGGTGACATAGCTTGTGATAAGTGGTAACTGTCCCTTTCACCCTCTGCCTGGTATGTCTGTGTTTTGAAAATGGTTAGTGTGGAAATTCTGGAATGGCTGGGAATGTTGGCAGAGACCGACACACACTATATTGAAATGAATTCATCTGATGTGTGGGTTACCTGCAATCATTTTCAGGGTTGTAAAACAAATGTGGGAGGTCAGAGGAGTTTCCCCTGAAGCTATGGTTGTATACATTGCAGGCATACAAAGAAAACCTCTCAATTCCATGTTATTTTCCACTGAAAATCAAATGATAGACGCAATGAATAAAGAACACATAGCTGTCCACCTCTTGTTTAGGCAGTGTAGAGCTTGGAGGTGTGACTTATGCATAGAGGCGGATGTAGCGAGTTGTGGGCCCAGGTGCAAAAAATATGCGTTTGGCCCTGATGATATCCCAGGTACCCTGGTGCAGTGATGATGGCTGTGGGCTCTTGTATCATAATGGGCCCCGGTGCCGTTGCACCAATGTTAGTTCCACCCCTGCTTATGCAAATCAGTCCTAAAGCCTTGCCCCCTAACTAATCAAAGCTGTCATTTATAGGTAACCAGATCCTCTGGGGCGGACTTGAGGTATAAGGCGGCCTTTAGTCACCCGTCGGATCAGCAGATAGGTGGGCAGGCAGATGGACAGCACGGTGGCTCTTTGAGTCGCACTTGTGTCTCACAGTGCTGAGGTCATGATTTCGATACCAGCACTAGGCCTTATCTGTGTTCTTCCCGTGTCTGTGTGGGTTTCCTCCGGGTGCTTCAGTTTCCCCCCACACACCAAAAATATACTGGTAGGTTGTCTGCTGAATAAAATTAACCCTAATGTGTGTGTACAGTATGTATGTGCTAGGGAACTTAGTATGTAGCTCCAACAGGGGCAGGGACTGATGTGAATGTCTAAATGTTCTCTGTAAAACCCTGCAAACAATTTGTGGCGTTCTATAAATAAGCTTTAATAATAATAATAATAATAATAATAATAATAATCTGCAAGTAACTCCTAAAACGTATCCATACTGTATCATTTAAATGCTTCCCCCCGCCAACCTTACAGAGCTTTGGTGGGTGAAGGGGATGCACCGCCCTTTCGGACAGATCTCCAGATGTATGGAAAGCCATGTACACATAGATCCGTGTCCGAGAGGCAGCCCTCGTACCAGGGACTTCCACCGGCTGTATTGCCCTTGGCTGCTACGGGCTCATACACTACATGTGGTACTTGCAGAGGTATTATTGCCAGCAATTTCGTATCACACACAATTATGTTCTATGTTCAGATGGAAGGAACGCTCAATGCGTCCGCTGCTGGATCAGCCCCAAGTTCGTTAGCGGGTTGGTTGCAGACATTGGCTACAGCAGATGACCTTGATACTATGATTTTCACCACATGTAAGCACAGAGTTACAGCAGGATGCGGAGACACAGAGGCATTCCAGAAGACCTCATAGTAACTGGCTGGCATACAGACCTATTATGTTACAGTGTTGTAAAAGATTCTAAACAAACATGGAGTAAACACCCTGACGATAATGCAAACTAAGCCGGCGGACCTAAAACGACATGACTTGTTTATATCGTATCAACTTTCTGCTGTATGAAATATAAAATAAAAACCCTTATAGTAAGGAAAAGCTGCTCTCTCAAGAATGTATTCTTATTTAAAAAAACAACTAAAGACCAGATTTACTAAGCTGCAAGTTTGGAAATGTGGAGATGTTACCTATAACAACCAATCAGATTCTAGCTCTCACTTTCTTTTTACATAGTAGAGAATGTCAGCTAAAATCTGATTGGTTGATATGGGCAACATCTCCACTTTTCCAAACCCACAGTTTTGTAAATCTGGTCTTAAATTCAGTAAATCATTGGTAAATAGCAGTTTTGCTATCACTGTTTATCACTGTTTATTATATAAATCACTGAAATCTGTATGGCATATCATTGATTTGGACACTGTGAAGTTTAGTCAACGTTTAGATAATAAAAACTAATATTTGTTTAGTAAGTATTAGCATATATTAACACCTTTCAACAACCCAACAATTAGCTTCAAGTAGTAACATGCTTATGCCCTGAAAGACCACATTGATGACCAGTGGAAACCTCCAGATGATAAAACAAATAAAATCCATCAGGCCAATACAGCTATGACTGAGAGTGCTGGATAACTGTGATGTAATGGTGGGTTAATAGAGATGAAAACAAGTGAAACCTTATTCACAGTCAAATGTAACGCTATCAATGTAAACGCATATCTTTTTATCCAACACCTGCTTTAAGTTCTATTGATGATATTCATGAAGAAGATGGCAGCACACACACTGACCTGATCTAGACTTAAACATACACCTGATGGCACAGTGTATCCATGTATACCTTCACACTGGATATGTCCAGAACAAAAGCACATGCACTTACTGTATTCTGTGAAAGGGAAGGGGGTGGATGAATATAGTCAATGTACTGTAAAGGTGTGCACCCGCATGTAAAGGCGTGCTCCCTCAGGTGAAGTCATGCTCCCGCAGGTAAAAGTGGTTTCCCGCAGGAAAAAGGCGTGCTCCCGCAGGTAAAGGCGTGCTCCCGCAGTTAAAGGTAGGCTCCCGCAGGTAAAGGAAGGCTCCCGCAGTTAAAGGCATGCTCCCTCAGGTGAAGTCATGCTCCCGCAGGTAAAAGTGGTTTCCCGCAGGTAAAGGCGTGCTCCCGCAGGTAAAGGCGTGCTTCCGCAGGTAAAGGTAGGCTCCCGCAGGTAAAGGCATACTCCCGCAGTTAAAGGTGTGCTCCCGCAGTTAAAGGCGTGCTCCCGCAGTTAAAGGCGTGCTCCCGCAGTTAAAGGCGTGATTCCGCAGGTAAAGGTGTGCTCCCGCAGGTAAAGGTGTGCTGCAGCAGGTGAAGGCGTCCTCCTGCAGGTAAAGGCGTGTTCCAGCAGGTAAAAATGGGCTCCCGCAGGTAAAGGTAGGCCCCCGCAGGTAAAGGCGTGCTCCCGCAGGTAAAGGCGTGCTCCTGCAGTTAAAGGCGTGCTCCCACAGGTAAAGGTGTGCTCCCGCAGGTAAAGGTGTGCTGCAGCAGGTGAAGGTGTGTTCCAGCAGGTAAAGGCGTGTTCCAGCAGGTAAAAATGGGCTCCCGCAGGTAAAGGTAGGCTCCCGCAGGTAAAGGCGTGCTCCCGCTGGTAAAGGCGTGCTCCCGCAGGTAAAGGTGTGCTCCCGCAGGTAAAGGTGTGCTCCCGCAGGTAAAGGCGTGCTCCCGCAGGTAAAGGTGTGCTCCTGTAGGTAAAGGTATGCTCCCGCAGCTAAAGGTAGGCTCCCGCAGGTAAAGGCGTGCTCCTGCAAGTAAAGGTGTGCTGCCGCAGTTAAAGGTGTGCTCCTGCAGGTATAGGTGTACTCTCGCAAGTAAAGGTGTGCTCCTGTAGGTAAAGGTGTGCTCCTGCAGGTAAAGGCGTGCTCCTGCAGGTAAAGGTAGGCTCCCGCATGTAAAAGCGTGCTCCCGCAGGTAAAGGTAGGCTCCCGCAGGTAAAGGTGTTCTCCTGTAGGTAAAGGCGTGCTTCCGCAGGTAAAGGTAGGCTCCCGCAGGTAAAGGCGTGCTCCTGCAGGTAAAGGTAGGCTCCCGCAGGTAAAGGTGTGCTCCTGTAGGTAAAGGTGTGCTCCCGCAGGTAAAGGTGTGCTCCTGTAGGTAAAGGTGTGCTCCTGTAGGTAAAGGTGTGCTCCCGCAGGTAAAGGCGTGCTCCCGCAGGTAAAGGCGTGCTCCTGTAGATAAAGGTGTGCTCCTGCAGGTAAAGGTAGGCTCCCACAGGTAAAGGCGTCCTCCCGCAGGTAAAAGCGTGCTCCCTCAGGTAAAGGCGTGCTCCCGCAGGTAAAGGTAGGCTCCCGCAGGTAAAGGCGTATGTGTATCACACTTATACCTCTTATTGTGTGAGGTTTCTCCAAATGTAAAATGTCTTCATTTTTACCACCGATCAGCTCCACGGTGAATATGGCTGCATTTGAACTTGTTTTGTGGTCAGCCATCTTTAACTACAAAATATTATTTATTAACAGGTTTTTATATAGCGCTATCAGATTACATAGCACTTTACAGAGAATATCTCACATTCACATTATTTCTTGCTTATTGGAGCTACATACTAAGGTCCCCAACACACACGCACACACATTTGGGTTAATTTATTCAGCAGTCAATTAGCCTACCAGCATGTTTTTGGAGTGTGGGAGAAAACCGGAGCACCCGGAGGAAACCCACGCAAACACGGGGAGAACATACAAACTCCACACAAGGCCTAGTCTGGAAATCGAACTCATGACCTCAGCTCTGTGAGACACAATGTATGCCAAAAAAATCAGAGAATAAGCCCCTGGGTGTCAAACCCTTTATATATGTAGTGATTTATTTGAATGATAAGGGGGGCTTGGAACCAGTGGCCTGTTTTCACATGTTAAACTAGTGTTAAAATAACTTGATACAATGACAGGCCTGATATGCACTGTTGTCAAAGTCTCCCTTGTCTATATTGCTAATGAAAATATTTGGGATGGAAGGGAAGATGTTGTAAAACATGGTTCCCAATGTTAAACAAAGTGAGCATTCAGCTCTTTCTTCTATAGATATAACAGTTGTTCTCTTATGGGGGCTGTTAATCACATAGACACTGCGTGTTAGAGAATTTGGAGGTTACTGGCACATAATACAATAAGAAATCTTCCAAGAACAAATATACATAAGTATCTCAGCTGCACAAACATAAAACCAACACACATTATCAGGCAATGGTAAATAGTTCAGCAAAACCAGTGGAAGATAATGGATGATGATAGCTTTCTGGTGAAGTTACTATTGATAGTTCAGTGTAAGGGTGGTGTTATTGCTCTCTCTCAGCACTAGGGGTCGTTGGTTTTTCCTGACCAAGGAGTCTGCTCCAACAATTCCTGGACATAATAGTAGGTCCATTGGTTTCTTACAAAATTAGTACATGTTCATACCACAAGGGGGGTGTGGGTCCCCGCTAAGTTTCGACCTGGCTGGGATATCGATTGCTTATGCCTCAATGAGGCATAGCAATTGATCCCCAGAGCACCAAACATGGTGCTCCGATAGGTAAGCCTAAAAACTAACCCCAACCCTTCCCCTAATTCTGACCCTAACCCTCCCCTTCCATTACCCTAACCTTAACCCTCCCTTCTCCGCAGCCTGACCCTAACCCTCCCTTATCCCTAGCCTGACCCCAATACTTCATTCTATATAGTCTAACCCTAAGACTCCCCTCCCTGCAGCCTGACCCTACCCCTCCCCCTCTATGACCCTAATCCTAACACACCCTTCCTAAAAGCCTAACCCTAACTTTTAGCTGTCTCTATTTCTAAAGGCAACCCATCCCGCAACCCATCGGAGTGGGGACTACACCAATTTCAGGGGATACGGCAAAGGTAGCATTTAGGGTTAGGTAAGATGCTCAATCCTGAAGGCCATATGTGTGAACACTTAAGCTGGCAACACACTAGAACGATTATCGGCCTGATTTATCGCGGTTTGAACGAAATATCGCTGTAGTGTGTCGTGCTGGTTTATACAAAAAACAAACGATAGTCATCTTTGAGAGTCCTACGAATTTTATTTTATTTCACTTTATGGAAACATTATGCACAGACCTTATATGTTTCTAAGAATTTTATTTAGTTTTCAATGTTTGGGTCCCAAGTACAGGAAATCCACAAACATCAACAACAAGAAAGAGGCCACAATAGGCTACAGGAAGTGATTCTTTTAACATCCTTCCTGTTCCGGACAGCCTTCTTCAAGATGGCTGTCAATCATCCTCTGCACTGCCTTTTGTTTAAATCATTAGGACATATCTAATTAGAATTTCAGATTATCGCATAGTGTGTGTTCCTAAACGATTTTTTATAGTACGATAAAATGAAGAAAAATCACACACTTTTTTTATGCTTCAGACGATAATCGCATAGTCTGTGGCACCGATATCAGAACTTTTATCTACAGGAAAATTTGAGACAATTGTTAGAAAAATAATGCTGTGATGATAATGGCCCTAGTGTGTGGCTAGCTTTAGTGCGCCGTTTTTTTCCATCCAGTAGGCTTGCTGATAGGCAGTCAATAAGAGGGAACCAGCTAAAATCTTCAAATATGACCAGTGAACTGTTAATGTCAGCAACACAATATCCGCTCAATGGCTGTTACATCGTTAAGGAATTCTGAACAATTAGATTATCAGATGAAGGAGATTTTGGAATTTTTTTCAGGATTCTGATAAAACAGTCATAAACTACAAGGTAATCAGTTTCATTATCCTGATTGCCATATAGGGCCTGATCGAGAGCTACGGCCGCCGACGTAGTTACGACGGCCGTATGCGTCAGCATTTCTGCCGATCTGCGCATGCGACAGGCAGATGTTGCCCAGCGTAGTCCATGAATCTGTGTGCCCTGGATTTGGCGTCCGTAACTACAGTGTAGTTACGGAGGAAGGGCCACAGCTCCGTAACTACGTAGTAGGTAGGCGGGGGAGGGAGGGAAATTAGGATGGGAGGGCTGGGTTAGGGATTTACAAGCATGTGGCCAGCGTAAATTACACACTGTTACGCCGGCTGAAGGCTACCTTAACTTCAGCCGGCGTAACAGTGTGTAATTACACCGGCCACAGGGGGAGTGCACCAGAGCTACGCTGGCCGCACTTACGGACAGCAGCCCAGCTTAGCTCTGGATCAGGCCCATAGTGTGTAGGCAGCATGATGGCTCAGTAAGTAGCACTTGTGTCCTACAACTCTGAGGTCATGAGTTCAATTTCAGGACTAGGCCTTATCTGTGTGGAGTTTGTATGTTCTCCCTGTGTCTGCATGGGTTTCCTCTCACATTCTAAAAACATGCTGGTAGGTTAATTGGCTGCTGAATAAATTAACGCTACTGAGTGTATGTCTGTGTTAGGGACCTTAGTATGTAGCCTCAATGGGTCAGGGACTGATGTGAATGTGAAACATGTCCTGTAAAGCGCTACATAATCTAATAGCGCTATATAAAAACCTGGTAATAATAGCAATAATAATAATAGACAGAATTGTGGTAAAAAAAACACAATGGTGCTCAATTTACAAAGTAGTTTTTCCAGAGTTCATAATTCTTCAACTTGACTAACCTTTTTTTTTAAATTTCTTCATGGGAAGGAGACCCAAAATAGAAAAAGTAACAGTGGCAATTTGGCCCAATATATCTCTATCTCTCTCTCTCTCTCTATATCTATCTATCTCTCTCTATATCTCTATATCTCTCTCTCTCTCTATATCTCTATATCTATCTCTCTCTCTCTATATCTCTATCTCTCTCTCTCTCTCTCTCTCTCTCTATCTCTCTCTCTCTCTCTCTATCTCTCTCTCTCTATATCTATCTCTCTCTCTCTATATCTATCTCTCTCTCTCTATATACCAATCCACTCAGTTTCAGCATAAGACTAATTATAAATCTTAAACCTACTTGTCCTGATGCTATTGGGCCAGATTTACAACCCTAGCTGCTATGCATGTGTAGTAACTATTTTACGTTATCTACGTAGAGTATCGTTACGTAGATTGCATACATGAGGTCTTTAAAGAATCTACGTAACAAAACACTACGTAGATAGTGTAAAATAGTTACTACGCATGCGTAGTAGGTAGAATCGTAAAATTCGGCACGTATGTTAAAAATTACGAGGTTGTGAATCCGGTCCATGGTTTAATAAAAAAAAAGGAAAAAAAGAAAAGAGAGGTGTATAATCGTAAGCACTCATGCTTTATAGATAGAATAAATCTAAAATAAAATAAATATTTCATGAATTATTCTTTCAAATCATTCTCAAGAAATTCCCTTAATCAGTGCAAGCAAAATATAAATAAAAAAACAACATAAAACTGGAAATAACGCTAAATAAAAACAAAAGTTGGAGGTTCTTATAAGACCAATCATTAGCAATAACAATATATGAACACAGAAAGTGAATGTTGTATAAATTCATTCAAAATTATTTTCCTATTTGTAGTGCAGACTGCGATTTTTTTCTATATGTTTTGAACGGCAAACATCTGGACGATTTCTGTCCAGCGATGCTTGCCATGGCGATTTTTTTAAAAACATAAATCACACGATTTGACTCTTTGTGAATACAACGATGTGAGTTGAGAGGGTCAAATCACGTGATTTATGGCGATTTTTAACAAATAGTTTTTTGTAAATGAGGCCCTATGTGTGTAGTCACATGCGTATTTTCCTTCCGTACATAAAAAACTGCGCCCATATTAGTCCATTTAAATGCCTCCCCCCACCCACTTTCACTAAACTACGCAGGTACGGAATACAACCACGCCCCTCCGTACGTATATCACTAAGTCCGATTTACAAATATGTGCGCAAAGGACTTCCGTGCCTAAATCCTATGTAGCTTGCGTAAAAAAAATTACTACACATGCGCAGTTCAACCGTACATAAAAATATGTACGGAAAAAGTAGCAAAATCGGTCCAATATTATGATTATTATTTTTATTATTATTGTTGTTATTAATATTATTGTTGTTGTTTATATTATTTTTTGTATTGTTGGTGTTGTTATTATTATTATTATTATTATTATTATTATTATTAAATAAAGGGTGTCCCTCTTCACTAATATATATAGCTATTTTTCATACCAAAAAATCAGCACCCGTAGAGGGATATGCTTCCACGCCGATGCGCGTTTCGCTCTTGAGCTTTCTCAAGGCATCCTCAGTTTAGGAGGTGAGGAAGACTGCGATTTTGTCATGAGAGTCAGTTGAGATTATAATTGAAAATTAAAGATAAGGAGTGGGGAAAAGTAGGATGAGTTAAGAACAGGGGGATGGAGAGCACTTTAAGAGAAGAGAGGGAGATATAGAGAGGTTAGAGACATGGGAAAAAGGTCCGGAGATCATTTTTATTTACTTGTTATTTTACTCAACTAAATTTTTCTTCCTCTCTAGTTCTTTAGCTGGAAATATTGACTTTTAGTATATCACTGGTGTTTCTCCAATGTCAGTTGTCTCTTTTTCAGCCGTTTTATACAATATGAGGAGCTGTATCTGTACCATATAATGTCACCACCCTCTTTTTTTCCCCCCAAAAGTACCATCTCAATACTGCCATCTGGTGTACATTGACATTTCTGCAGTTGTTACTAATGTATTGGAGCATCAGTAACCTTTTGTGTGCTAGCAGGATATCTATAAAATGGACATTGCTGATGATTTATCAACAAAATAATATGAAATCTAAAAATGATTGATTTTTGTGATATGAAAAAATATATTGTGACCTTTCCAGAGTTTTCCAGAGTTGAGCCTTGCTTTCAGTGTGCTAAGAATGCTCTCATAAGTGTAGCGGTCATTTAAAATCATATTATACATTGGCATGCAACTCTTAGGGCCAGATTTACTAAGCTGCGGGTTTGGAAAACTGGAGATGTTGTCCATAGCAACCAATCAGATTCTAGCTGACATTCTCTAGTATGTAATAGCAAAGTGAGAGCTAGAATCTGATTGGTTGCTATGGGCAACATCTCCACTTTTCCAAACCTGCAGCTTAGTATATCTGGCCCTTAATGTGGTCTATCATATATTTGTCATAGCGCTATGGATGACATTTTTGAAAGAGGAAGTATGGCCACAACGCAAGGTGACAATGACCACACTTAATATATCCATTAGATATTTCCATTCCTGGGCATAACAGTAGAGGCAGCAAAGGGTGCACCTGCTATGGGACCTGGAAGAGAGGGGGGCAGCTGCTTCCCTGCACTCGGCACTCTATGTATGTTTCATACCCTCCAACATGACCCATTCCATTAGGTAGAAAAAACTCTGCTCCTCAGTTTCCAACTGTCTGTTACTATGGTAACCACCTTTGTAGAAGATACAAATAGTTTTTTTTAAATATCAGTTAATTCATTTAAACCAGGTGAGTGACAGTTGGAAGCTCAGGAGTGGATAAAAATGTTCCTAATGGAATGGGTCATGTTGGAGGGTCTGATGTTTTAGGGTGTCTGCTCCTGATAGCTTCTATCAGGCAGCAGCCAAGCCCCGGCCCAGCAGCCGCCCATTTAGACTTGGGCCTCTTTGTTATGGGGCCCAAGCCTGTCACATTCTGCCCCTGTATCCATTCATAGTCACACGCACCAGAAATTAACCAATCTCATATATATTGGTTTAATCAACCATTGTCCTATAAAAAAACAATTTGATGACACATAACAATCACTTGGCACATCTTGTCTGGGCAATTATTGTTTGTTTAACCCCACAAAGATCTCTAACTCCCATTTTTTTTATCACATTTTGTACCCTATTAACCTATTTTTTTAGAGATTTTAGACATCTCTAGATATTTAGGTTACGCTGCTGGAGTTTTAGGTGCGCTTTATTTCTTAACCATCTTCTTTGTTCTACAATATACTCCACACCTGAGCTTCAAACTGTCACTCACCTGGTGAAATGACTTAACTGATATTTAAAAAACGATATCTCTCTTCAACAAAGGTGGTTACCATAATAACTGACGGTTGAAGACTGAGAAGTAGAGTATTTTGAACCTAAAGGAATGGGTCATATTGGAGGGTATGTTGATCACTGCATTCAGCGGTACAACAGTTGACAATGTATAGTCCGCATGGAGGTTAGACTAGTGCTTCTGGCTCTTTTGTATATGAACTTTATTACCCGGACATTGTAAGTTTCTAGACAATGTCTGGGCAATAAAGTTTCCATGTACAAAAGAGCCACAAGCACTATTAGTCACATACACAGTGCCTGAACCGCGGCATCAAGGCACTGTGTCATTCAGAAAGCAGAGTGCGCCAAGTAGGACAGAGGGAGAAGAAGAGCAGAGAAAACAGCAAAATCTTATTAATTAAGAAGAGCTGTGCAAGTTGTAAACAGAAAGTGTGGTATATAGGATAGATACAGGGGGAGAAAAAGGGGGTTATATAGGATAGATATAGGAGAGAAAAGGGGGTAATACAGGATAGATACAGGGGAAGAAAATGGGGTTATATAGGATAGATACAGGGGGAGAAAAGGGGGTTA
>WWET01000452.1:345261-360765 GCA_011038615.1 Limnodynastes dumerilii | reverse complement strand
ACTCATTTAACTTCATATATTTAGCCTTGCTTACTGCAAAATATTTCCTCATTCACATTGGTAGAGTACTACACCGGGTCACAGCTAAGGCTACATTTGTTATGTGTTATTATCTAACTGTATGGCCTTGTTACAAAAACAATACTGCCTGGGAAAGGCCCAGTGAGGATCTGATCACTTCAGCAATTCACAGAAGGATTCTGGTTCCAAAAGCAGAGTTTTGGTAATTGTTTTGCTAAACTATTAACCATTAGACTATTGTGCCTATTAATTGTCTCTAACTGGCTTTGGAGATGAAATGGAAAAGTCAAATCAAGCTGTAGTTGATCAGACTTCACATATGAGTTTACTTACCCTGTAACCCCTGCTCTATTCATTCATAGGGGTAAGTAATTAAGGAGATGCATTCTCTGGCACGAAAATTACAATTTTGAAATATAGACAGCCAAAAGGTCAATTTCGACTGTCTCTATTTCAAAAAAATTAGTAAGTAGAAACTTCTACTAATGAATGGGTAAGTATGCTGAACTTAGATTTTGGCATACATACCCATTAATTAATTAGGAAACCGCTGCTGCAGACTCATCACACCTCCGCACCAGACTGTTGAGTATTACAGGAGAGTCTATGGGGAGTCTTAGGGTCAGGCTTTGGGGAGGGGAGTCTAAGGGTCAGGCTGTGGGGAGTGGAGGGTTAGGCTTCGTGTAATAGAAGGGGAGGGGAGGGTTAGGGTAATGGAAGGGGAGGGGAGTCTAAGGGTCAGGCTGTGGGGAGTGGAGTGCTAGGCTTAGTGTAATGGAAGGGGAGGGGAGGGTTAGGGTAATGGAAGGGGAGGGTTAGGGCAAAGACTATTATCTCGGACCTGGATACTTACCATTGTTCTGCAGTAGCAGGTATTGATGGTATAATACTCAGTTCCATATGCTAGGAGATCCAGGGTAGAGAGGGGCAATTCATTTCTGCTTGCCTAATCCCCGCTAGAGGGGTGCGCATAGGCATGTTAATGAAGTGGTAAGTGGTTCTGCATGGATCTGCGCTTTGTACAAAGGCAGATCCATGCGGAGAAGTTAAGATAGGGGTCTGGACACTTTCAAAACATGTCGGCAGGTAAACAATGCACAAAGGGGAAATAATTAGATTACCAGTAAAATAGGATGATGATGGTGACTCACCCAGATCATTGGTTACACAAATAACCTTTATATTGTATATCACCAGCATGTTCTTCATTACCTCTCCTTTTACCATCACCCACTGAATTCCCAGATGTTTATTTCTCTCATTGCAGGACTTGGGACATAATAACATCATCCGCTGTCAAAGGGATGGAACTTGGGGTGGCAGTTTTCATCTATGTGAGTCCATGAAGGGTCCCTGTGAACCTCCTCACCTCTCTGTCATTGACTCCCTAAAAGTTGACTGCGCACAAGGATATGAAATAGGTATTTCCCGAGACAACTTTTACTTGCTGTGCTACGGCTCCTGATAGGAAAATAATAAGAAAACAATAAGCCCAAAAATGCGTTTTAAAATGTTTACACTGGGGTCAAAAAAATGATAGCCAGTTTCTGTATTACAGAGTATAACAATTACATGTATGGTGCAACATGCATCCTAGCTGCAATATATGTGTGTGTGTATGTGTGTATTTACATATGTGTGTGTGTGTGTATATACATATGTGTGTGTGTGTATATACATATGTGTGTGTGTGTGTGTATATGTATATGTGTATGTGTGTGTACATATATATATGTATGTGTATGTATGTGTGTGTGTGTGTGTATATGTGTGTGTGTATGTATATGGGGTTTGAGTAGCAGCTTTGTTCTATTGTGTCTGATAGTTACACAGAATATGCAGCCACAGTGCCACACTATAATAAATACAAAAAGAAAATGTCATAAAATTGTGATTGTAAAATTGTGAGTGACACGGATTTCCCAGCCCTTTTTTTTTGTGTTTAGAAATTATTAGAGAAAAGGGTCCCAAACCAGTTGCTGCATGTCAGATGGGCTCTTAATCTGTCCGTGTCTATTGCGGCATTTGAGTATTGTGAATACTTTTCTACATTGGGAATCTGAGATGCTGCATGTATCTTTTCCCGTCTGGCTTATTCTCTGTTGCTGTCACAGTACATGCTCACCTATTTCCTATATTTAGACATTGTTCCATTGTAGAGTCTATATTTCTCTTCATTGATTTCTAGTACTGTATTACGATTTTATAGGGATCTGTTGAGAGCAGACGCTGCCTAATGAGCGTTTGCAGTCCCCGCAACGATTACTTTTCGGCTGTCTCTATTTCGAATAGGGGGCCTTTTTAGAATTTTTTTTTTCTGAATGGCTGAGTGTGCTGATCGGCATACTCACCCATTAATTTTCACCGCAGACCCCCCGCTGCTGACAGCTCTGGAGGGTGGGTTAGGGTTAGGCTCTTAGGAAGGGAGGGATAGGGTTAGGGCCATAGAAGGAGAAGGTTTGGGTCAGGCTATTGGGAGGGGAGTCTTAGGGTTAGGCTATTAAAAAGGGAGGGTTAGGATCAGGCTGTGGGGAAGGGAGGGTTAGGGTCAGGTTGCGTGGAAGGGAGGGTTAGGGTTGGAATTAGTGAAAGGGTTGGGTTTTTTTTACTTACCTATCGGAGCACCGTGTTTGGTGCTCCGGGAATCGATTGCTATGATATATATATAATTTTTTTTATTTTTTTTACACATCCTTTTTGCATGTTATTGCTGTATTGGTAAGGAGCACCAGACCTGTTTTTTATTACTTGTTATGTACAGTAAATGTAGGACAATGAATGATATTGCGTTTTTATTACTTGTTATGTACAGTAAATGTAGGACAATGAATGATATTGCGTTGTAATTCTGACTGGAATTAATTCATCTATACAACTCAATCAACCCCGGTTGTCCATAGCCAATCTATCATTATACTTATGCATTAAAAAGAAAGAAAGAAAAAAAAAAAAGACTTTATTCAACTAATAAAATTCCTGCAGTTTATCAACAAACTTTAGAGCCGCTAAAACATTTTGTAACACTAAACAATACTTCAACATCTAATCACTAATCATACGGACATAAATATCACTTAACCTCCATTTGCTTTAGAACAAACACATTTATCTGCTGTGTCTGCAACCAATATGGCCAAATGTTGATGGTTTCTAGAGATTTTATTTTTGATGGATTAAAAATAGGTTTTGCTGAAAAAAATTTCCACTATTGTTTGAAGGTCTTTTCCATCAATTCCTGTGTAAAGGAAACAGCATATTAAGACTAAGGTTTTGCCAGGTAAAGGACGTCATGAATCCTGAAGTACAGCTCGTTCTTAGCCATTGTTATTTTTCAGTTGTAAAACAGTGCCTCAGAAATCCAATACTATAGGTCCATAGAGAGTAGTAGTTCAAACCTGGATGATGTCAATATGCAGTAATAAAGTTATGAGTCATCACTGCTTCCAATAATCTGTTGATAATACGAGTTTTGTTTATTTTTCACCTTAGCAGAAGACCAGACTTCAACATTTCCTTAACGTTTAATGCATTTCAGTCAGATTGCTAACTGAGTAGAATAAATTGTGACCCATGTAGTAATGAAACTTTTAATAGAGATCTGGGGTTGAATTCACAAATTGACATTACCTCTTATACCCCTTTCACATCACCACTAGAAGGCTCAAGGCTCCAACAACCCAGGTTTGGTGGTGATGTGAGAGGTACCGGGGTCCTGGTCTCAGGTCTAAAGAGAAGGGTTTTTCCCATGTCCGACCCCGGTGATACCACTTTCAGATCGTTTCAGGGTTATTGCCAGGTGATTTTCCGGGTTTTCACAAACACCCCTTCTATGTACAGCAGGGTAGACCCAGGAAATTCTAGGTCCCGGGTCTGCCCTAATGGTGAGACTCCCGGGGAGGTACTTGTTTACTGTTGCATAGAAACAGATCTCCTAGTGACTGCTACCCAATATACAGAGCTTCTAGTAAGTACTATTCAATACACAGAGCTCATAGTGACTACTACCCAATACACAGAGCTCCTAGTGACTACTACCCAATACACAGAGCTCCTAGTCCTAGTGACTGCTACCCAATATACAGAGCTTCTAGTAACTACTATCCAATACACAGAGCTCATAGTGACTACTACCCAATACACAGAGCTCCTAGTGACTACTACCCAATACACAGAGCTCCTAGTGACTACTACCCAATACACAGAGCTCCTATATTAGATATCAGTGAGAACTGGATTCCCTGGGATAACATGGGTATTTTTATTAGATATCAGTGAGAACTGGATTCCCTGGGATAACATGGGTATTTTTATTAGATATCAGTGAGAACTGGATTCCCTGGGATAACATGGGTATTTTTATTAGATATCAGTGA
The DNA here is from genome assembly GCA_011038615.1 of Limnodynastes dumerilii. Lineage (NCBI taxonomy): Eukaryota > Metazoa > Chordata > Amphibia > Anura > Limnodynastidae > Limnodynastes > Limnodynastes dumerilii. The sequence continues at coordinate 356,371 of WWET01000452.1, read as the reverse complement.
GAACTGGATTCCCTGGGATAACATGGGTATTTTTATTAGATATCAGTGAGAACTGGATTCCCTGGGATAACATGGGTATTTTTATTAGATATCAGTGAGAACTGGATTCCCTGGGATAACATGGGTATTTTTATTAGATATCAGTGAGAACTGGATTCCCTGGGATAACATGGGTATTTTTATTAGATATCAGTGAGAACTGGATTCCCTGGGATAACATGGGTATTTTTATTAGATATCAGTGAGAACTGGATTCCCTGGGATAACATGGGTATTTTTATTAGATATCAGTGAGAACTGGATTCCCTGGGATAACATGGGTATTTTTATTAGATATCAGTGAGAACTGGATTCCCTGGGATAACATGGGTATTTTTATTAGATATCAGTGAGAACTGGATTCCCTGGGATAACATGGGTATTTTTATTAGATATCAGTGAGAACTGGATTCCCTGGGATAACATGGGTATTTTTATTAGATATCAGTGAGAACTGGATTCCCTGGGATAACATGGGTATTTTTATTAGATATCAGTGAGAACTGGATTCCCTGGGATAACATGGGTATTTTTATTAGATATCAGTGAGAACTGGATTCCCTGGGATAACATGGGTATTTTTATTAGATATCAGTGAGAACTGGATTCCCTGGGATAACATGGGTATTTTTATTAGATATCAGTGAGAACTGGATTCCCTGGGATAACATGGGTATTTTTATTAGATATCAGTGAGAACTGGATTCCCTGGGATAACATGGGTATTTTTATTAGATATCAGTGAGAACTGGATTCCCTGGGATAACATGGGTATTTTTATTAGATATCAGTGAGAACTGGATTCCCTGGGATAACATGGGTATTTTTATTAGATATCAGTGAGAACTGGATTCCCTGGGATAACATGGGTATTTTTATTAGATATCAGTGAGAACTGGATTCCCTGGGATAACATGGGTATTTTTATTAGATATCAGTGAGAACTGGATTCCCTGGGATAACATGGGTATTTTTATTAGATATCAGTGAGAACTGGATTCCCTGGGATAACATGGGTATTTTTATTAGATATCAGTGAGAACTGGATTCCCTGGGATAACATGGGTATTTTTATTAGATATCAGTGAGAACTGGATTCCCTGGGATAACATGGGTATTTTTATTAGATATCAGTGAGAACTGGATTCCCTGGGATAACATGGGTATTTTTATTAGATATCAGTGAGAACTGGATTCCCTGGGATAACATGGGTATTTTTATTAGATATCAGTGAGAACTGGATTCCCTGGGATAACATGGGTATTTTTATTAGATATCAGTGAGAACTGGATTCCCTGGGATAACATGGGTATTTTTATTAGATATCAGTGAGAACTGGATTCCCTGGGATAACATGGGTATTTTTATTAGATATCAGTGAGAACTGGATTCCCTGGGATAACATGGGTATTTTTATTAGATATCAGTGAGAACTGGATTCCCTGGGATAACATGGGTATTTTTATTAGATATCAGTGAGAACTGGATTCCCTGGGATAACATGGGTATTTTTATTAGATATCAGTGAGAACTGGATTCCCTGGGATAACATGGGTATTTTTATTAGATATCAGTGAGAACTGGATTCCCTGGGATAACATGGGTATTTTTATTAGATATCAGTGAGAACTGGATTCCCTGGGATAACATGGGTATTTTTATTAGATATCAGTGAGAACTGGATTCCCTGGGATAACATGGGTATTTTTATTAGATATCAGTGAGAACTGGATTCCCTGGGATAACATGGGTATTTTTATTAGATATCAGTGAGAACTGGATTCCCTGGGATAACATGGGTATTTTTATTAGATATCAGTGAGAACTGGATTCCCTGGGATAACATGGGTATTTTTATTAGATATCAGTGAGAACTGGATTCCCTGGGATAACATGGGTATTTTTATTAGATATCAGTGAGAACTGGATTCCCTGGGATAACATGGGTATTTTTATTAGATATCAGTGAGAACTGGATTCCCTGGGATAACATGGGTATTTTTATTAGATATCAGTGAGAACTGGATTCCCTGGGATAACATGGGTATTTTTATTAGATATCAGTGAGAACTGGATTCCCTGGGATAACATGGGTATTTTTATTAGATATCAGTGAGAACTGGATTCCCTGGGATAACATGGGTATTTTTATTAGATATCAGTGAGAACTGGATTCCCTGGGATAACATGGGTATTTTTATTAGATATCAGTGAGAACTGGATTCCCTGGGATAACATGGGTATTTTTATTAGATATCAGTGAGAACTGGATTCCCTGGGATAACATGGGTATTTTTATTAGATATCAGTGAGAACTGGATTCCCTGGGATAACATGGGTATTTTTATTAGATATCAGTGAGAACTGGATTCCCTGGGATAACATGGGTATTTTTATTAGATATCAGTGAGAACTGGATTCCCTGGGATAACATGGGTATTTTTATTAGATATCAGTGAGAACTGGATTCCCTGGGATAACATGGGTATTTTTATTAGATATCAGTGAGAACTGGATTCCCTGGGATAACATGGGTATTTTTATTAGATATCAGTGAGAACTGGATTCCCTGGGATAACATGGGTATTTTTATTAGATATCAGTGAGAACTGGATTCCCTGGGATAACATGGGTATTTTTATTAGATATCAGTGAGAACTGGATTCCCTGGGATAACATGGGTATTTTTATTAGATATCAGTGAGAACTGGATTCCCTGGGATAACATGGGTATTTTTATTAGATATCAGTGAGAACTGGATTCCCTGGGATAACATGGGTATTTTTATTAGATATCAGTGAGAACTGGATTCCCTGGGATAACATGGGTATTTTTATTAGATATCAGTGAGAACTGGATTCCCTGGGATAACATGGGTATTTTTATTAGATATCAGTGAGAACTGGATTCCCTGGGATAACATGGGTATTTTTATTAGATATCAGTGAGAACTGGATTCCCTGGGATAACATGGGTATTTTTATTAGATATCAGTGAGAACTGGATTCCCTGGGATAACATGGGTATTTTTATTAGATATCAGTGAGAACTGGATTCCCTGGGATAACATGGGTATTTTTATTAGATATCAGTGAGAACTGGATTCCCTGGGATAACATGGGTATTTTTATTAGATATCAGTGAGAACTGGATTCCCTGGGATAACATGGGTATTTTTATTAGATATCAGTGAGAACTGGATTCCCTGGGATAACATGGGTATTTTTATTAGATATCAGTGAGAACTGGATTCCCTGGGATAACATGGGTATTTTTATTAGATATCAGTGAGAACTGGATTCCCTGGGATAACATGGGTATTTTTATTAGATATCAGTGAGAACTGGATTCCCTGGGATAACATGGGTATTTTTATTAGATATCAGTGAGAACTGGATTCCCTGGGATAACATGGGTATTTTTATTAGATATCAGTGAGAACTGGATTCCCTGGGATAACATGGGTATTTTTATTAGATATCAGTGAGAACTGGATTCCCTGGGATAACATGGGTATTTTTATTAGATATCAGTGAGAACTGGATTCCCTGGGATAACATGGGTATTTTTATTAGATATCAGTGAGAACTGGATTCCCTGGGATAACATGGGTATTTTTATTAGATATCAGTGAGAACTGGATTCCCTGGGATAACATGGGTATTTTTATTAGATATCAGTGAGAACTGGATTCCCTGGGATAACATGGGTATTTTTATTAGATATCAGTGAGAACTGGATTCCCTGGGATAACATGGGTATTTTTATTAGATATCAGTGAGAACTGGATTCCCTGGGATAACATGGGTATTTTTATTAGATATCAGTGAGAACTGGATTCCCTGGGATAACATGGGTATTTTTATTAGATATCAGTGAGAACTGGATTCCCTGGGATAACATGGGTATTTTTATTAGATATCAGTGAGAACTGGATTCCCTGGGATAACATGGGTATTTTTATTAGATATCAGTGAGAACTGGATTCCCTGGGATAACATGGGTATTTTTATTAGATATCAGTGAGAACTGGATTCCCTGGGATAACATGGGTATTTTTATTAGATATCAGTGAGAACTGGATTCCCTGGGATAACATGGGTATTTTTATTAGATATCAGTGAGAACTGGATTCCCTGGGATAACATGGGTATTTTTATTAGATATCAGTGAGAACTGGATTCCCTGGGATAACATGGGTATTTTTATTAGATATCAGTGAGAACTGGATTCCCTGGGATAACATGGGTATTTTTATTAGATATCAGTGAGAACTGGATTCCCTGGGATAACATGGGTATTTTTATTAGATATCAGTGAGAACTGGATTCCCTGGGATAACATGGGTATTTTTATTAGATATCAGTGAGAACTGGATTCCCTGGGATAACATGGGTATTTTTATTAGATATCAGTGAGAACTGGATTCCCTGGGATAACATGGGTATTTTTATTAGATATCAGTGAGAACTGGATTCCCTGGGATAACATGGGTATTTTTATTAGATATCAGTGAGAACTGGATTCCCTGGGATAACATGGGTATTTTTATTAGATATCAGTGAGAACTGGATTCCCTGGGATAACATGGGTATTTTTATTAGATATCAGTGAGAACTGGATTCCCTGGGATAACATGGGTATTTTTATTAGATATCAGTGAGAACTGGATTCCCTGGGATAACATGGGTATTTTTATTAGATATCAGTGAGAACTGGATTCCCTGGGATAACATGGGTATTTTTATTAGATATCAGTGAGAACTGGATTCCCTGGGATAACATGGGTATTTTTATTAGATATCAGTGAGAACTGGATTCCCTGGGATAACATGGGTATTTTTATTAGATATCAGTGAGAACTGGATTCCCTGGGATAACATGGGTATTTTTATTAGATATCAGTGAGAACTGGATTCCCTGGGATAACATGGGTATTTTTATTAGATATCAGTGAGAACTGGATTCCCTGGGATAACATGGGTATTTTTATTAGATATCAGTGAGAACTGGATTCCCTGGGATAACATGGGTATTTTTATTAGATATCAGTGAGAACTGGATTCCCTGGGATAACATGGGTATTTTTATTAGATATCAGTGAGAACTGGATTCCCTGGGATAACATGGGTATTTTTATTAGATATCAGTGAGAACTGGATTCCCTGGGATAACATGGGTATTTTTATTAGATATCAGTGAGAACTGGATTCCCTGGGATAACATGGGTATTTTTATTAGATATCAGTGAGAACTGGATTCCCTGGGATAACATGGGTATTTTTATTAGATATCAGTGAGAACTGGATTCCCTGGGATAACATGGGTATTTTTATTAGATATCAGTGAGAACTGGATTCCCTGGGATAACATGGGTATTTTTATTAGATATCAGTGAGAACTGGATTCCCTGGGATAACATGGGTATTTTTATTAGATATCAGTGAGAACTGGATTCCCTGGGATAACATGGGTATTTTTATTAGATATCAGTGAGAACTGGATTCCCTGGGATAACATGGGTATTTTTATTAGATATCAGTGAGAACTGGATTCCCTGGGATAACATGATTATTTTTATTAGATATCAGTGAGAACTGGATCCCCCAGGATAACATGATTATTTTTATTAGATATCATTGAGGACTGGATCCCCAGGATAACATGATTATTTTTATAATATATTAATATTTATTAGTAATATATTTACTAAAGTCGATTTTGCCAAAAAAGACCAAAGTCCTGGGACTATAGCCTTTAGCAGAATCGACCAGGCAAACATTGCTGGACAGAAATTGTCTAGATGTTTGCCATATTAATAATACAATTCGCCATATTCACTAAAGGCGATTAGACTAAAAGCAGCAAAGCACTGATTTACATACTACACCCCTCCCACATAGCGGAATTACTTTCCACATCCTGATCAGCTGGAAACACCACCTTTAGGATTGTGGAAGACCTACAAATCCATTAATAGTTTCATAGCACCATAATTGTGTAACATCTGTGTAGCACCATAATTGTGTAACATCTTCATAGCACGATAATTGTGTAACATCTTCATAGCCCAATAATTGTGTAACAGCTTCATAGCACGATAATTGTGTAACATCTTCATAGCCCAATAATTGTGTAACAGCTTTATAGCTCGATAATTGTGTAAGATCTTTATAGCATGATAATTGTGGAACATATTCATAGCACGATAATTGTGTAACATCTTCATAGCACGATAATTGTGTAACAGCTTCTTAGCTCGATAATTGTGTAAGATCTTTACAGCATTATAATTGTGTAACATTTTCATAGCTCCATAATATTGTAACCTCTTCATAGCAACATAATTGTGTAACATATTCATAGCATGATAATTGTGTAGCATCTTCATGGCACCATAATTGTGTAATATCTTCATAGCACCATAATTGTGTAGCATCTTCATGGCACGATAATTGTTAACCTCTTCATAGTGCCATAATTGTGTAGCATCTTCATAGCACCATTTTTGTGTAACATTTTCATAGCACCATTTTTGTGTAACATCTTTATAGCACCATAATTGAGTAGTAGTATTATTATTATCTTTTATTTATAAGGCGCTACACGGTATCTACAACGCCATACAGAGGCAATAGGAAAGCCAGTAGTTACATATACAATACAATAATTAATACAAGGTATAAACTCATAGAATAAGGAATACAATAAAGGTACAATGCAAAAATAAAATACAGTACAAAAATAGCAGAACAATATATATGGCAAATAAAGATGCTGGATACGTGAGCAGATGAATAAGGAGAGAGATAGACAGTAGAGAGAAAAAGGTGGGAAGAGATGATGACATGGTAGAGAGATGATGATAGGAGGAAGGAGGAACCTGCTCATAAGAGCTAACATGCTAAGTGAGAGAGGGCAAATAAACAGGAGACGCAATGATGTGGCTGGGGAGGGCAGGTAAGCTTAGGTGCAGGAAGGGTAGGCTAGCCTGAAGAAGTGGGTTTTAAGGGAGCGTTTGAAGGATTGGAGGGTGCTGGCTTGCCTGATAGGAAGTGGTAGGTTGTTCCAGTGGAGAGGGGCGGCCCGGGAGAAGTCTTGGATGCAGTCGTGAGAAGTAGTTATAAGGTTGGAGTTAAGGCGACGGTCACCAGCAGAGCGAAGTGGACGGGAGGGGGTGTGGATGGAGATAAGGGAGGAGAGGTAGGAAGCGGTAGAGGAGTAGAGAGTCTTGTAGGTTGTGGTGAGGAGCTTGAAGAGAATTCTGAAAGGGGCAGGAAGCCAGTGTAGAGATTGACAGAGAGGGGAGGTGTAGGCAGTGTGTTGGGAGAGGAAGATGAGTCTGGCTGCAGCATTTAGTATAGATTGTAGAAGTGCAAGATGGACCAGGGGGAGGCCAGAGAGGTGGAGTTGCCAATAGTAATGGTGATAGTAGGGGTACAGGGGATTTGTGAAGGAGGAAAGACTACAATTTCAGTTTTGTCCATGTTAAGCTTGAGATAACGATCGGGCATCCATGAGGAGATGGCAGAGAGGCAATCTGACACTTTAGACAAAAGTTCGGGGGAGAGGTCAGGGGAGGAGAGATAGATTTGAGTGTCATCAGCATAGAGGTGATACTGAAAGCCAATGGAGCTGATGAGGTCACCCAGGGAGGAGGTGTAGAGCGAGAACAGAAGGGGACCAAGAACTGAACCCTGGGGCACACCAACAGGAAGAGGAGTGGTAGGGGAGGAGGAGCCGGGGGTTGCAACAGAGGAGGAACGGTCCGTGAGATAAGAGGAGAACCAGGAGTGGACAGTTCCAGAGAAGCCAAGGGAGTGAACTGTGTGGAGCAGGAGAGGGTGATCAACAGTGTCAAAGGCTGCTGACACATCCAGGGGGATGAGAAGGGAGAAGTGGCCCTTAGATTTGGCAAAAAGGAGGTCATTTACACAGGGCGGTTTCAGTGGAGTGCAGGGGGCGGAACCCAGATTAGAGAGGGTCCAGGATGGAGTTGTCGTCAAGGTAGCCAATTAGACACTTGTAAACAAGCCATTCAAGCAACTTTGAGGCGAATGGTAGAAGGGAGATGGGTCGGTAATTGGAAGGTGAAGTTTGATCAAGGTTAGGTTTTTTAAGAATGGGGGAGACAAGACCATGTTTAAAGGGGGAGGGGAAAAAGCCTGAGGAAAGGGATAAGTTAAAGAGGTGAGCAAGATGCAAGCAGGTGGATGGAGAGAGAGACCGGACAAGATTAGAGGGGATGGGATCACAGTAAGGGTGGTAGGTGGGTGGAAGGGGCAGACTAGATGGGCCACATGGTTCTAATCTATCCTCAAAGAAAAATTCTAAAGAAAATCTTATGTTATATTTGATTGTTTCATCTGTCCATTGACTCGAGTCAATAAGTTTTCCCAGTTTTTTGTGGTAAAATTAGGTGCCTCAGTTTATATTCGGGTCGGTTTATACTCGAGTATATACGGTAGGTATGTGTATGTATGTATGTATGTGCGCTCACTCAGGTTCCGGCTGCAAGTTAATATAATATATATATATATATATATATACACAAACATCTGATATATTGTGTTTGTGTGTATATATATATATATATATATCTATCTATCTGATAGGTGTATGCATGTTAAATAAATAAAAATTCCATGGGGGGCCCGGCATTTTTTCAGTCCCGGGCCCCACCATTTCTGATGGCGGCCCTGTATATGTTCCTATATGCCCATCTATGTTTTATGCCATTTCAACTTTAAATTGGCCAGATAATGTTTTAAAGACAAAGAAGTTACAGTTAGAAGAAATAGATAACCATCTTTTGGCGTAATCATGGGAAATTAATACATTTTTGTTTCCATCTTTAAGGGTTTGACAGGTCACCTTATTGTGCCCAGGGGTGGATCTATAATGTTCTTTTTGGGGGAAGGGGCTGTTTTATTATCAATTTTTTCCCCTCATTTTTAGTATTGACTACCCCCCTTTTTTTCCCTGCCCACTATCTTCCCAATACTCTCTCCCCCCATATTCCTTACATCTCCCTCTTCCCATTTTACCTATAGCTTCAGCTGTTAGTGAGAGTTGCATTCGGCAATACCGTGGACTCTTCGTATGTGAGCAGTCAATGCTCACGCTTGCAGAGACATTGATAAGCCACAATTCCTTTAAAAGACCCAAACCCTTTACGACCCGCGATTCTCACAAAGACTTGTGTCTGTATGTCTGAAATGCCGGCTCTTGGCTCTTGTGCAAGGACATCAAGGAGGACGATTGCTAGTGGTTAATGCTAGTAGTTAATTGGCTGTTGAAAAAAATTGGACCCTAGTCTGAGTCTGTCTGTGTGTGGGTGTCAGGGAATTTAGATTGTGAACTCTACTGGGGCAGATGTAACATTGTGAAGCGCTATGTAATATCTCTATAAAAACCTAATCAATGATGTAAAATGATCTAAAGCAGCAGGTTTCAGAATATTCATGTTTAGTTTTATTTAAAGCCAATCAAAACATCTTATTCCTTCTGTGAAGGTCCTCTATCTAATAAACTAAATGTATTTGTTCATATTGAAATTTCACCAATTTATTGTTTCCATTACAAGGAAATCATCTCGATAAAAAAAAAACGCATTGGTTCTTCAAATCTAGAAATCCAGATAAGGGTGCACCTGCCACATGTATCATCCCTGAACTTTAGGTTCTTCCAGTTCAAATAACACTATCTCTGACCTAAGGATATCATTATCTAGATATCTGTATGCTTTTCATCACACACATCCCAGGTTTCTGTGTTCTGCGGAGGTAATTTAACAAGGTCCTTGGCAGACAGACCAGAAATCTGTGTATTCTCAGATAGAAGAGCATTTGACTGGAAATTCATTTTACAACACTCAGAGGGAGAATATAAACTCAGTCTTTCCTAGTCAATGGAAGGATTATACGTTGAAGGCTTTGAGAGAGGAAGTCAAGTGAATACGTCATAGTGACCTCTTCTATTTACTAATTCTAGTTGTAGAGTTTACGGCAGGATAACTGTGAAACATCAGCTAGCTCCAAAGTGAAGTGAGCAGATTTGGGGCCAGATTTACTAAACTGGGGAGATGTTGTCCATAGCAACCAATCCGATTTTAGCTGACATTTTCTAGTGTGTAATAGAAAAGTAAGAGCTTGAATCTAATTGGTTGCCATGGGCAACATCTCTCGTTTTCCAAATCTGCAGCTTAGTTAATCTGGCCCATGGCGTTGTTAAAAGGAGCAAATATTAAGGCCATTAAATGATGAAAAGCAACATGGAAATATGTATTGGAACCATATAATTACCATTTAATATGTGAAATTGTTTGCAGCCTAATCGAAGCCTGTAATGACGTGAATTTCTCAGTGAAATCATTTAGATAACTCTGAATGAATCTGTTTCTTCTATAGTTAGTGCTATAGCTCTGCAGAGGGTGGAGTATAAGGTCTCTGGACTGAATCCAGACTCACGAAACAGGGGTGTTTTCCAATTTCTAGGATCGGAGAATCCTCAGTATTCAGCATCCAGTCCATAAGTGCTATTTTCTACTTGGTTTGGTTGATGTTCATGTATGATGTCAGCGCTAATGATTTAAACGGTCAGCTGGGAAAAATGTGTACTACAAAACAAAATCCATAGCGTTGAAAGCAGCAGCGACTTCGATGTTTCCTTGACGCACAATGCAGAGAAAAAGTAGTGGCGTATATGAGAATTGTCACGAGTGGCTGTGGCACCTGGCATATTTCACATCGTCTAATGGATGGAATCAGATAGTTTTACAATGCTGATGTCATCCTATTACTGGGCTTGATATCTATTACTTCCAGACATAGGGCAGTTTGAGTGGCTGCATGAAAATAAATTAGGTGCAACTTACTGAGCTGATGAGGGAATTTTAATGCATCATGAGTCATCTGCAGTCACCCCCTGCTCTGACCTTATTTGTTCTCATTTTATTCTCTTTATTTTCAGAGAACCAGTCATGTGGCTGACTCATAAAAGACAAATCAATTTTGGCATTAAGTGCCAAATATCATATATTGCAGTACTAAAAGCAGGCTGGATTATAT
>WWET01000452.1:324235-336024 GCA_011038615.1 Limnodynastes dumerilii | reverse complement strand
TCCTGCTGCTATGTCCCATACAGCCATTTTCCTTACTGTGTCAGGTCATGTTGAAATCAATCCAAACAACCAGTCTGCCTTAAATCTTGTCTTCAGCCTGCCGTGACACCCTCAGGCTTCGTCCTTATGAGCAAATCGCAGGGACCGATCTAGAACCTACCTTGAGATGGGTTTACACCTCCTGGTAAAGGCTAGCATAGAGCTTTGGAGATCTGTGATAATATTCATTTGACCAACCAATCACAGATCAGAGGTATAGACTGCATTCAGAAGAGACTTCTACTAGCAACTGGTCATTAATGTACTTGTGTTTTAAAATAATCTGTAGTATTTAACAAGTTTTGACAGTATTATATCTTTTAGGATCAATCTATAAAAAAATATTTCCATGAATGTTAAAGCCGTTCATGGAAGGGTAATTCCTGCTTATTTTTGGAAACACACTGCCCTTTTTTTAATTTCCATTATCATTTTTTTTTCTTTTTTAACATAGTAGAATAATTGTATAATAGTTCTTGTCTGTCATATGTGTTTGTGGGTGCTGTGTTTTAGCTATTTTCATATAAATTAAATACACTTGTTATGTGAAATATCATATGTGTACGTTGGGGAACTCTCAAGTAGACCAGTAGAGGACAAGGCTTAGATGAGAAGAACGTGATTAGTGAGGGTCTTTTTTGTATTGGTGATAGCCTGAACAGCATAGAGAGTAATATTCTTGGAAGGCCAGTCTTGCATAGAAATGCTTAATAATGTATATAGTGGAGAAAAGCCTTAACTAAGGTTCAACATCACATTTTAAGCAAGATAGAGCATTATTTTTGTTTTTGCTGCTGCTGCTGAAGCAAGAGTGATCATTTGGAAGCACTGTGCTGGCAAAAATGAATCCTGGGTTGTCCAAGAGAACTTTTTTTTTTTTTTTTTGCATATAAGATGGGGTTGTCCTGTGTGGAAGATCGCTGAAGGTTTAGGGCATTCCCTGAGGGTGTTTCTATAGCGGGTATCAGCTACCTCCCTTCTGGTTTCAATTTCACTGGCTTGAAACTGTCAGTTTTGTTTTAGTTCTTTTTCCTGTGTTTTAAAGAAACAACAATTAAAAAAAAAAATATAAATATATATATATATATTATCTATACTTGTTGCGATTGAGATGAGTGATAATCTTTTTAAACTGCACGGTCCAAAATGAGATGCAAAATGTATGGTTTTAAAGGGACATAATATAACTAGTTGCAAAAGCAGAAAGCTGCACCCACAATTCCGTTGTGATGTTAGCTTCCAGCATGAATATTAATCTTGTGCATTGACACCTTTGCTCGTGCGAAAGATTTATTTTTTAAGTGTGTGATTGTGCTTCTATAAACAACACAAATTGCTGTATTTCACTGAGATCTAGTTACTTCGTTCAGAACCATATCACAGTCATATGCATTCATTCTCCAGAGAGCTGCTAATAGCTTACACAAGGATGCTATACCATTTTGCCATAGACACAAACCTACTACTGCACCCATCTGAATAGTCTATCCATGTTTACACTCATTCAATAGGCCCCAAGCACTTGTCTTGCATCAGTCAGCTTAATGTGCTTCAGAATACATAGATGAATTATGATAAACTACAGAACAACATTGTAGGCAAATGACTCCATAAACAATATTGGGGTGGCAGGCTTCTTATATCTCCAACAACCAAGGACAGGATTTAGACATTTGATTTTACCCTGTTTTCAATGTGTCCAGATTGTCATCATTTTTCCATTCTGTGTATACTGCCCAATCAGAACACATCATGACCCGTCCAAACCTAAAGAAATAGAAATAACACGTTTCATCCCTGCTAGAGAGAGGGGCTGGAAAATGGGCGTGGCTTGGTATTATAATGGACAGTATAGGTGCCCACTTTCTCTAAGTACCCCTCCACAATACTGCACTGCCTCCATTTTGCGTTTGCAGGAGCCGGAAAAGTTATATTACTGTAGGTCCTGGGTATAGGATGTCCTTCCGTGCGAGAGGAGCGGTTACCTATATAATTGCACATATTCATAGATGTTGTAGGCCAGGGATTGTGTTAATTTGTTAATAAAGTAGTAACGTAAAATAAAAATTTAACTAAAAAGCTGAGGCGAGTACTTATTCCTGGGATACTGGGGCTGACTCACAGTTGGCTATTAAAAATTCTAAAAAAAATGCAAATTTGCACCTTGGAAAAACTATGATCAGAGGCGGAACTAGCATTGGTGCAACGGCATCGGGCCCTATGCTGATACAAGGGTCCACAGCTATCATTACCGCCCTGCCGAAGCTCCCCCCTGGGATATGATCAAGGCCAGAGCATATTTTTTCGCTCTCGGACTATGATGCTTTACATCGTGCAAATCTTTTGTACTGACAATAGTATAAAATATGCATCTAATTTGCAATCTCATGTTTCATATGTACTATATTTTGGACCGGGTATTCTATACTCCACAACAATTCCCATTGTAATACCCCAGTTCCCATCTATTACTGCCGCAGTGCATCACCAGACACCCGATACCTGCCTTAAACTCTTATCAGCATATTAGTAAGAACTGCAGAACCGTCCCCTATTTGTTTTTTAAACAATACTTGGCAAAATGATTCAGGCCTGTTGGTATGAATTGTTGCTGGATTAAAAGTGATCAAATATTGATTTCTCAATTTGTATTTTATTGCAGACCACAATTATGTAAAACATTTATTTGTCGTCAAAAACGGAATAATTACCAGTATAATGCTGCTTTTATTCTCTTGTAGCCCCACAGTGCCAATCGTAGGTCTTTTGGGGTAAGGGTCTACCAGCTTTGCACACTAATTAGGATTGGTTTAATATTTCAGACTTAAGACTTACTGCAGTTCATTTGTGTTCACTGGACAGCCCTTGTTGACCTCAATCTTCTATTACTGTCACAAATATATCAATAGAATGGAGTTTGAATTTGGAGTCTTTATAAAATATAAAGAACTTTCATAACTTGCAGGATCATCAGCCATTGCAACAATCTTATAGGATGGAACTTTATATAAATACATAACTTGCGATCGCCGATGAGGTGTAGGGTGGGGTGTAGCAATGTCAGGGGTTTAGGGATTTCTCTTTTTTTGACACGTGCACTGATCATTCTCAAAACCTTGTTATCCCCATCTCAAGAAGCTTGGTCCCTTGCCTTGATTTTTTTCTCCAGTGCTGGTGATCTACTAAATCCAGGAAGGAGGGAGAGAGATGAACTATATAGAGAACATTATTTCTGTTCTCTTTCCTAAATATGCAACTTTTACTAGACCACCTAGGAGCATTTACTGTTTTTCTATTATCTAGATTAATCCTTGTATTTAAATAATTGTTCCAACTGCACTGTATTCCAAGCTTCCTACATCATGGTCCACCTTACATCAGTCTTACACTGTCTACTGCTGAATCACGTGTACTCTTGAAAACCAGAAGTGATCCACTTACTTTCTGTAATAACTGAGATCTGAATAAAATCCGCTTTATAGCATTTTGGTGGCACTTGATGAGTAGTCGAGTAATTGCTTTGTGGAGATTGTTTCCTTCTCAAGGCTTTCCAGGCCAAGATTTTCTTTATCTTATTTTGAAGTCTTTTAGGCATTTAGAGTCATTTGGGAACTTCCAAAATCCATCATGTTTTGGAGCTGGATCAATAAGTGAGTGACTAGTGTTCAATAACAGGGACATTCTTGATACATGTGCCTCATGCTCAGTTTAGCATACATATCGATATTTTCTGTATTTTACCTTCATTTTTCTCACTAAACAATATTGTACAGTAACAGTTTCCCCAATCTACATTGAGCAACGTACGGTTGAGCAATGTGCAATTGCGACAATTTTTGACGTATCAATATAAACGTTTCTGGTGCTAAGGAAGGAATCTATTTACTGATAACAATACACCCACAAATGCTGGGAGGGCTTTCAGCTTTTGATAGGAAAGATTGGGAGAGGATGGGAGGTTTGTTTATTCACTGGCTCATTGGTATGCAGAGAAAATGGCCATTTTAAAGAGAAGAGAAGGGTTAAAGGGGCTGTCCAGCAGAACTGTCAGAGCACTAGGTGAATTGGGCGAGGTAGACCTTTTTGGGGGAAAGACCATACCCTTTTAATGGATTTGCTTTCCACCCAAATCCTTTACGTCCAATGTTAGAAGGTATGACTGAGAATCAGAGCAAACTTCATATAGACCCAAATTAGAATATGCCACAACTCTTGAGATCAACTGACCTTCTGAGCTCTTTCTTTTCAATCGTTTATACTTTGCAAATTTTAATTACATTTAAAACGAATTAAACCAAAAGAAGCTGTACCTGACTCGTTGCCCTTAATAATTCATTTCCTAAAAGCTTAACAATATTTTAGCCAGAAAAACATAAAAAGGAAAATAAGTCACAAAGACTTTTTTTGTGATATAAATCCCATAGATATTGTAGTTTGTAAACAATTTATTTTGTTTCTATATAGGGTTTTTATTACAGAATCAATTATTTTCTTTCTTTTTTTTCTCTTTCTGTTAAACCTTTACATTACTATCTGAGAATTGCATCTTAAAAAAGATGTTTTAATCAGTGACAACTGACTGGTACTTCAATGCAGAGCAAACAGGAGTAAAGTAAACATTCCACTCATCTATGGGACAAAATTAGTTATGAAAGCAGCATATTTTATTTAGATTTTTTTTATTTTCATTTTTTTAAGACATTTGCTGACAATTTAGGATTTTTATGTTTCCCTGTGCTGATTTGATACATTTAAATTCTTATTAAAAGATGTGTTGGCATGATTCACAATCCAGCAATATTCAAATTACCCAAGTGGTCTTTCTAATTTTGCAAAGTTCTATTTTAGTACGTGTTGTGGAGCATAATACATAAAACTAGAGACAGATGAAATGTTGCCATACTTATTTCCATTTCTTGATCTATAAAAAAAAATAAAGACACAGCTGTTGTCATCCAGGCACATAAAGGACCTAGAGTAGAGTTGTATGTATATTGGCGGTAAAAGTATGCGATGCAATTAGTGGACAATGACAAGATATTTGTAAAGCTTTCCAGCATCTGATAGACTCCCGAAATTTGAGCAGTTCTACCGGTATCCCAGGAGAGCTGACAAATCTCCCGGATGAGAAGCAGTGGGGCCCCTCTCTTAATAGTAATCCCTAGTGTTACTGGGGATGGTCGGGGCTTGATGACACAATTTTCATCAAGCTCCGCCCATCCTCTTAAACACTATGATTTATTCTAGTATTGAAAAAGGGACGGGACTTAAAGATGTTATTTGATCACATCATTAAGCCCCGCCCCGGTGCCGGCCTCTAGCTCTTCCCTACAGGATCCCCTGGAGGCAAGATTTAAAAAATCAGCTTGTGCGCACCCCCAGCCCACGTCGTGCTGTCCCATACCACCTTTTAAGTGTAAGGTGGAATATGCCTAAATGCGTAAAACTCAACATCACATAAATTTGTGTAAGCATGTTTTTAGCGTTTTTTTTAAAGCCTGCCTACGCCCAAACCCTCAGTGTGCACACAGCTGTACATGGGCCCATGTTTGTATCGAGACATTCAATAACATAGTTTATTCCCAGATCAGGTTTTAGTGCTCTTCCCTAGTTTACACCAGCAGTTAATTGGAATAAATAATCACATATATGAAATGATCTGCCGCTGTTATGAGTTATATAGTGTGTGTGCGTGTGCGTGTGTGTATGTGCGCAGCCTGGCGCATCGTTCATTGCTTCTCTGTATATTTTACATGCTAAGTCTCCATATAAAAACTGTGATCTCCTCAAAAGAAATGTAATGTACTTATATTATGGAATTTGCTCTTCCTTATTTATGTATTGTAATGGAACTTTTATTTGTAATATTATGATATCTGTTACATAATTTTTTTTGATCAAGAAAAAAAACTGAAAATATTGACTTATCTTAAGAACATGTTACCTACTGTAATTTTAATGTCAATATCTCCTCGTCCTCATCTTGTTCCTTCCACACCTCATGTGTGTATTTGTGCTGCTCCGTATTTTCATATTTAGAGATTTGTTTTTTCTGTTTGAGAAAAACAAAAAATATAATTGAAAACCTACAAGCAATATATAAAGATGTAAATAGTAGAGCTTATTTATTAAGAATGTCATACATTTAATTTATATCTACACAATGTTATTTTTAAATTATTTTACTTTTATCCAATACAGTTTTTAACTATTATTTTGTCTTTATTTCCTTGGGATTTTTTGGATAATCACATCATGTACACCGGTCAAGCTTCACCATAAAAAAAAAAAAAGAAAAATGTTTAAAAACCATATTTAAATTTCTGTTTGCCGACATTGTATGGTAATGTATTTTTTATGTGACTTTGTAATCGTACTATTTAAATATTTACATTAGCATTTTTTTGTTTTGCCAGTTAAAGGTTTGTAAGAGAGTCCACATTGTTTCATCTAAGATGAGACCCGATAGCAGATTGAAGACAATCTCCTTTAATAGCTTTCTGACTAGTATCTCTGAATATGCAATGCAACATTGCATGGTAATATTGCCATTATGAATCAGCCATTAAAGTATAATACTTCACTTACATGCAATGCTGATATGTTCTTAAAGGGACACTACCACCAAATATAATATAAATAAAGTTATCTTTAATAATGTTATGTCTACCAATTTAGTAAATGTATTTCCTTATTTGGAGGGGGGGTGCAGTTTTCCAATTTGCACGGTACACGGTCACTTTTAATGTACATTAAATTGAAACAACCAATAAGTTCCATATTTTAATGTTGAAATACAAAGTTGTATGTTTGTAAAGTTCTGCCCCTGAATAGACTTAAGTTTGTATGGTACAAAACCCTTCAAAAACTGACTTACCTGGAACTGTACCACATAAATACAGTTGCACTTTTTCCAGATTCCCAGAGGAGTCAGTTGGGTACTGGATGCACATGGGTCAGCCAATCAAACTTGCTGAAATAT
Source organism: Limnodynastes dumerilii (assembly GCA_011038615.1). NCBI lineage: Eukaryota > Metazoa > Chordata > Amphibia > Anura > Limnodynastidae > Limnodynastes > Limnodynastes dumerilii. The sequence continues at coordinate 329,003 of WWET01000452.1, read as the reverse complement.
AACCGTTTACAGTTCCTAGTCAAACACTTTCAAACACAGACAGTGAACCGAATCCAGACCTACGTAGGTTAGGCTACTAATACAAGTCTCTTGTGTAAGTAAGACTAACTGGAACATCAGGGCCAGTGCTAGCATGTCTGGCGCCCTCTTGAAAAAAATAAGTTTGCGTCCTCCTCTTTTATAAATATTATAATCACACTGCTGTGCCCGGGACAGGAAAACACACGGGGCTAGACATCAGCAGAGGTCCTTTAGCCCACTTGGATCTAGCATCTACCTACAGCACAAGGTGCCGTTGTATTGAGGACCGGTGCTGGCTGCAAGGGGATGAGCAGCGGCACCTATCCAGCATGACGCCTGGATGCGCCGCATCCCCAAGTGCATCGAGCTGGCCCTGTGGAGCATCTGCGTATGCCACGTTATGCTACGGATCTGTTGGTGTACGGACCTTAGTTCTGTATGCTAGGTGATCCATCCGACAGGGCGGCCTATCCCCTCCGCTCACCTAAACTCCACAAGGGGCTATAGTATCATTCTAAGGGCCTCATTTACTAAGGTCGATGTTGGCAAAATCGCCCTAAGTTCCAGGACTTTAGCTGTTTTTTCACCATCATCGTATTTACTAAAGCCAAAGTCTCGGGACTTTGGGCTTTTTCACCACCAAATCGACCATCATCATCCCAGTCCCGACTTTTCTAATATAACCTATACAACATGGTTCATTCACTAAAGGCGATTCGACTAAATCGCCTCTAGTGCGATCCGTGAGGGCTTAAAAACAAATTGCCTCCCGTGTGAGGAGCTTTCCTAGAAAGCGACTCACACTTTAATAGAAAAATACATGTCAACATAGTTGACATGTATTTTTCAAATTAAAAAACACTAGAATCATTTTTTTTATCACTTATCCTGCCGACGCATATACTACTATAAGGAAAAGCATGGTCATGTGTTTTGTGGCCATGGTAATCTTTTTGTAGTGTAAGCAGTAGCCTGATAAGTGATAGAATTCTACAAGCAAATGTGTTGTGTCCCTAAAAATTTTTAAAAAGTTCCCCACTAAACATTGCAATATTACATAACCTAACACTACATGTTAAACCCGGAATAAAACGTGTAAAAAATGTCCCTTAGTGTGTCTAGTGATTATAATTGTGGCCACCGTGACAAAATGTACCTTAAAGTGTATTTTAGTGTAAAAATTTGTATTAAAATAATAAATAAATGTAGCGACCATTTAGCCGTCATCTGTCTTGGGATGACTTGCTTGTATTTTCAGCTTCTTCTGAAGATTTTGCTGCCAGCTGGTCTTCGGCCTCTTCTGGCCCTTTGGCACCCATTCTTTCTCCTCTGTTTCCCCGCTACTAATGACCAGTCTGTCGCTAGAGTGCCCCCTTTTATAAAAAAAATGATGTCATCAACATTAGGGGGCTCTAGTGAGCGCTCTAGTGTTGGTGACGTCATTTTTACAATAAAAGGGGTCCTCTAGCGACAGACCGGTCATTAGTAGCGGGGACACCGAGGAGGAAGAAGGAAAGGACCAGTTGTGGAAAGGGCCAGAAGAGGCCGAAGACCAGCTGCCAGCAACGGAAGAACCTCTTCTAGCGAGGTGACAAGCATCTTCTAGTAAATGCCGCGATTTTTTTTTAAAAATCGCTGCTAAAACCCAGCGATGATGATCAATGTAGAATCGCTGTCAAAAATCGACCTTAGTAAATGAGGCCCTAGGACACTGGAATTCACAAAACTTAAAGGGAAGCAATCAACAATTCATTCTACTGAAAGTCTTCTGTCCTTCATTGCATAAACATCTGGAGAAATCTGAACAGTATGGCGGCTAGAGCATGAAGCTTTGAAATGTAACTTTTCTTCAACAGGATGATTGCTGAACTGTTGCAGGATTTACATACATCACATCCTATTTGTCTACCTATTATTTAAGAATTATGGAAACCATCCCCATGCATACAAACTACTCTTTCTGGAACTAATAAGACAATGGCTAAAGATGTTTTGAAACAATTGTCTTTCATCTATGTGATTGACAGAAGATAGAACATTCAGCAGATTAAAAAAGGAAACCGTTTTCCCCATAATAGACAAAGTTTAGTACTCCACCAAGAATCTAAACCTATGATTTCTCTCTAATAAACCAGCTGACTGGCAGGATAGCTATTTCTTGTTCTAGAGAGACCAACCTTCACCTTCTGTAATCAAGCATCCATCATCCTCTACTACATTTCTTTCTCTTTTGTGTCTCACAAATCAAACTAATACTCCTTTCACATCACCAAAAAAACTGCAAAAACCCAGGTATTTGGTGGTGATGTGAAATGTCCCTTTTTCGGTCTAATGACCAAAAAGAAAGGGATTTTCCCCAGACTGACACAGGACTGGTGTCAGTGTGAAAGGTACGGTGTTGTTCTTCAACACGGGTCCTTCACAAAGACACCTGATTGGACAGTTTTCTTTACTATTGCTATGGCGGGAGCCGCGAGCAGGGAAAGGAGACAGGCAGCATTTTGTAGTACTTGTAGGTCTCCTTTCTGGTCGCCTGCAGTCCCACTATATGCCACTATGAATTTAGTACTTGTATGTCTCCTTTCTGGTCCACTTGCGGGCAGACCAGAAAGGAGACATAGGGTCATATTTGCTAAGCTGTGGGAAAGGAAAAGTGGAGATGTTACCCATAGCAACCAATCAGATTCTAGATCTCACTTTCCTATTTCACACTAGAAAATGACAGCTAGAATCTGATTATTTGCTATGGGCAACATCTACACTATTCTTTTTCCGCAGCTTAGTAAATGTGGCCCATACAAGTACTAAATTCATATTGGCATATAGTGGGATTGCAGGCGGTAAGACCAGAAAGGAGACCTACAAGCACTACAAAATGCCGCCTGTCTCCTTTCAGGTCCTCTTTTTTAAAAGTCCTGTAGTTTGTTAAAAAAAAGGGAAGTCCCTTTAATTTTTTTTGAGCCAATAAGAGCTCCTCTTTAACTGATTGACAGTTGCTTGCCAGGGCAGTCCTTGGAAACTGATGGCACAAGTGAAAGGGTCAGACCTGGGAATTTCCTGGGTTATAGGTGAACTTATAACGTGGGGTTTTTTTTTTACAAAGCAATTTGATTAGCAAAAACCCAGTTTGAAAATCCTGGATTTTTCAAGGGAGGTGATGTGGAAGCGGTATAAAACAGTATCACCTTCTCTCTATAACAATGTGCCTCACTACCCATCTTTTTCATAGTCAGTTGTAATTTCTAATAAAGTGTCTTAAGAAGCAATAGACTAGAAGAACAGGAACAAGCAGAAGGGGATGTTCATATTCTCAGGCTTATACTAACTTTTTATCTAATGGTCCCACCAAGCATGGAGGTAGTGTAGAAGTGGAATTGTGAAGTATTAATTAGGATTTTGCCACTTTACCACTTTTGCCAGGAAGATTAAACAATGGAGGCATCAATTACCTCTCCCCAAATACCAAGGGTTATTCTCCTCTTCTTTATCATCAAGTTGAGTCTAGCAGCTAATAAAAGGAGCCTTGAATCATTGCAGTCTTTGCTAGGTAAAGGTTATGTAGATTCTGTGTCCTTTACTTGGGGTGTTTTTATGGGAGTTGTCCCAAGTCGAGAAGAGTTTTCTCAGTCAATCTCTTGTGGACTTTGGCAGGACCTATAGTTCAGAAGGATAACATGGCAACCTTGAGGTTTGCCACACCTGGTCCAGCAGGTCCAGGGAGGCACAGTGGGATGCAGGCTTGCTATTTTGCTATGGTGGCTTGTTATGCCGTACAGACCTCCAATAGAGTAAATCCTGCACAATAATATTAGATATACCTGGACCATCCATAAATATGTATGGTATAAGTTATGAGTAACTCGGGGGCTGAAAAAGAATCATAAAAAATATATATTTTACATGTGAGTCCCTAATACATATTAAATGGAAACAAAATAACAAACTTATATTTGTAATAATTAAAATCAAATTAAATGCAGAAAAATACTAAAATCCAACGAGAATAATTATGAATAAAGTCAATTAAAATATATTAATAACTGTTTAAGTCCTTTAATTTCTGAGCACAAAAGACACCATGGTATATACTTTTGTATACTGCTCAAGACTATATATCCAAAAGCGCACTGCTGGCAGGAGGAACAGAAGGGGGTCACCGCTTGCCAGTTCAAACCCTGGCATAGCCTATACCGATAGATCACACGTGCAGAATGTCAGTCAGTCCACAAATATACAGACTGGTGCCGTGTAGGCTGTATATTCCCCACCTTATCCTGGAACTCCGAAACACCTTTGAATATGGCCAGAAGTGCACGCCTCCTGTTATTTCTACGTAATAGCTAATCCCTCTCATGTTATTACCTTTTCTTTTCATTTTGTCCAATCATATGATATTGATTCTCAGGTTTCATTTCTCAGTTCTGCTGTCACGTGATCACTCTACATCACTTCCTGAAACTGTTGATCATGTGACTAAACCTCCCTATTTAAACCATCTGAACACATCTTCCTGTGTCACAAAATCAGGTTACACTTGCCTGATGACTTCCTGTTTGCTATCAGTGTTCACTGGTTGCTCACTCCTTGTTCTACCTTGCTGAATTGTCAATGTCCCAACTGAGGACTTAAGTTCTCTTCACTCTCAGCCAGGTGCGTATCTAGGGTAAATTCAACCTGGGGCAAATACCAAAAATGCGTTCCCCCTACCCCCTGGTTATTTTTTTTTATTGATAGATAGATATTTTTT
>WWET01000452.1:282537-296696 GCA_011038615.1 Limnodynastes dumerilii | reverse complement strand
AGGCCAGGCAGGACTACTATCCCGGGCCTGGAGCTTATGGGGCCTGCCATTATTAGCAGAGAAGAATTTCCCTGCGCACCGGCCAGCTATAAACATAGGTCCAAGGGGCCTGCCCCATGTGACGTCACCGATGACGCCCCACAATTTCAACGGGTGGCCCTGATCATACCTCTCCCCCTCCCATCAGGGTATATGCTGATGCATCCCTCCCCCATCCTTATGTCGCATAGTCTTCTCTGGATTCGCACTGGAAGGATGCTGCGCATTCACGCCCACTCGCAGAAAACTCACCCCTTTCATAAGCCTAGATCCAGTCCTATAGTTATACATATTCAAACTACATAACTGACACATATACATTTTACAGCAGGTTAAATAAAAAACATATAGACACGTGCTATATTTTATTCTCACATTTGTTTTATCATATTGGTTTTTATGCTACGAGCAATTGGTTTAGTCTTACTTGTACAGACTATCAGCTTCCAAGCACTTGAAGATGACTGAATAGAGGTTGGCGTCTGACGTTCCGCTGTGGCTGCGACCGGCTGCGATGCAAGAGCTGCCCAAACCAGACAATAAATCGTCAGTGAGGCTCAGGGACTCTCCTGGTAGCATACAAGAGAAGCAAAAGGGATACAAGATTAGATGCACACAGTGATCATCAGAATAATACAGATGGAAAAAAAATCATTAATATTAATTTATAATAATAATAATAATAATAATAATAATAATACTTAAAGTAAACTCTACATGAGATCATAGAAAATACTGTCAGATAACTAAAGCTAATGTGAACCTATCCTTTAATGAGATATCAATCAAGTTCAATAATTAAACATCCTTGGGGGCCGGATCCAGGATTCTGAGTTTTTCTGTAATTCAGAAGTATTTATGTAGCCTCAATGCTTATTTGAGCTGGTTCCCACGCCCCTAGCCCCACACCCTGGGGGGCCGCTAAGAATGGCCATATTTTGATAGTTTCGAACTGGCTGGGATATCGATTGCTTATACCTTGATGAGGCATAGCAATCCATCCACGGAGCACCGAACACAGTGCTCTGATATGTAAGACTACAAAATAGCCCCAACCCTTCCACTAATTCTGACCCTGACCCTCCCTTTCCATTCCCCTAACCCTGCCCCTCCCCTTCCATTCCCCTAACCCTGACCCTCCCCTTCCATTACCCCAACCCTGACCCTCCCCTTCCATTACCCCAACCCTAGCCCTCTCGTCCCCACAATGATTCCCTTCCCTGCAGCCTAATCCTTAGACTCCCCTCCTAGCATCCTAATCCTAAAACTCCCTTCCCCACAGCCCGACCCTAAGACTCCCTTCCCTGCAGCCTGACCCTAAGGCCCCCTTCCCCACAGCCTGACCCTAAGACTCCCTTGCCCACAGCCTAACCCTAAGACTCCCCATAGACTCCCCTATAATACTCACCAGTCTTGTTTTGTGCAGTGGGTCTGCCAAATTAATCAATGGTTAAGGATGCCGAAAAATCAGTTCGGAAGGCTTACCCATTCATTAGTAAAACTTTCCAGACAATAATATTTGGGAAATTGAGAATTGAGCCAAAAATGAGCTTTCGGAGGTCTGTATTTGATAATAGAATTTTTGTTGTGGAAAATGCATCCCAATAAAAGGTTATAAGAATGAACGCATTAAAAGTGAGAACAGAGTAAACTAATTTTGAGACTATTCTGCTATTCACCAATGAACAATTACTTCTCTTATCATGCAAAGATTACAATGTTCTATAATGTTACAAAATGTTCTTTTACATAATTCTTTCCATTCTTTCTAAGGCACATCTTATTCTGATAAATAATTTAAACATCCCCATATATAGTAAAACCTTTATGTTATTATTGAAAAACGAGGACAATGTTTTATTCTTTAACTGGATCTGAGAGGTAAAAGAAAAGGCGTTTTACAATAAACCCCTAGCAAAGTGTAGATCAATTACAACAACCCATGCAATCAATATTACATGAAGGTAAAGATCAGTGGAGTGATAGAGCAGAACAATAGATAACAAGGTGCAGATGAATAGAAAGAGTTCAATACACAGATAAGCAAAGTTTTTGTATTCCTTTCTGTCCAGAGCTAAATGGCCCAGATCCTGGGCTACGTATGACAGGGGAATTACGCGTGGCCATTGCGTAATTCCTTCGTCAAGAAGGGGTGTGGGGCTCCGGTACGAATGGCTGATTTTCGAATCGGCCGTTTTCTACCCAGCCAGTTGCGAACTGGCTGGGATTTCGATTGCTATGTCTCGATGAGGCATAGTAATCAATCCACGGAGCACCGAAAGCTCCATGGTCCGAAAAGTAGTAAAAAAAATAGTCCCTCGCTCCTTTCTCTTATTCTTACCCTAAAAGGAACTTTCTGATGTCCTAATTTCAGAAAACAGATTTTCTTAGCGGGGATTGACAACAATGGACTAGTGGCCATCGTACGTAATGTACATTACGTACGCCGGCTGTTACGCAAAAGGGGCTGTCCTTCCCTTTTTTCCCTTTTATGTGTGCCGTATCTCCGCCATATTGGCGGAGATAGGCATTTAAATTAGGGCTCGGGCGGGGGAAGCCCCATTACGACATGGTATGCGACCGTAAGGCTGTAGACCAAGTCGTAAATGTTAAGGTAGGAATCTGGACACGTAAGATTTTACTACCTTTAGCGGGGAGTGCAGGGGGCGTGCACTGCCTGCTACGATGACGGTCGTAATGACCTCGGGAGCCCGTAAGGCACCCGTAGGTATGGATCCGGCCCAATGACACCAATCATCAGGGACAGGGCTGGGTTAAGGTTTGTAGGGGCCCCTGGGCTACCCACCGCACATTAAATAGTAAATGTAATTAAATAAAGAACTAAATCTATATACATACAATTACACACATATTTACAAACACTATTGACACTTTATTAATCCTCCCACAGTTTATACACTTACTCGTCCTGCATTTTCTCTACTGGAGTGATGAATCCACGGAAACCACTTAGAGAAAAATAAAATGGCCAAAATTCTGCGGCCGGTCGGCTGGCCTCACAGTACAGACATTGGGCCAGATCCAGAACAACGCTTGTGAGTGAATTTACGCGTGGCGGAGACGTAAAATCGCCTTTTGGTAAGTACTGCGCATGCGCACCATAGAAAATACGCTCAGCAACGCAGTGTAATTGTGAACGTATGGGCCATTCACGTATGTGTCACGTAAATACTTACGTATGGGCGTGCCAATTTTACGTGAGTCAAAAATACGTCTGAAATACGTTAAGTAGGCGGAGGGTTTGTATTTAAAGTGTACAGTATGGCCGTGCTTAGCTGCGTAAATACGTGTTGCCCATACGTACGTGTGCGTATCACTGTGGTTACGTTGCCAAAAGTTAAGGTAGGGTTTGAAAATCGTATCTTGACAAAATACGTACATTGAAGGGGTGTGCCTAGGGGAGTGTATAGAAGGTACGCACGCGAAAATACGCTACACGAGTAAACGTACGGCAAACGTAGTTCTGGATCTACCCCATTGTGACGTGGTGTGTGCTGTGCAGGTCACAAAGCCAGGCCCAGCAGCACTGCAGTGCATGAAGATAGATGTCAGTCATTGACATCTGTCTCTTAGGCACACTATCACAGCTGCTGGAATATAACAGCGTCCGCAATACAGTGTGCATAAGAGGAGGATGTCAATCATTGACATCTGTCCTCATGAACATTTCACGTGGGGATGCAAATGAAATATTATTTAAACTCTAGCTTAATCTAGCACAGGCAATCTTTGGCACTCCAGCTGACTCTACAATGCAAAGTAAGATCCAATAGTATAGGCATAGCTGATATCTGGCAAAGCATGATGGGACTTGTAGATTCACAAAGCCTGGAGTGCTGTAGGCCTAGGCACCACCTAGCACTTTAAATTCCATCTTGCATGTGGTGCAAATTATTATTTTTGTGTATGCTTTTGCAACACAAATATTGAACAAGTTTATTATATTTTGAACTATACTGTGCTCTTAACTCTATACCCGTTTTAGCCAAGGTGCAAACAGATTGCAACTTATCTTATCGTGTGGCCCACTGGATTCTTGCGTAAAATGACTTTAGCCTGTGGGCTGGCCACGGGAATGAAGCTGAAAGTTTAATTTAGGCTGTACCACTGCACTCTGGAATGGGTACCATGTTGAATGGCCTCATTTTGACAATTGACCCATTCCGGTTAGGGTTAGGTTCCGGGGGTGTGGGTGCCCACATAGAAAATCTGATTTTTGAAAAATCTGATTCCACCCAGCCATTTGCGAACTGGCTGGGATTTCGATTGCTATGCCTCGATGAGGCATAGCAATCGATCCACGGAGCACCGAAAGCTCTGTGGTGCTAAAAGTAGCAAAAAAAATTGTCCCCCGACTCCATTCCCTAATTCTTACCCTAATCCTTCTTCTCTCACTACCCTAACCCTCCCTTCCTTGCAGCCTGACCCTAACCCACCCTCCCCTACAGCCTGACCCTAACCCTCCCTCCCCTGCAGCCTGACCCTAACCCTCCCTACCCCTACAGCCTGACCCTAACCCTCCCTCTCCTACAGCCGCCTGACCCTAACCCTCCCTACCCTTACAGCCTGATCCTAACCCTCCCTCCCCTGCAGCCTGACCATAACCCTCACTACCCTTACAGCCAAACCCTAACCCCCCTACCCCGCACAAATAATTTACTCACCTGTCCCTCATCCGGCGAGCAGCGGCGGAGGGATATCGCGCATTGCGAAAGTAAATGGGTGAAGTATGCCGAACGGCTTACTCACCCATTCATTAAAAAAAAAAAGTAGAAAAAGGTAAGTATTCGAAAAGGAACTTTCGGATGTCCCATTTTCGGCAATAAGATTTTCTTAGTGGGGAGTGTAACCAGTTTCCGGAGAAGGGAGGGTTAAGGTTAGGCTCAAGAGATCTGGAGGGTTAGGGTTAGGCTGCGGGATGAGGATGGTTAAAGTTAGGGTTAGGCTGATAGAAGGGGAGGGTCAGAGTAAGGGTTACGGGAAAATTCTACCTGTCGCTGTTGCGCCATGCTATCTTGATTGCAGCCGTGAAAAAAATTTCTGGTGCTGCGGATGCATTGTTGGAATGCACAGTGGCACATGGTACCGGCGATCCACACCCCTGGCCATGGATTTGTATTTTTATTCATTGAATATGTTCAAAATAATTTTTTTAATTAGGTCCTGTCACTACCTTTGCATATTATGTGTTTGTATGTTCGTACATTAGTTGAAGCATTTCTAGAAAGAGCACACCCAATGGTTGGATTATCTCTTGGACTTTGTCCAATGTTAATTTTGCCAAATGTTTTAATTAGAGACCATTTTATTTGTTGACTTTCCTCCCCTCAAAAAACACACTATTTTCCTTTTTGCTTGTTTAGTTTGTTTTACATTAAGAGAATCATCCTTTCACACACTTATATAAAAAAAAAAAAAGGAGATTGTATTATCAACGAGGAAAGTTTAGTTTCTTTATACAATTCTTTGAATATTTCCTAGACTTTTTTTGTTACCTTTGGAGGGGGGTGGGTCGCTGCTGTGAACGGCCCTTTTTTGAAAAAGGGCTGTTCTCTACCAGCCAGTTCTCAACTGGCTGGGAAATTGATTGCTTTTGCCTCGCTGAGGCAAAGAAATCAATCCTGAAACAGCGGAGCTGCAAACGGTAAGTCTAAATTTTACCCCACCCTTTCCCTTATCCTAACCCTCCCCTTCCATTACCCTAACCCTTCCCTGCAGCCTAAACCTAAAACTCCCATCCCACAGCCTAACACTCCTTTCCACGCAGCCTAATCCTAAGACTCCCTTTCCTGCAGCCTAACCCTAAGACTCCCTTCCCTGTAGCCTAACCCTTAAGCTCGGTACACACACATCGTTTGAGTGTGTACTGTAAAACGATCAGTGAATCGTCAGATTCTGTCCTGCATCGTTAAATCTTGATTTTTAGCAGCTCCTAAAAATCACAGATCAACGATGTTATATGTGGTTTTGTATGCGTGTCTACTTAGCAGAAAGGACTTCTGGGAACGATCCAGTGTGAAATTGTTCCGGTGTGTACAGGTGCAGGATCTTCAGATAAACGTGAGTTATCTTTTTATTACTGAAACATTGTTTTTATTTTGCAGTGTGTACCCAGCTTAAGACTCCCTTCCCTGCAGCCCAACCCTAAGACCCCCTTCCCTGCAGCCTGACCCTAAGACTCCCTTCCCTGCAGCCTATCCCTAAGACTCCCCTCCCTGCAGCCTGACCCTAAGACTCCCTTCCCTGCAGCCTAACCCTTTTGGGAAAAAAAAAATCTAAAATGGCTGTGTTTTCAAAATACAGACAGATGAAAATTAGCTTTCAGCTATATCTACATATAAAAAAGCCATTTCTCAGAGGCACCTCCGCTCCCCCTATAGAGGTATTATGATATTTTGATATCTCTTAATTACTTATAAAAGATAAATAAGAAATTATTTTTATTTACATTTTTTTTACTAAGGCAAATCATGTAAAAATTGTGTATGACCTGGAAAACTCAAACAACTAATAAACTGGGTTTGTTCGACCTCTCAATAAGAATTTTATGTTTTTGTGATTGCTGATTTTACAATAAGGTTACAAGAAGGTTTGCAGTCCTGCATGCAAAACCGCATCTCGCAAGCTTTGAGAAAGCATGAGTATATGCGAAACACTTGGCAGCTTGACTGGGGGGGTACTCCAGAGTGCTATGGAGCCCCATTTCAGATTCTAACTGTTCTGGATTACTGGCAGCCTTCTGAGGACCTGGGGTATAGAACAGGAAGAGCAAGTATACCAGCCGTCAATCGGGAGAATCGCAGACCGTGAGGTCACTAATGGGATGGGGAGGGGAAGATTTGTCTCTTCAGCACAGAGGTTCGGAGGGAAGTTTCATCTTGATGGTAATATGGTAAAAGTTTGCATAGTATTTAATTAAGAGCAAGAATCCTATTTTCATGTTTATTTTTTTTGCAATTTTGTACTTGTACACAATGTTGATGCATTTCCGATATAGATTTTAAATGTCTTAATTTGATTTATTTTTATATACACAATAAAATATAATGGCCCGGATTTACAGACACGATTTTGCTACTTTTTCCGTCCGTATTTTTAGGATCGGATTAACTGCACAGGCATAATAACGTTTTTTTGCGCAAGTTAGGTAGGATTTAGGCACCGAAGTCCATTAGGCACCGGTTTCAAAATCATACTTAGTGACATACGTACCGAGGGGCGGGGTTGTCTTCCGTACATGCGAAATTACATGAAAGTGGGTGGGGAGGGCATTTAAATGGCCTTTTGAGGGCGTGGTTAGTAAGGTAAGCAACTTAGGCACGTAAATATGCTTGTAGAGTGTCCTATGGAGTATCTATGAATTCAGCCCAATATCTTTTAATATTTCCTTGTGGTAATTAGTGGAAATTATTATTCTAGCATGTGCATCCGTAAGTAGTAACTTTAAGGACGGTAGGGTGCTTTTCAGGCTCCCTGTCGTTCGTTTATCTTTACATATATTCAGGTTGAGGATTTAGTAAGCTTGTCCGAAGAGTTTTAAAGGAGAGTTTGATAGTTTGGAGAGTAGAGGATAGCCTACAGAGGAAAGGATGATTATTCCTGATAGTGGGTGCATTCCTGGAAACCTGGATACAGAGCATTTATTAAGTGTAGAAGATAGTTTCCGACCCTGTGAAGAGCTGAGAGAGCAAACTAGGCTATATCTTGAGACCAGTGAAGATATGTTAGTGGCTACGGTTTAGTGAATGGCTTTGAGGGTTTGTATTTGATTCAGTAAACTAAAGGCAGAGGCTAACTATGTTTTTCAAGGAAAATCAGTCTAGCTGCTGCAAGAAATATAAACTGTTGGGAGGTCATTTGGTATTGTGGGAGGCAAATAAGGAGAGAATTGCAGTAATCAATGTGAAAGATGATAAGTGCATGAATGAGCGTTAGTGCAGTATCTTGTGTGTATTCTGATTATTTCTGTGTGCTTGAGTTGTAAAAGCTATGCTCCAGCAATCGTGGGAGATTTTGTAATGGGAACACATATATATATCTACATAAACTGCTACAGGTCTCTTTGAATCATTTGGCTGCGGAACTTTTGCATTAAAATTGCCTTTCATGAGCTGAATTTTCTAATAATATCGAATTAATTTTTAATATTAGATATAAAACCATACAAATGAATAAAAAAAAAATGCAATCATTTTACACTAATATTATATCTTAAAAAAAAAAAAAAATACTGTTGGTTTCATATTAAAACACAACAGAGCTAATAATATTGTTAGGCATTTTAGTAGGTTTTATTATCTTTGTGCTTTTTTTTGTTGAAGGAGGTTAAACATAGCCTGATACAGCATTGTGGCGCCAACAATGAAAATATCAAGTCATCAGTCATGGAAACACAACACCAGGGATGATTCTGTTTGCGGAGTTTCTTGTACCATGACGTCAGTGTCTTGCAAAGGCCTTGGTTACAGTAGAGGTTGGGTTGGACAGGATCCTAGCTCTATTTAGTTGGGATTCTTGTCCTGGACGAACTATCAAGTGCCGTTTCTCAGCAACAAAGTGGGAAACATAACTGATGATGACAGGAATCCACCCAAATTGTTCTGCCAACTAAAAAACAAAGAGGTGTGGCAACCTTGTATACATAAGGTCTTCCTACAAACCAAAGTAAATATATGATATAGGTTAGCATGAAGCAAACAAAAAAAAAAATACTTCACTATTGAAGTTATCGATATTTAAAAATGAATGAATGTGAGTATGAGCTATGTGGGTGTGCATAGCATGAATAAGCTGAAAGCATATGCTAGATACACAGGGAATTTTATTGTCATTGCAATCACAAATAGGATGTGTACGTCAGGGTTGCCAACTTTTTAAAGCTTCCCTCAAGGAGAACCCGGAGGGAAGCCATAGATGGCCACAAGGGGGCGGGACTTAATTATGCAAATCGTTTCATTAAGTCCCGCCGCCTGTCAATCATTCATGGAATCTCTAGTGTTACATGGGATTGACGGGCTTGATGACATCATCAAGCCCCGCCCATCCCTAGTAACTCTAGGGAATACAACAGATATGAGTAGCTGGTCGGGGCTTACAGGAGCTTTGCCGGTTCTCCCGGGATACCAGGAGAACTGCCCAAATTTCGGGAGTCTCCCGGATATTCTGGTAGAATCGGCAACCCTGGTGTACGTCAAAAATCCTCAATTAAATACATCTGCCGAATACCCTGTACAAGGCAGAGGTGTCTATCAACCTCTATACAATTTAGATAGCATCCCTGTGACCACCACTAAATACAGAGAACATACTAGTGACCATTCACAACTAAAGAAAGTATCCTAGTAACCACCACCTAATAAAGAAATCATCTTAGTAACCACCACCTAATAAAGAAAGCATCTTAGTAACCACCACTTAATAAAGAAAGCATCCTAGTAACCACCACCTAATAAAGAAAGCATCTTAGTAACCACCACCCAATATAAAAAAAACACAGAGCATCCTAGTCACTGCTTCCCAATACAGAGAACTTCCTAGATCTCTCCAAACAAAAGAGGGACTGTTGATGACTTTAAGGGAAGGGGGGGATTCTCTGTAAGACCTATGGTCAATGTGCCCCTGGGATGGGAAGAACATACATAAAGGATGGCAGTGGGCTGTACAGTAAGTTAGAAATACAGGACATCACATGGTTGACTACAATAACCAGCTCTATATTAGTCACATAATAATTTTGCACATCCTTTTGCACTCATTTATTTAAGGTAGTGCAATGATCTTCAAACTTTCTAAGTTCAAGTCACCCATAGGGCCTGATTCAATTACATTTGCGCAACACGTTAGACGCCCGCGGTGCGCTTTTCCCCGTCCATTACGGTAGCCAAAGTACGCAGATTTTTATGCGCACATTTATGGGGTGTTCATAAAAATCCAAAAAGAAGTTCGCACCATTACCTTCGCACCACGAATAACGCGGTGTGCGAATGTAATTTAATCGGGCCCTTAGTGTCTCAATAATCTTTACAAGGCACCTCTATGCCCCAAGAAATACAGAGCAGTCTCTCTAGACCTCCTCTCTAGGTCACTCCTTTGGGCCAGATTTACCCACAGCTTAGTAAATCTGGCCCCTTGTCTCTTCAGACACCCTTTTTGATGATCTCTCTAGACACCCTCTTCTGTCTCATCAGGACCCCTCCTGGTGCTGGTCCTAGCTCCACTGTGAATGCGCCAGGACACCTCAAGGTCAAGGTCCCTTTAGGATTCACTGAGCTAGACACCGTTATCTCTATAAAACTGCCCTACAATAACTACAGCAACATTCATTGCTGCAATAATAGGATCAATGCTGAAGGAGATAAGTAGGTGCGGATATGCATGTATCCACACCTAATTTAAAGCTCCCTCCCACACCACCTTCCCTTATTTTACAAATCTAGGGCACTTAAGAGTGACGTAAAGCTTCCCTAACTTCCCGTTTTTATTTTCCTTCTTAAGAGTTGTTCCTACCCAGCCCTCACTGGCTCCTTACTATACCTATAAACCATGGCTTTTTCTTCTTAAAACACTATGTGCATTAAAGACCGTAGATAGTCAATCTATGTACCTAATCTAACGTAGAATGTGTAAATAACCTACTACACATGTGTAAGGTTAATTCTTAAAACCCTGCACCTAATAAGCCGGAGCTTAGGGTCCAGTGTTACTAAGGATGGGAGCAGGGCTTAGTGATGTCATCGGGTCCTGTCCAATCCCTAGTAACACTAGGATTCACAGTATAGAGAGACGGGGGCATTGCAGGAGACTTGCTGGTAAAGGTTATAGAAAGGGGTCAAGTGGTTCTAGATCTGCGTTCATGCTTCATAACTGATACTCACCAACAAATAATCACTGCTATATTTAATATTTACTGGATGTAAAGTAATCTGAAAAAGTGCCAATTTTAAAACTAGCATTGATTATTAGAATTATATAACATTTAAAATAAAATTGTAAAACAAAAAAAAATATAGAAATAGAAAACAATATTTGAGGTGTCTTAACCATTTTCTTTTTAAATAAATATTTTCTTTTTTTTTTATCTCTCGTATTCCCAGCCATAGTGAAAATGTCTTCCCTTTACATTGAAACATTTGTTTGCTGACCTAATAACCTTGCAGGGTGACCTTGCCCTATTACAATTACCATAAAAGAAGTTAAATAAGCAAACTGTAGAGAGTCTCTGGAGACCACACACAAAAGGGGTAGATATAGTGCAATTATTAATCTCAGATTTTCACTTTGTTACATATAGCTATCATTGTGTAAACACACTGAACTGTTTCTTATAATAGACTTGGTTTTTGCTAAATTTATTCTTAAATCTGTTTTTTTTTATTAGCAGTAAAATAAATCATTTAAATTACATTTACTGGTTATGTACAGAGTTTTTTCCCCCCCATAATGTAGTTTTAGTTAAGATTTTTAAATACAGTAATTAAAAAGTTCACAAGTGGCCTAAAATGCAAATGCTGCATGTAATATTAGGACTGTCAAAATATATGTAACAAAGTCTAAAAAAAAAAGTCAACTCAACAAGATACATTATATTGTAAAACATACTTTGGGTTTGTGGACTAATGCTGTGTGATAGGGGCTTTAAGCATCATCTACAGCCAATTAAAGAAGCCATAGACATTGTATATCAACACAAGGGGGTCACATTTACCATACCTCCGCTTTCGGGGGACTGTTCCACTGTCCCGCCCTCCTCACAACGTGTCCTGAGATCAGACTCTCGGGACAAAGTTGTTGTTTTTTGTTTTTTATTGTAAAGCCCATACCACTGTATATGGGGCAGGGCTTTACATCGCACTGTACAGGTAATACAGGGCTCCTACGGGAGCCCTGTAGGACCATATCTGTTACTTTGAATAGCAGTAACCGAACCTATGAGTTACCAGTACTGCTCACTCCCCCCATTCTAATGAAAGATTTTCTTTGTAGGGCAGCAGGATGGCTCACAGCGCTGAGGTCATGAGTTCAATTCCTGGACTAGGCCTTATCTGTGTGGAGTTTGTACAGTATGTTCTCCCCGTGTCTGTGTGGGTTACCTCCGGGTTCTCCGGTTTCCTCCTGCACTCCAAAAACATGCTGGTAGATGAATTGGCTGCCAAATAAATTAGCCCTAGTGTGTGTGTGTGTGTTAGGGAACATAGAATGTAGCTCCAATGGGGCAGGGACTGATGTGAATGTGAAAAATTCTCTGTAAAGCGCTACGTAATCTGAAACGCTATATAAAAATATGTTAATAAAATAAATCAATACATTTGGTTGTTGCACTTCAGTCAATTTTGCACAGCTCAACACAGAAATGAGTGGAAGCTCAAAACTTTCCGAAACGCTTCTCTTACCTCTATTAGTAAATAGCAGTTCTCAGAGATTGCCCCCAGAGAATTCATCTGAAGGAATCCCTACCCCCAAACAGATGCCACATTGGTGCTTTTGTTTTACTAGTGCGTGTTTCAGTGCAATTAGAAGTCAGAAAAGATTGATCTTGATGGATAGAAGTTTTTTTTTTTCTAACCTCAATGATTGTGCTACTACAAAGGGCATCTGTACCCTGATGTTTTGGTTAAATACACTTTACAAAAGTCACTCAAAAATCTTAGAAAAGAAAAGGAATATTTTAGCAGCTAAACGTATAACAAATGTCAAAAAAACGGAAGAATATATATTAAGAACATGGGAGGATGGAGCTCATTGCTACAGTATTTGAAATGTTAGAGCTAGCTTTGTAACGAGCAAAAGCCGAGAGGATGCAACTCAAAACACTATGAGGTATATTCACTTCTGTACTGCAATGTTAGACTGGGGACGTGTTCTGCGCAGAGAAAATTCTATTTTCAAAATACAGACAGCCGAAAGCTCATTTTCGTCTGTCCTTATTTGGAAAATATTGGTAATTAGAAACTTTTACTAATGAATGGATAAGTATGCCAAATCATTTTTTTTGGCATACTTTCCCATTCATTATTTTCGAAACTGCCGCTGCATACCAGACCGGAGAGGTGAGTGTACCAGGGGAGTCTTAAAGTTAGGCTGTGGAGAGAAGAGGGTTAGGGTTAGGCTGTGGGGAGAAGAGTCATAGGGTTAGACTGTGGGTGTGGGGGTCTTAGGGTTATGCTGCAAGAAAGGGAGTCTTAGGGTCAGGCTGCAGGGTAGGGAGTCTTAAAGTTAGGCTGCAGGGAGGGGAGTCTTAGGTATAGGGTATTGGAAGGGGAGGGTTAGGATAAGGATTAGGATAAGAGTTGGGGTTAGATAAATACTTAACATTCACCGCTGCAACTCTGTCATGGGGATGATTGATTGCTTCTCCTCTACGAAACAGAAGCAACAATTTGAGAGACAGTTTGGAACTGGTTGGTATAAAACAGGCCTTTCGAAAAAGCATTCACACACCCATAACATTGAGCGAGGTAGTTTAAAATTTAAGACTCCTAGGCTTAAGTTTTATGCACTCACAGGCTTCTGTAATAGGGGGGAATCAGCACCTCTTTGAATATGATCCTATGTGTTCACTGAAATAAATCTATGCAACTGAATATCACTAGAAACTGATGACCGGATCCAGACTTCTGAAAAGGACCTGGGATTGGAAAATGCACACATTTTGGCCCGGATTCACAGCAACATACGTCTTCCACAAACGTCAGTAATATCCCGATAGTAGCTACTACGCATGCATAGTAACTATTTTACGTAATGTACGTATTGTTTTGTTACGTAGATTGCGTATATGCGGTCTTTAAAGAGTAGCTACTAACGGGAAATTACGGACGTTTGTGGAAGACGTACGGAGTTGTGAATCTGGGCCTTTGTTAGCAGTGCCTACGTAAACACCAAATTCCCACCACTAGGCAGGGTGGGAAGCAATACTGCTTTATGGAAGTAGAGAGTTATGCTGATAATACAGTGAGGGTGTGCTAAGCGTCCTTTTTACTATCCAGACTTAGAATGACTGCGCCATCCACGTTTTAAGTGTGAACAGGCTAGATGTTTTAATGTAGGGTCTTTGGAGCGTAAACCCATAAGAGCGGCTGCCTGGATTTGGCCCAGAGTCC
>WWET01000452.1:220937-241461 GCA_011038615.1 Limnodynastes dumerilii | reverse complement strand
TGGTGGGGGGGGGGGGGGGGTGTGCATTATCCTCTGTAGTGTGTAACTTGATTATGTACATAAAACAAACTTAAGTCTGGATCAGGCCCCTTGTGGTCATGAAAAAAAGTTATTCAAATGCAGGAAACATCACTCTTACTAGCTCACACCTCAGAGAAGTGCAAACGACTCGGAGGAGGAGATAGCAAATAGACTCTCAATACATAGATGAATAGACTCCCAATACATCTACCTGACAGCTGATATCATCACTATGATTTACACTGCATTTGAGCGCTACTTCACAATACTGCAGTTTACCTATAGGAACTTCTCCGTTTAAATCACACCAACGGAGATCCATTTGTGAGTATCAACATTTCATCAGACTTCCAATTGTAAGTACTCACACTGGACCCATGTGCATCTCCTATTGCAATATATTAGGAACTGTGAATCTGTTTGAGCTCTCATATATCGGATTTTGTTGCCTTTTAATTACCTCTACCTGTGGCCAGGGTATTGGTTTGTATTAGGGTGTATCACCAGGATACATAATATAAGTTTTATATGTTTATGTGTATTTAATACATTTGTATTATTGATTAGTATCAAGAGGTCAGATTCATCTATACACTATTTGTTTTATTCTTTAATTATATATTTTTATTTTTTGGCGCCAGCCACATATTACTTTGTTGTTCCAATAGCAATAGCCTACCATAACTTTTGTGACTCCTGCAAATGTAAAATGGAGGCGGCTTGGGAAATGTGGATTGGCAAACAGTAATACCGAGTGATGACCACTTGAAATCAAGAGCAGATGAAAAGGGTTGAGCCTAAATGTGCCCGTATAACCAGGAGCCGGAATTTCACAAATGCTGAGTTCTGTACTGGGGGCGTTTCCAACAGTGGCGCGATGCGGAAATCAGTTCCGTAGGAGGGGGTAGTATTTAAATTGTGCAGCGTTTGCATGTTCTCTCCGTGTCATGAGTTTCCTCTGGGTGCTTTGGTTTCCACCCATACTACAAAATACATGCTAGTAGCTTCACTGGCTGCTGACAAAATGAATCCTAGTGTGTGCGTCTGTGTGTTGTAGGGAATTCTATTGTCAGTTGGTTTTGAACAACGATACAGCCGCCATTCGGCTGGCGACTGTATCATTTTCGAAATTAGGCCGACCAGACCAGCAACTGCATCCCCAACAAAATCAGCTTCCAAATGCAAATGCAACACTTGGAATCAAAACCAGGCCCTTTTTCTGCTCTTCAATAAAGAAGGAATAGCCCACACCTGTCCATGAAACAGCCTCTGAATCAATTGTCCAATTACTTTTGGACACTTGGGGTCAGATTTCCTAAACTTCCGATCGGCATACTTACCCATTCCTTTTCGGAACCTGCCGCCTGCCTGACACATCGCCCACCGCTGACTCCCTGGAGAGGTGAGTAACCTCTCCGGGCACTTTTAGCTTTTAGGGTTAGGCTCCAGGGGCAGGAGGGTTAGAGTCACAGAAGAAGAGGGTTAGGGTTAGCCTCCAGGGAGGGGAGTCAGAGAGTTAGTCTACAGAGAGAGGAGTCTTGGGGTCAGGCTGCAGGGAAGGGAGTCTTGGGGTTAGGCTGCAGGGAGGGGAGTCTTAGGGTTAGGCTGCAGGGAGAGGAGGGTCAGGGTTAAAGTCATGGAAGGGTAGGGTTAGGGTATGGATTAGGGAAAGGCTTGGGGTAAATGTATACTTACCATTCGGAGCAGTAAACTATGCAGTATTTGAGTTCTATGTGCAAAAGTAAAGTATTTTCCCTGCTTGCAAAAGAATTCAAATTAATTAATACCCCTTACTTTGCAAAATGGTTTAGCTGAGCTGTACGCTTGCAACTGTTTTGCCTTTACTCCCAAACTCTGCATCAGTCGCAACATGAGGATTGAGTGATGCTCCATCCCCTCATTATATTCTAGACCCCCTGGCCCCCCATTGTGAAGCGTTGGCAACTGTTCCTTCAACAATTTTGCTCCACATAAAAAAAAATACCTCCTAACAGTGGTGGCATGGAACCTAGAACAGCACATGGGCAAGCTGTCAACGTGCAGTGCCATAGAAGGGCCATAAAGCAGGTGTTAACAGCATTACACTATATGCAAGGAGGGTAATAGCATGCTTTCCTAGGACCACTGCTCTTAATCTAGGAACCTCCCGATCACTCTGAATATCAGCAGGCATGCACTTTTTTTCCCTTGTGCACCAAGCAGCAGCTTGAATAGATAGATCAAGGGTCCTAACCGAGGCATGTGGACAGAGAACTGAATGGATCCACCCTATGAGAATGGGCACATGTGAGAGACATGCAAGTAATATACATGCACAGTAGTATATATAAGCAGTTGATATACCCCTGCTATTGCTATAAGCTGCAGAGAAGAGCCAGACATCAGTGCTGATTACAAATGACACTGATGCAGCCACCGCCCCGAGCTGTCCACGCAGAAGCCCACCTCCCTCGCATCTTCTACACGACTCCTATATCCTATAACTACGTTACTCCGGTATGTAACGGTCCTCAAACAAACATAATCAGCCACTCCATCCCAAACTACATCTCCCGGCGTGCCTTGGTGCTGTACGGAAGTGACGTCACACAGCGCCCCTTCACCCCCGTCTCGGGAGTGGTGCAATAGGTGCAGGTAAGCTTCCTCTAATGCAGCTATATGTCACTATATATGTCTAGAATGATGCTATGGGAACTGTGTGGTATCTCTTATTTAAATAGCAAATATAATATAATAATGGACAAGAAAATAAATGTGACACTGGGTCCTGGTAGGAAATGAAGCCCCATTGTTATTTAATCTGACAGTGGTAAGAGTACAATAGTGTATGCTATATGCAGGACTCAGTTTCTCTGCTGTCATTGTCTAACAGCAGGTATGTACTTTTATGTCTAGCAATAAGCATATGTGATCATGTATACTGTTAGCATTGTATAATCTAAAGTAAGTCATTTTAATTATCACCTAGTCTAATTTTATTATCTATCTATCTATCTATCATGTCTTTTGTATTCTTTTGTAATAGTATATGTGTCATCCTCATTAAATGGTTAGTACAACATATCTGTTATTTTTATTAGTTGCATTAACTGATGAATCCTCCTCATTATTATAGCTTGCATAGCGTATAAATATATATGACGTGTATCATGATTGTTATATATCGGCATTATGATCTATTCATTAAATTTATCCTAAACATATTTATTTATTTATTGAACAACAAAGAAACCAGTCATGTTGCCTGGGAACAAAGGTATATTTTGTTTTTATTGTCATCATATATATTTTTCCTCCTCCTACAACTCACCTTTGGGCTGGTTTGAGAGTAAGAGCACAAACAGGTGCACTGGTACACCTCAGCAAAACCATGTTGAACAGCAGGGGGAGACAGATTTAACAGAATTGGGAGGTTAAGTCCATTCACTGAGGAGAAATTCTTACCAGAACTCTTAAAGTAAAAAAAAAAAATGGAGAAATCAGCTGGGCAGATGGGATACATCCTAGAATACTAAAAGCTTAAAGAGGTCCTGGTAAAAATAATTCAAATCATCTCTAGTAACAGGAGTAATTGCAGAAGACTGGAAAATAAATGTAGTGCCTCTGTATAAATGCTGAAGAAAAAAGAAGAAGCTAGCAGCTACCGACCTGTGAGCCTTACATTAGTAGTAGGAAAACTTTTAGAAAAACATCATAGAATGTCTTAAATCCAGCAACATACAGAACCCCATGCAGCATTGGCTCCTTATTTTTTTGACTGGGTAAACTATAGTAGTAGATCAAGGGGAAGCTGTAGTCATAGCTGATCTAGATTTCATTAAGGCTTTTGTTGCTGTGCCACATCACAGGCTGTTTAACAAGAAAATAAAAGATGAATAATTTGGGATTGGATTTGAAGATCGTTGCATGGATATGATCTTGGTTCCAGGATAGACAACAGATGATTATAGTAAATGGAATCCCTTTGGGTATGTAAAGGTTACAGGTAGAGCTCAACAGGAATCTGTCCTTTGACCAGACCTATGTAATTTCTTTATTGATGAAATAACACATTTTATCAAGAAAGTATGCCTTTTTGCTGATGATACAAGGATATGTAACCAGAGGGAGGTGAAAGAATGTAATGCCAAAAATTGCTAAATCATGCATTTGGGGTTCATACGCAAAAACTCAATATAGCATTACCAACACTATACTAGAAACTACTCGGTGAAAAATTATCTAGGAGTCGCTATTTAATGTGATTTAATGTTAGTAATGCGATGTAACAAAGCAATGAGAAAAGAATGCCAGGTGCTTGGTTGCATAAGAATAGGAATTTGTAACGGAAAGACAGAAGTTGTAATGACACTTTATAAGTCTTTGGCACAGCCTCAACTGGAATACAGTGTTCAGTTCTGAAGGTCATATCTTAAGAAGAGCATAAATACAAAGACTGTGCAAAGAAAAGAGACTAAAATGATATATGACCTGTGTCACAAAACATACCAAGTAGGATTAAAACTAAATATGTATAGATTGGAGCAGAGAAGGGAGAGGAGGGAATATGATACCTTTTAAACAAATCAATGGGGTTAACCAGCTACTAATTTTTTCCCCCCTGTATGTAAAGTAATAAAAGCCCCTCATGTTGAAACATGGTTTGTCTAGTACAGATTTGTGCCTTATTGTTTTGTTATTCTCAAACTTTGGATCAGCCCTGTTTAGAGCAAGAATATTGTACTATTTTGAAAGAATTAGCATTTTGCTTAATGGTACAACAATCTTAGATTTAATTATTCAGGAAAAGTGTTTCTTGTCCACTCATAAAGTGTGGAATACGTGGTTTATATACTTTATTAAACCAATTTTAGAGAATGGGTGTTCAAATCATAAAATAGTATTGTATAAAATGACATAACATATACTTTATCAGAAGTGTTTACCAAAACAATATACCTGTGATAATCAAATAAATATGTTCTTCACTCACAATGACTTTTCGTATTTACAGAAAGGAAATAAATATGTAGCCACTAATATTGCACAGTATGACACAGTAAACAGTACAAACATTAGAACTCCATGAAAGCAGGTGACCAAGGCAATGTTCTATTGAATCTGATCCCTAAATGCTGAAAATACATATTAATCAAGGGTTCAGTATAGAACAGTAAGAATAAATGAAACCTTTGTTTACAACATCTAACAATAAAAATGATCACCAATTGCAGACAATGGGCTGGATCCAGACTTAAGTGCTTGAAATTAGTTACTCCTGGGCTATACCATGTTGATTTCAGGGGGAGTCAAGTTAATTGTATTATTTGCATGCAGGGATATATCTTTGAATTGCTTATTGCAGACAGATACTGACCAGATTTACTATTACACTGTTATTTAGACTTGGGATAGGAAACATCACCTCTCAACTCTAATACTGTTTGCAACAGATGAAATATGACTCCCCTGCAATCAACATGGTTTAGCCCAGGAGTAACAGGATCCAGCCCAATATACCGGATCCTGACCTCTGTGTGTTTTCCGCATGGCATGTACAGAGGTCTGGCAGTCTGCATGGAAGAAGGGTGTGAACGCCCCTGTCTTGTGCAAACTTTAGCTGGATTACGCTATTTTAAGGCAGCCTTAAGTCTCGTCTGTAAGGCTGCTAATCCGCACAGAAAGGCAAACCCAACTCCTACAGTAAAATTTAAATCGGAGCAAGTCCCCACACCGATGGCTGTCTTTACGAAGTGAGGACAGCCAAAAGCTGCTTTATTGCTGTCTTTATTTTGAATGATAGCCGTTTTAGAAATTTTTTTTATGAATGGTTGAGTGTGCGATCGGCAAAGTCACACATTCATTTTCGTAAGCGCTGCCACCTAACCTCCGAAGAGGTGAGTAACCTTCTCCAGTGACTCAGGGTTACACTGCAGGGGGAAGGGGAGAGACTTCGTGTTAGGCTGCGGGGGGGTCTGGAGGGTTAGGGTAAGAATTAGGGAGAGGCTAAGGATAGAATAGTTTAGGCCAGGGATCGATTACTATGCCTCTTCGAAGCATAAGCAATTGTTTGCTGAGAGAACAGCCCTATTGAAATAGGGTGGATCAGAACGGAGACCCACACTCAATTTAAATGCACCCACCCCCTCCCCGCCCACCTTACAGAGTTTATGTCGGCGGAGGGAATGCGCTACCCTGTTGGACGGATCTCCGGGTGTAACAAAACTATTTTCTGTATGGAATGGCATGCGCATTGCCAGATATTCAGCCAGATTCTGCAAGCAGCTTGTGGAATTCAACAGACATACGGCGGTTTGGATCTTCTCCGATATTACAAAGCAGATGGTTGAAAAACGATTTAAAGTCATAAATATAGGACAAGATGCAGCCAAATATTAAAACAAAACCCTGAGCCAAACACCTTCCAGCCATTCATCAGTCTGCATATTTTGGAATATGTTCTGGTTGGTTACAATGCTGTGTTCCCATGTGCAGTACAAACAAATGGCTACAAACCAATAGAAACCCAAGGAGGTTAATGGTGACATTGAATATTTACATTCAGCTATAACAAGGATAGCCAGCACATCTTGACAGCTCCTGGGCTGTGAAGGGTATGTTAGTGAAAATGACATGCACAGGAAAAGGTATTAGAAGCAGAAAGGCAAACACGCTATTACCACTTTATAGGCCATTGGTATGGCTTTAACTGGTATACAGTGTCCAGTTTCGGAGGCCATATCCATAATGACATAAATACACCAGAGACTGCAAAGGACAACTAAAATAATGCATGGTCTGTGACATTAAACATACAAGGAAAGAGTAGAAAAGGGACAGTAGGTATATGATAGCAGCTTTCAGGAATATTATGGGGTGTAACTAAGCACAGGATGGTGTAAAAGGGCATTTGTAGAAAATGGAGGGTGGTCGGTTTAGAGGAAGTGTGCGGAAAAATGACTTCACTGTAAGGGTGATAGATAAGTGGAATAGTCTCCCATCTGAGGTGGTAGAGGCTGAGAGTGGAACGATTTGAACATGCTTGGGATAAGTATATGGATATCCTAAATCCTAAGTTAAATTGAGGGTTAAATAGTGTTTTGGGTCAGTATAGTTTAGTAAAACAACTAGGCAGACTGAATGGCCAATTGGCTCTTATCTTACATCACTTTCTATGTTCCTATGATTGGGAAGCATAGATTCCCATTATAATTTCCCAACTTTGGTCTTCAGGGACAAATAACAGTCCATTTTTTCCAAGTCTCCTCAAAAATCACAAGCGATATAAAGAGTGGAGTTTTTACAATGTGTCAGTCAGTGATGAACACGCCTGGAAAGCATGCACTGGTAGTAGTCCCTGAGGACCAAGGATGGGAAACACTGCGTTACACCTCTGTAGACCACAGAATAAGTGCTATTAAATAAAATACATCTCTCTTATTCTGCTGTGGCTGAAATTAGAAACGCTAAAAATCCCTATAAATATTTATAAATGAGGTTTTATATTCTTTACTAATACTGATCATGAATAATAAATGATAACAAGTAAAAGTCCCGCTGGATCTTTCTGACTTTAGCCCTAGGGCAACCAATCAGATTCTAGCTCTCACTTTCCTATTACATACGAGAGAATGTCAGCTAGAATCTGATTGGAGATGTCGCGCACAGCAACCAATCAGATTCTAGCTGACATTCTCTCATATGTAATAGGAAAGTGAGAGCTAGAATCTGATTGGTTGCTATGGGTATCTCCACTTTCCCAAACCCGCAGCTTAGTAAATCTGGGTGGCCCCTACTACAAAGTGAATATCTACTACCATCTATCTTACCACCTGTCACTACCTCACATTTAAAGCCCCATCATTGGGACATTGGTTGATTTTTGGGCTTTTTATAGCGCTCTTCATCATTTTTCAGGATATATACATAGGCTTTTGTGTGTTTCAAGCAGCTGCATTTTTCATTTTATTGTGTTTTATATGATTATTTATTTTATATTGTGGTATATTAAAAACAGGTTCTTTTTCACTTGGTTGCTAAAGTGAATTTATTCATTATTATCTTTTACACAATTCCATACCCTATTTCTTTTTTCGCTGTGTTTTTCGTATAAATTGGTTTTGATTTGGAGAACTTGCATAGTTCTCCCTCACAGCTTGAACCTAGCGCCGGAGTTTCTCCCCTTTTTTCTCTTTAGCTCCCAGGATTTCCTGTGTTGACCAATTTATCAGTGGTCCTAGTTATTAAACTTACTCTTTGCTGCCCATATGTTGGTCATTTTGGACTGAATCCAGACTCGTTAATTACGATGTGAGCGGAAAGCAACCACAAGTGGGCAAGCCCACATAGAAGGCTTCCATCATAGTGCTGTAGCCTCTGGATCCAGGCTTCCATGCTAGAAGCCGTTATGATGACGGGCACCATATGTTCAGCATCCATGCATGGTAGGAGGGGGAGGTATGTAAATTGTACAGAAAGGGCTTGGTTAATCTTCATTTATCCACTGACCCCATTTTCTGTCGTGCTGGTGCGTTAAACCAGATGCTTCTTAGTTGTGGATCCTTAGTAATGGACCTATTACGCATGTGTAGTAGGTCCTTTAAGCAATCTCCGTACTAGTTAGGTACGTAGATTGCATCCGTGCGTTCTTTAAAGACCGTATGGAGTAATTTAAGTATAAAGAGGCGGCGTAATGCCCCCTCGGGGTGTGCCTAGGTAGAAGTGGGAGGGGGGAAGGGGAGAGGCAATGCTCGTGCGGACATTGCACGGAGAGATGAGGTAGCCCTATAGCACTTGTAAGTGCGATAAGGTACCTAAAAAGGGGGGGACAGTATAGAGGCAGGACGGGTGATTTAGGGGGCAGGTTTGTGCATTTGGTTCCATGTAATTGGTTGCTCTTTAGATGAGTTTTAAAACTTTTGTTTTGTTTTGGGGAAGGGGCATTTTCTAATTCTTTTAAAAAAAAAAAAAGCAATGTCCTAGCAGTATTTTCATCCATCTTCTAAGGGATAATTAGCAATGTTTCTCTGTGAGATGTTTTCTTCAGAAAAGCTAGCAGTTTACCCAAATAAAAACAAGCCATTAATTTATGTGAAGTGACAATGCCTCACTCATGGTGAGCGCTTCTGCGGAAATTGCTAATTCCAGGCTCCAGGTGTTGCACGATAACAAGCAAGCACAACAGGTCATGTATTAGTTATGCACAGCTAGTATGTAATTCCACAGCAGGAGAGCGCACACAATATTAACATGTTTGTCACGCACCATTTCCAAAGCATGACCTCAGGTGAACAATTTATCTGTTAGTTAAAAAAAAAAATGGAATACTGTAACTGCCAATAGATCGCTCTTGTTTTGATGTTTAAATTATGTAGCTAAATTGCTCTTATCGCATGAAACTGCTGGCAGGTTACAGCTGTAAGTATTCAACTGTGAGATTAGCAGAGCTTCAGCGCGGCGCTGGTCCTCGTTACTGGGATTTGCTACTGCAGACGTCGATTGCCTGATATGAATTTGGAAATAGGTGTTCGTGATTGGGCACTGAGCACTGGACACAGCTGGTAATCCTCCATTGTGGTGTCATTTTCTAGAACACGCCTGGTGAAACCTGTCACTTACTAGGTATTGGTAAACTGTAAGTTCTTTTGCTAGCTGTTCGCTATCTCTTTGCTTGTAGAGTATGCTGGGACTTGTAGTTTTACGACACGCGGAGAGCCACAGGTTGGTCAGGCCTGGCCTATGAGAGATATTTCATTAGACGAAGTGTGCTTTCCCCCCTATATTCCGGTACTCACAGGACAATGAAGGGCACATCTATGAAACCTCTGAAGTTTTAGGCTATCCCTTTCTTTGCTGCAATGAATTGATGAAAAAGATAGCCTAAAACGTAATAAATCCCATAGATGTACCCATAGTTTTCCTGTGAGTAACGGAATATAGGGGGAAAAGCACACTTTGCTGCCATTCACATCTAATTAAATTTCTCTCATAGACCAGGTCTGACCAATTTTTAGTACTGAATACTATTATTATTAATAATAATTTTAATACAGAATGAATAGCGACAGCCTATTTACAGCTGCGTTAAAATCAGACTTTACAAGCACACTGCACGCAAGCAAGATGTTATATTGTTACGAACCCTGAACGTATGGATCCATTTATCATGTGATCATTGTAGGTTAGGGCATTATAGCCCTCCATATGTTTGACTCTATGCAGTGTGGGCAGGGTAGAGGGAGGAGGCATTTAAATGTACGTTATGGGTTGGGTTAAGCATTTCTGTATGACAAGGCATTGGCCAGCGTTGCATACGGGAAAGCTAAGGTAGGGTTATGGACACGGAAGGGGAGTGTCATGGGAGCGCCCCAGCCTCTTGCCAAACACTTAAGTCTGGATCAGGTCCAGTCTGCTTATTTATAAGGCATCACATTGAGTTTGCAGCAGCTTAAAGGTAATATTCAAGCATTGTTTATAAACAACTGCAATTGACAGCTTAGTGCTTTCGCTCCTCAGGGGCAATACAGTTATCGAGTGATCGGGCCAATAATCGCTCTAGTTAGTGGCCAGGATCAATTTTTAAAACATCCAGTAAACGCACCAGAAATGCTCTGATACCATTATTGAATCTTGAAACTTGCTTGTAGTACCTGATAATTTAAGGGAGCCAATTAATGAATAGCTCCCTATTCTTTTAGTGCCTCTCACCCCTGGTTAGGCTTCGGCTGATCCCTGTCTCTACTACTATCTGCACTGCCCGCTGCTGCAGATCTATGTATTGTGCTGTATTTGAAGTATACTTTCGAAGGTGTTCAGAGCAACATAATACATAGATCTGCAGCAGCGGCCACCAGTGCAGGGAGTAGTAGAGACAGAGATCAGCTGAAGCCGCGCTCCACACATAATACATTTCTGCTGTACTGTCCCAGCAGGAGCGGTGTATGGTGCCGATAATGGGACCTTTCCCTAGCGGGAAATCGTCCTGGTTATTAGGCCATCCCCTGCTGGGATTGATAATCGACCCAGTGTATGGCCAGCTCAAGGCAGACAAGGCCCCCCCAGAGCGTGTGCGGCCCAGTTCAAAGGCTCTAAGGGTGGTACAAGGGATGAAACAAAGCTGACAGCAAGACAAAAAAAAAACTATTCAAGTATTAATGCAGAAGAGGCAGCGATGAGCTTGGAGGAGGAGGAGGACAGAGGAGGCACTTCTCGCAAGAGCTTACCATCTACAAGGTGGAGGGGGGGGCACTAACAGGAAGGTCTTGGTAGGAGAAAGGGAGAGAGGACCAGAGAATTGGTTTTACACATTACAGGGTCTTCCTAAAGCCTTTATTTAGTATAAGGTGTATTTGGGGAAAAAAGGCTACTATTGTTGTTTGAGAAAATTAAATAGGAAATTAAGACTTAAAAATAATGATAATTTAAAAAGGCAAATAAAGGATTTAGCCAACAATGAATTCACTGCCGTCCTCAATAAGCCCCATCTCCCAGGAATTCATTGTAATAACCTAAATTACAAAATTTAAATGAGATCTGTGCTCTTTACATCACAATTCCTGATGAGAGTTACATAAACAATCTCAAATCTTAGGGAAAATGATAACACAGATATACTTTACAGCCTAAAGAGGGCATTAGTATGCTGCAGACTGCAGTGACTAATACACGAATATAGTTAGAGCTTAATGAAAATAATATATGAACGCATTAGATAGTACATAAGTATAATCCAGTGTAGTAACAAGCTCACAAGTACAAAATCATAGCAAAAAGAAATAAATAAAAATATGCAGAATGTTTCAACCCCTCAATTCAGTGCAAAACATAACATATGAGAAGATGAGATGGATCAGTGGACATGACACATAGGATAGAGTTACAAGTTTGCTTTGTGTTTTTCTTCTTCTTTACTGTGGATAAGCAGGTGATCCATGTGGTACTTTCCACATACTAAACACTAATGCAGTAACAGTCACATTAGTCTGTGAGGTACCACTGATGTTGTGACATCAAGTGAGGTAATTGGTCATGTGACTAACCTAGTCATAAACGGAAAATTTAAGCTTGACAGATATTGACTGCAAAAAACAAATTCAGACCAATCAAATACAATGATGGAGATTTATGCAAATCACACCGTGAAGCCCCGCCATCTATTTGTCAGTACTACTATTCATAGTGTTACTGAGGGGATGGGCGAGGCTTGGTAACACAAATTGCATCATCAAGTCCCACCCAATCATTAGTTTCACGAAGAATTAGAGTATTCTAAGAGAGGAGGCAAGACTTGAGGTCCAAATCAAGGCATTGTGGGAGATTTGGGATACCAGGAGAAATGACAAGGAACAAAAGAGGTCCGGTGCCCCAAACATACATTAAATAACACTATGTGTCAGCACATAAATAAAAAGGAGGTTTAGGTCACAATATAGCTATATTGGGTTAAGCTCAACTGCCCAGTGTTAAGGCACCTCCTGTAGGTGAGTCCCTATCCTTCCCTATCCCTCTTTTGTTCCTTGTATTTACATAGTGGTCACTTTGGACTGGATTCAAATGCAGGTAGTCTCACCTGCCCAGCGTCAAGGCACCTCCTGTAGGTGAGTCCCTATCCATTTGCTATATGTGTACACAGGAGGTCTCTGTTAAGACACTACCTGCATTTGAATAACCTGCAGTGGCCATGTTTGGGGAGTGGTCAGACAAATAAAACTAAACAGTAGCAAGACAAATGGCTGCGCGTCTATCCAACAGATTAAATATGTGCAAGTAAGTCGCAAGAAAAATGCTTAACCCAATATAGCTATATTGTGAACTAAACCTCCTTTTTATTTATGCGCTGACACATAGTGTTATTTAATGTATGTTTGGAGCGCCGGACCTCTTTTGTTCCTTGTATCTACATAGTGGTCACTTTGGTCCTTGGCTGCACCCCTATATTTATATATACACTTGCACATATTTAATTTAGTGGATAGAAGCGCAGCCATTTTTATTGATACCAGGAGAAATGCCCAAATTTCAGAAGTCTCCCAGATATTCCGGGAGAGTCGTCAACCCTGTTATAAATATATATCAACATGGGAGATAACAGACCCTCCAACATGACCCATTCCATTAGGTACACAATATCTGCTCCTCAGTTTCCAATTGTCAGTTACTATGGTAACCTCCTTTGTTGGAGAGACAAATAGTTTTTGTAAATATCAGTTCACCAGGTGAGTGACAGTTGGAAGCTCAGGTGCAGAGTATATTGTACCTAATGGAAGGGGTCATGTTGGAGGGTCTGGAGATAAGCGAATGGGCAGAGAAGGTGTGGCGGTGCAAGAATAGGGTGTGGTCTCATCCAGGAAGATGGCAGGGCCACACCCCCAGGGTAGTCTGATAGTGCTAGCCGAGACATAGGCAGTATGTTTTGAAACTGTAACTCCCAAAGCCCATAGCCCATTGCCCATAGCGACCAATCAGATTGTAGCTGACATTCTCTAGTATGTCATAGGAAAGTGAGAGCTAGACACTGATTGGTTGCTACGGGCAACATCACCACTTTTCCTTTTATGCAGTTTAGTAAATCTAGCCCCTGTACCAGACAAACCCCTTAATCTCCTCCCCTCTGTTTAACATGGCAGTGCACATTGCTGACAGTGGTAAACAGCGCCTGTTCATTGCTGTTCTGCTATACAAGCCATGCAAGAAAGAATATATGTTTGTGTATACTCGCTGCTTCAAACAAGTTTCTGTTTAGTAGATAACCTCTGTTTTGCAGTGCATGTTAAGACTGGAAGCAGAGCATTTTGTCACTGGTTAATTAAATTGTGCTGGATGAACTCCACTTGAATAATTGCCGTTATTACCGTGGCTGCATGCATCAGGCATCTGAACTAATGGAAACGCAGTGATTAAGCATGTTTATTTCATGGGATGCCTGTTTCAAACGGCTGACCTGGCAACTCTATTTGCAGAACGGCTGTTACAGCAGAAATTCATACAACTGTTTATAAATACCGGCACAGTCAATAAAACTGACGGTGCACGTTTTGTCAGCAGTGATTTTGAAGTTGGGTTCTTTTTTTTTTTTGTTGTCTTTTTCATGTTATAAGACCAACAAGAATACTTGCAAAGCATTGTGGACTATGGTCAGGTAGAGAGAACTAAGTCGTTGTACACAGTGGGGGCTGATCAAGAGTTAGGAGTAACTGCACAAAAAGGTGCAAATGTTCACGAAGCATCTTCCAATGTGACGAGGTGTAAGTTAGGGTTGACGACTTTTCATTTCTTTCCTCCGGGAGATCTTGGAGGGAAGACATAGTTGCTGGTATGGGGGAGGGGCTGGATGACACGATTTATGCAAAACATGTTCTTAAGCCCCGTCCCTGCCTATCAAAGCAACAATTCATGTTTTTACTAGGGGGCAGTGCTTGATGTTGCCAGTTGCGTCATCAGGTCCAGCCTGGACAGGTCCCAGAATAACAGGAGAAATGTACGGTAGTCTCCCTAATATTCCAGGAGACTCGGCAACTGTGGTGTAAATTAGTTAATTAAGGACTGTGCCCTGATTTATGAAAAATGGGTGATTTCTGAGTGATAGGGTTAGAAAATGGCTGCTTTTTGGATATGGATCCAGAGTTCTATTCTGGAGCATATCCTATGATGGAACGGGAAGCTAAAAGGACATCTGTATTATCCATGCTTCTCACTTAAGTGAGGATGGAGGGGGAAGTTTTAAGGTAGGTGCCACAGATCCCATGCAAGAGAGGGATTATTTTTGATCTGTAATTTAGAGTTGAGCTACAAAACCTCACCTTCCAACATTCTGTTTACACATTGTTTAATAGCTTCCCGTTCAACATGGATTCACCAGGGAGCATGTTTGCTCTTATTCCAAACTTTGGATCAGCCCCAGTATGTACAGGCAAATGTCATGCACAGGGCCTTAACTAGGAGTGGGCAATAGGGGCACACGCACAGGGCGCTAAATCAAAGTGGGGCGGCAATAACTTCATTTTTAAGGTTAAACTGGTTACTAATGCAGGGTTGGGGGCTCCATTTTCTCTTTTTGCCCCTGGCGCTAAAATTTCTAGGCACGGCTCTGGTCATAGGTGAGAAGCATTTTCCGTGTTTCTTATTGAATACAGATATAGGGGGGGGAAATAAAACAACATTTCAGACTTTAATTTCAGCATTTCCATGTTTTTCTCCACAGAAATCATGGCTACTGCCTCATCTGTGAACGTGGATGCCCTTCGAGAGGTGCTGGAATGCCCCATATGCATGGAGACATACACAGAAGAACAGCAGAGACCAAAGCTTTTGCAGTGCGGTCATACAACATGTAAGCTGTGCCTAGAGAAGCTTTTAACCAACACGATCAATGGTGTGCGTTGCCCTTTCTGTAGCCGCGTGACCCGCGTTTCAAACTTGTCTCAGCTGACCGACAATTTGACTGTCTTAAAAATCATTAATACATCTGAGCTGGGCAAGGCTGTCACGGGATTGATGTGTAAGGCTTGCAACCGAAGGCTTCCCCGCGGCTACTGCAAGAACTGTGCTTTGGTGCTGTGTGAGATGTGCAGGGAAGAATCGCATCCAGATCACGCTGTGCTTTCAATAGCCGATGCGGCCAACGAGAGACGCCGCGTTTTACAGGAAAGGCTCACGTGCCTCAGGCAGTGCATGCAGGACCTAGAGAAGAGGAAGTCCTCTCTGGACAGCCTATCGTCCCATGTCAAGAGCAAGTACAAAACAGTGATGCAAGATTACAGCAAAGAGGAATTCAACGTGCAGGAGGAGCTGGCTCGATCACGCAAACATTTTGCATCTTCGTTACATGAGGTAGAAAAGCTAAACAGCCAAGTGTTGGATGAACAAGCATACCTTCTAAACATCTCCGAAGTGCAGATTGTGTCAAGATGTGACTATCTTTTGCAAAAGATAAAGCAGTCAGATCTAGTTCTTATGGAAGAGCTGGAGGAGGAGGAACCTAAGCTTGCAGCCAATTTGCCACAAGATCTCACCTTGCAAGATGTAGAGTTCCTCAAGGTGGGACATGTCGGTCCCATACAGGTAGGTCAAGTGGTGAAGAAACCGTACACTGCCAATTTGCAAGATTCCACTCCGGATATATTTCCTGTGGCTCCGTGCAGTGAGCTGGAGTCACTGCCAGAAGCTGGCCACGTACAGCATTGTATATCGCCTCCAATAACGCAGCTCGTGGATAGCGCACGTGGCTTGCAACAGTGCCAGTTTCTGCGGAAGATGGGGTCTAAGGGAAACATGCCTGGCATGTTTAATCTCCCAGTGAGCTTGCACGTTACAGCGCTGGGAGAGGTACTAGTGGCAGACAGAGGGAACTGCAGAATCCAGGTCTTCAACAGAAAAGGCTTTCTGAGGGAAATCAGACGGAGCCCAACTGGCATTGACACCTTTGTTCTAAGCTTTCTTGGAGCTGATCTCCCCAACTTAATTCCGTTATCGGTAACTATGAACTGCCATGGACTGATAGGTGTAACAGACCACTATGATAACTCTGTGAAGGTCTATACAATGGAGGGACACTGTATTGCCTGCCACAGAAGCCAATTGAGCAAACCTTGGGGAATCGCAGCCATGCCGTCGGGTCAGTTTGTAGTCACTGACGTGGAAGGAGGAAAGCTGTGGTGCCTGACGGTAGACCGCAGCCTTGGCGTTGTGAAATACAGTCGCCTTTGCAGTGCTGTGCGCCCAAAGTTTGTGGCTTGTGACCAAGAAGGGACTGTATTCTTTACTCAAGGACTGGGTCTAAACCTGGAGAACCGTCAGTGCGAACATAATCTTGAGGGTGGCTTTTCCATTGGTTCCGTGGGATCCGACGGTCAGCTAGGAAGACAAATAAGCCACTTCTTCTCTGAGAACGAGGACTTCCGGTGCATTGCAGGCATGTGTGTGGGGACTCGCGGAGATCTGATCGTTGCCGATAGTGGACGGAAAGAAATCCTTCATTTTCCTAAAAGTGGAGGGTACAGTGTCTTAATTAAGGAGGGCCTGACATGTCCGGTGGGAGTTTCTGTGACTCCAAAGGGACAGCTATTGGTGCTGGATTGTTGGGATCATTGTATTAAAATATACAGTTATAATACACGAAGGTATTCCTCACCTTGACAACAAATGATTTGACTAGATATTCTTCAGCATGTTCTACACACGCCTTTCTAGTGATCTGCTTTAGGGCACTTGAGAATTAAAAGCCATCTATGCACTAAGCTTAGACATTACACATTCGCCTACAAGTCGATTCAATCCATTATACGCATAAGCTAGGAAATTGTGTTCCGCATAACAAAGCGAAGAATGCAGAAATAACAATAATAATTTAAAAAAACATCTCAAACCACTAAAAGTATTGGTTTAGATAAAGGCTTCTAGCTCGAACAACTGTAACAAAGAATCAATAACCTTGGACCAAGTTCAGAGATGGAAAATAAGAGAGGAAAGTTACTCCTGGGCAAAACCATGTTGATTGCAGGGGGAGTCAAGTTAATTGTGTTCTGTTGATTTCAGGGGGAGCCAAGTTAATTGTATTCTTTGCATGCAGTTATATATCGTTAAATTGCTTACTGCACACAGATACTGACCAGCGTTACTATCACACTGTTATTTAGACTTGGGCTGGGAAATATCACCTCTCAATCCTAATACAATTTGCAACAGATGAAAAATGACTCCCCTGCAATCAACATGGTTTTGCCCATGATTAACTTTTCTCTTATTTTCAAACTCTGAATCTGGTCCTTTACCTTTATTGTAGTGAGTATTATTCTGATATCATCTTATACGTTATAATATTTGCGTCTTTCTGTTTACCCCATATGAACTAATTTAAAATCTTCATAAATAAAGGGAGATAAGTCATGTCCCAAAACTTATGATTTTTTCAGCTATAATGAAGAATATTTGGTATCTGTTAACTTTTAGTTTGACAGTAGTTTAATATATAGAAACATAGAAAGTGACAGCAAATAAGAGCCACATGGCCCATCCAGTCAGTTGTTTGTTTAAAACTATACTGAACCTGGACCCTATTTACCCTCAATTTAGTTTGAGATTTAGGATATCCTTATATTTATCCCCAGCATATATAAACTGTTCTAATGTGTTAGCCTCAACCACCTCAGATGGGAGGCTATTCCACTTATCTATCACCCTTTCAGTGAAGTAATTTTTCCGCACATTTCCTCTGAATCTACCACCCTTTAGTTTATATTTATGCCCCTGTGTTCTATTTATTCCTTTGAAAAATGCCGCCCTCCTCTAGCCGGTCACAACCCTTGATATATGTAAAAGCTGCTATCATATCCCCCTTCTCCCTTTGCTCCAAGCTATACATGTTTAGTTCCTCTAGCCTTTCTTGGTATGATTTGTTACAAAGGCCATGGACCATTTTAGTTGCTCTTCTTTGCACGGTCTCTAATGTATTTATGTCTTTTTTGGAGATATGGCCTCCAGAACTGAACACAGTATTCTCGGTGAGGTTGTACCAACGATCTCTAAAGGGGCATCACTACTCTCTCTTTCTGCTACTAATTCCTCTCCCTATGCAACCAAGCATCTGACTTGCCTTTCTCATTGCTTTGTTACGTTGCTTGGCTACTTTTAGCATATGAGTATAAGCCACCTCTGCATATGTGCATTTCTCCATATGTGTAAATACCACCATTTGCTTTT
This sequence comes from Limnodynastes dumerilii, assembly GCA_011038615.1. Classification (NCBI taxonomy): domain Eukaryota; kingdom Metazoa; phylum Chordata; class Amphibia; order Anura; family Limnodynastidae; genus Limnodynastes; species Limnodynastes dumerilii. Next base: position 222,765 of record WWET01000452.1, on the reverse strand, counting down.
GGTAGGAAATCATAGCAAGTGTTCTGGGGGTTTTTTCTGTATCCTGTGAACTAGATATGTAAGAAATGCAAACTCTATTGTATATAATAAACTCCTACGGCTATACTATATTTACTGAACTGCGGCAAAGAAAAAGTGGAGATGTTGCCCAAGCAACCAATCAGATTCTAGCTCTCACTTTCCCTTTAAAAGCTAAATAGTTGCTATGGGCAACATCTCCAATGTCCCTTTTTCCACAGTTTAGTAAATTTAGCCTTAATTTCAAAAGGTGAGCAAGAGAAACATTGTATTTTTATTTCTTGTGCTTTATAGAAATTTTGTGCATGAGGTTTTTATGGTCATCACAAGAAGATGGAGAGGAGTGTATTTTTTAGGAAGACTTAGTAAAAAATTATTTGCTTAGAACAGTTCAAAACATGCTTTTTTATATGTATGTAAATTTCAGTGTAAACCCATTTGTAGACAGTTGGATTGTGGATGAATATAATTTTATCTGTAAGCATTAATATACTTCTTGGGCTGGATCCAGACTTAAGTAAGTGCATGAAATTAGTTACTCCTGGGCTAAACCATCATGATTGCAGGGGGAGTGAAGTTGATTGTATTCTTTGTATGCAGGGATATATCTTTGGATTGCTTACTGCAGACAGATACTGATCAGCTTTACTATCACACTGTTATTTAGACTTGGGATAGGAAACATCACCTCTCAACTCTAATACTGTTTGCAACAGATGAAATATGACTCCCCTGCAATCAACATGGTTTAGCCCAGGAGTAACTCATTTCAAGCACTTAAGTCTGGATCCAGCCCCTTTGTGTGCTAAAAGAAAATCTGTATGCATTCCCTTTATTGTTTTCCAATTGACCTGCGTGGGATATATTGGGCATTGCCAAGCTTCGGCTCTCCCAGCATGCTCCAATAGCATAGGTATAGCTTGAAACCTTGCAAAGCATTGTGGGTTTTGTAGTTTCACAACACCTCAAGCGCCGCAGGTTAACTTTGCCTGGAATATATATCTTGCTTCATGTGGTGATAACCATTGACTCTGCTTAAACTAACCTTACACACAACTGCTATCACTCATACTGCTTTATTTTTGTAGATGACCTTCTGTAGATTTCTCCCACTTTTGGGTGGAAATATCCTATGGCTAGTGAATGAAAGAGCCATTGCAATCCATGCCATTGACCAGAAGGCACGTGAATAACTGTGTTGGATATGTGTTGAGATGATCATCTAGCAAGCCGTTTCTAAAAGCAACTGCAAATGGAATATGAATATAGATTTGGGGGGGGGGGATACTTTTAGTACCAGTGTTTAAGCATGTGGGTTTATTGATAAGGCTGTAAGGGGCAGATTCAATTCACCGCATAACCATGTCTGGTTATGGGGCTTTTCCACACGTTTTTACATAGCAGATTTTATCTCACACCTCACAGAGATGCGTGTTAAAATCCGCAAACTTTGGCTACCGTAATTGACAGGAATAGGCTCAATTACGTCAATTGAATCTGCCCCTAATAATGAAAAAGTTAGATAAAAAATCTGTTATAATGCAGGACCAAATATCATGTATTTGTATTGTTAGAAATGTGGATACTTGTGTACTTTAAGTGACACTTCCAACCATCAACCATAAGGGGTGACGCGATTGACCAATAGGGTTTCGGTCCGGTCCGGTGACCCGGCCGGCGGTGCTGTGGTGGTCGGAGATTCCGCCATCTTGTGTCCGTTCTTTTACCCCGCATTCTCCAGGGTACCCAACCCAACATACTGTTTATATATACCCCCCACTGTGTGTGTGTGTGTATATATATATATATA
>WWET01000452.1:197764-215925 GCA_011038615.1 Limnodynastes dumerilii | reverse complement strand
TGTTGGGAGACCTCTGTAATACAGTTAAGTACAAAAACATTAAAATCTAAAAGTAAAAAAAAAAATATACGTTAACTATTTCTAACTAATTTTTAACTAATGAACATATTTAATAAAAAAAAAAACACCACAAAAAAAATAATGAACGAAGGATTTAAACGTACCTAACCAGGCGCGCGTCTGGCTCTGATCCCGGCCAGTGAGCTTGCCTTTTCAGACTTGAAATTTTCAAAAGGCGTCTACTGCGCATGCGCCAGGACTCCGACGTCAGCGAAAGGCTCGCTGACCGTCGTGGGGCCGGAGGGGTAAGTATTAATAAATAGCTCAAAGCGCTAATGACAGTAAATAGAGCCCTAAATTACAGTGTACAAGTGAAGCTGGTCAGTATCTGTGTGCAATAAGCAAAAGTAAAGTATTTTCCCTCTACGCAAAGACTAATACAAATTTCACTCCCCCTGAAATGCAACATGGTTTTGCCCAGGTGTAACTTTCCACCTGTTTTTCTCTTATTTTTCACACTCTATACCCAGTCCATTGTATTTATGGGAGGATCTCCTATAAAATATATGGTAGGACAGGCCTGGCCAACCTGTGGTCCTCCAGGTGTTGAGATAACTACGATTCCCAGCATGCTTTGTCAGGTAGCCACCAGTAGCGGTATAAAACCTAGAAATGTTTGCAGTTGCAGCTTTAATCCAGCCACTGTTTTTAAAAGCATAATGTATATGTCGGGAATAACAAGAAATCAACAGCAGCATACTTTGCTGCTAACAGGATAAGTTACATATTGATCTAAAGAAGTGACTTGGGATTTGTTCTAGCCCAAGGCCTGCAGCTGAAATTACACTGCTCCCGTTCCATACACAAATCAGCATAACATTTATATTAGTGCACTGTACACTGTAAAACACAGAAATTATAGATGTATTTATTGTTGTGCTAGCATTGTAGGGACTAGTAATATAAACAATAGCTTATAGTCTCAAATTCTTTTTGTGCATTTTTTAATGGATTTTTCCATACATAGCAGTAATTTTAATAATAATGGACTAGATACAGACTTAGTCCATGGGGCCTCTTTCGGGGCCGGATTCCAAACCCCGTAATTTTTAACTCACGTGCCTACTTTTACGATTCTAGCTACTATGCATGCAGAGAAACTATTTTACGCTGTAAGACCGCATGTACGCAATCTACGTAACGAAACGCTATGTACAGTAGATAGCGTAAAATACTTAATCGTAAAAGTGGGCACGTGAGTTAAAAATTACGGGGTTTGGAATCCGGTCCTTGATCGCTAGGATCAGAAAATGACAACATTATCTATTAAATATATCCAGGCATGGAAGTGGAAGTGCTTGCGCTATGCGGGGAGGGGGCATGTAAATACTACAGTAAGGTGGTTTCAGCCCTTAGTTACTCTCGTCTTCCGCACCATTCACGTGGAGACAGTAGCGGAAATCTTCAGGTAGGGTCCTGCAAATGTAATTCTGCACTCGGAGCTCTGTCCGCAGGTCTGGATCCAGTGCAATATATCATTTTGTTTATGAGTGAGAAGTTCTATAGGTGACCACATACAAATCAACAAGACTCTTTGTGGCCAACTATGAATGACAGGATAGGACCAGTCACAATGGGTCTAATTCACATTTGAGAGTAAGTTAGGCATGGGCGTATCCGCACCTAACTCTCATGTGCTACCCGCCCCCATATTTAGAAGCCTAGGATTCAATTACCCCTCCCCCCACAGATAATTTTAACTCTTCCCCCCACCCACTCTTCTTATTTTCCCCTGTGCCGGCACTGGCCCGCCTCCTTTTGCTTAAATCACTGCGTGCGGTCTTTAAAGTGGTGCGTACATAGCGTGCGTTGTAGGTTATTGCTTATATATCCGCACCTAAGAAGCCGGAGCTTCTTAGATGTGAATCAGGCCCATTGTAACCAAACATTGGATACTGATTGGATACACTGCTCTGATTGCAAAAACGCCTGCCTTTTGCGCTACGCGCACTCTACAAGCGCCGTGATGTAAGTGGGATGTGTTAGATTCGGAAGGTAGAGGGGATTACTATTTAAATTGCACAGTATGGACATGCTTGATGTCAGCCGCACTATCCAGACTTTAAGCTGGGGACATCCTTCGGAAGTCTGTTTTGAAACGTGGATACAGTGGAGAAACAATATTGCATCCCTGCTGGCACTGTGATCGGAGCTCTGAAAATAGTGTCATCGTGAGTCTAAATATGGCAGGCACTGAAGCTTTTTTTTGCCATACAATGTTTGACAGGTGGAGATTGGATCATACATGTATTTATAGCCAGTCTGTTCAAAAATCCCTAATTGATCAATTAAATTACAGCTATTATAAGCACCTCTACATAAAAAAAAAATAAGACGAGATGAAACTGCTAGCACTGCAAACTTGTAATGAAACTATAACCCAAGATTTTCTTTGCTAATTTGCTAGGGACATATTAAACTTGCTTTTCATAGTCCGCTACTGTTGTATCATTTATATCTTTGCAAATTTATTAAAAGTTATTTATGTGTCTTTCAGAATGTTTTTTTTATATTTGGTTACTTTTTATTTCCAGGGAAAATTTTAATGTAATATAGTCTAAATAATGGTGGCCGACTCTCCTGCAATATCAGCGAGACTCCCAAAATTTGGGCATTTCTAGCGGTATGCTGGGAGAATCTGCAAATTTCCCGCAAAGGGGAGTAAGGTCGTGATGCTATGCAAATCATGTCCAACCCTTCTGTGATTTGCATAATCAAGCTCCTCCCTCATCAATAGGAAAAGTATAATTTGTAGCTTTGACAGACAAGGGGCGTGGCTTTGGGTGTGATTTGCATAACATTGCATCATTAAGATCCGCCCCATATCTGCCTTTCTATCTTCCCTCCGAGATAAATATTTGAACATGGAATCAGATTCAAAGAAAGAAAATGATCTGTTGCAAATAGCATTAGAATTGTCATCTATGTATTTTATTTTTACAGATAGAATGGTATAGTGTGTTACTGGAAATGGCAGTGTTGCTGGACATTCTCTATCCTGTGTGTATGTTACAGATGGAATGGTATAGTGTGTTACTGGTAATGGCAGTGTTGCTGGACATTCTCTGTGAGTCAAGTGCTGGTAAGTGCATGGGAGATGCAGGGAGAGCAGTTATGCTTCGCTTACAGTTTACCAAAGCCTCTCTCTGAAACTGATGTGTGCTGGCTGATCCTGGACTCACAGAGGAGCTGCAGAGAGAGAGAGAAGCTGGGCTATGTTGTCGGTTTAGCACAACCTCTTTCTCTGCAGCTCCCTTGTGCTGACCGACGCTAGACTCACTGAGAAGCTGCAGGGAATGTGGAGTCTGGACTCGCGGCGGACAATTTGGGAGCCGGAGCCTTAATACATGACTGCATTATGTCTTCATTACTGATCTATGCCTGAATCTCTAGCCAAGCTCCTGGTTTCTTTTTGTAAAAGGTCACATCTCTTCTTTCACTCCATCTGTCATCAAAATGTTACTGCCTTTTGTTCCCAGGGAAGGACCCTTTTCAATTCACAGTCCTGCCCAGTTGTGGCTACACTATTAAAAAGGTCAGGACTCCCGTCCAAATATGTGATTGCATTATAAATGTAATCATCTTGGAAATAATGTGTTGGGTTTTTTTTCTAATCCAAATAACCTTTAATTATGCAGATTTATAATGGGAAATTTGGAATGAAATAATGTAATTACTGTGGGTCCAAGCGACACATCTGTAATTGTGCCAAATGTAAAGGGGTCTGGCACATGAGTGGACATTATTATTGTTAAGATTGATACTTTAAATCCGGCCTGGCGAATCTGTGGCTCTCCAGATGTTGTGAAACTACGAGTACCAGCATGCTTTGTCTTGTACCGGCTATGCCTCAGCAGTTAAAGCATGCTGGGACTCGTAGTTTTGCAACCTCTGCAGAGCCACAAGTTGGCTCTTAATTAAAACTTCAGGAAATACAGTTTATGCGCAGTGTTAGAGACTGCACATTTTTATTAAGAATAATACTGATCCGTTTTTGCGCGGAGTTCCGTGCATATTTTTCGGATCGGATGAACTGCGCATGCGTAATAACTTTATTTACGCAATTTACATTGATTTTACGCACGAAAGTCCATTAGGCACGTACTTGGGAATCGCACTGGGGATATATACATGTGGAGGGGCATGGTTGAAATCCGTACAGACAAAGTTACGTGAAAGTGGGTGGGGGGGAGGCATTTAAATGAGCATTTGAGGGCGCGGTTAGTTACATACGCACATACGTAAGTATTATACGCACAGAAATGCACTCGTAGAGATAAAGGTGCCCTATGGAGGCAGAAGTCACCAAAAACCAATCTGTGTGAGGGGAGTGTCATGTGTGTTGCCTTGTGTATAATTGCGTGCCTTTAACTAGCGGATTTGTGAATACGGCCCAACAGGCAGGATTCAGACCTCAGTGTGAAGGTCTGGAAGTCCACACAAAAGAGTGAACTCCCCTGTTACCAGCCTTAAGACACCCGTGCTGATCAGCGGTCTGTAAGATCACTAATCTGGATGGAAGTAGTTCAACACTCCTGTACTGTAAATGTTCCCCTGCCCACCTGACAAAGTTTAGGCGGGTGAGGGGCATGGGCCGACCCTGTTGGACAGATCTCAAAGGCCACGGAACTAAGTGCCGTACACCCGCAGATCCATCTCATAACATCTGGCCCGCCATTCAGCTGCCAGAAACTCAGCTGAGCTCCACAAGAGGCTTGCTAACAGCGGGGTAGATCCAGACCTAGTTAAGTCCAGGCTAGTTGCGTTAGATCGCATAGCGTGTTTACGCTACCCTAGGCACTCCCCTCGCTCATACGTACTTTAGCTGTTTTACGCTGCCCAAACCCTACCATATCTTTTGACAGCGTAAGTACTGATGTATGTAATGGATTTACGTACGTGACTCTATCCCGGCCCATACTGTACGATTTAAATGCCTCCCTCCGCCCACAAAGTGTAACTACAGGTGCCGTAGTGATGCCCCCGCCCCTTCGTTCAAAGTTGAGGGACAACATTTTTCTTTTCTGCCCCTGGCACTAAAATAACTAACTGCAGCTCAAAGTGAACAAACTTCAGCTATAGTATAATGCAAAATGATTGGATAATTGAAACTTAGGGCTGGATCCAGAATTGAAATGAGTTACTCTTGGGCTAAACCATTTTGATTTCAGGGGGAGTCAAGTTAATTGTATTCCTTGCATGCCGGGATATATCTTTGAATTGCTTACTGCACACAGATACTGACCAGCTTTACTATCACACTGTTATTTATACTTGGGATAGGAAACCTCACCTCTCAACTCTAATACTGTTTGTAACAGATTAAATATAACTCCCCTGCAATCAACATGGTTTAGCCCAGAAGTAACTAACTTCAAGCACTTACTTTAGTCTGGATCCAGCCCTTACAACTTTGATTTGTGATTCCTTACTGAGTTGTATCTGTGTTGGTAAAATGGTAGTTGTGTTCTTAGCTTAAACCATTTGCATGTCTACCAAAAGTAAATGGTTAAACACTATATGGGTGTGAAACAGGCTACAATATAGGTCATGTGCAATGGTTTGTAAATATATTAATAGTCTTACATTAGTGCTGCACACGTTATTTGACTCAACTACATTAACGCTTTGAAGAATGATAGTAACTCTCAGGAGCGTTTTAATGACTAGTATTATGTTTTGTTTGTCTGCATTGACAGTAGCATTAAAACTTTATATGGAATAGGAGCTGCAATCCATTAATCTATTTTCAGACTTCTGATGTCTTTACTGACCTTAGTAATTATACATGAGGTTAAAGGATCTGCAATTTACTAAGCAGTTGCTTTCATGTCCTAATTGATAAAAACCTTTAGAACATAGTTCCTGACTCTCCCGGAATGTCCGGGAGACTCCCGCAAGGGGCTTGAAGCTCGTGGTTTCCATTAAACCACGGCCTCAAATCCTGCCGCCCTGCCTGGCAACAATAGTTTACTAGTGTTGCTAGGGACAGAGAGGGACTTGATGACACAAATTGCATCATCAAACCCCACCCCCATCCTTATGAAACCCCCGAAAGGTGTAATTGATAGTCAGAACGGGGCTTAATGGCGCAATTTGCATAAATCACGCCGTTAAGCCCAGTCCCCTGCATGCATCTATGGCTTCCCTCTGGGGGAGGGGGGGGGGCTAAACATGACATTGTAAGGAAACCAAACTTGAAACATGTTTTGACACTATCGATTTTTTTATTTCAGTGTGTAAACTGTTAATAATTGAGACGTACATTTTTTATTGGAGTCAAATAAAACGGATTTGATTATATTAGGAATGATAGTAAAACCTTTGGGTGCTGTTCACAAATCACATGTTGACATCGTACCATTAACTCTAATTGTGACATCATGTAAGTTCTTACCTTATTTGCTACTGGCCCTTGCTGTCCTGCCCCAGTGCCTTTATAGGAATCACTCCCTGCAGACCACTGCACCATGCAACCTGCACATGTTCGTTACTAGCAGCTACTCCTAATAGTGGGTTTGTCCTTCCTCCCTTTATGACCTTCTGGCTGCTGTGTTATTGACAGGTCAGCCAATTAGAGATGTCAATAACAGCCAATCTAATTGGCTGTTATTGAAAGCCAATCAGATTCATATTTGGGGATCTTCCAGCCAAACACTGGCCAGCAGCCCCTTTATAAGTCCTGGCAGCACAGTTACTTGCTGCCGGTTATAATTCATGGTTAGCTCAGTCTGTTCCCTGCTTCTGCCTTGTGCTATTATTTTGACTGCTGAGTGCCCCATTTCCTGTATTACTCCTTGCCTCACTCCCTGTCCTCCAGCCAGGGGCGTTTTAAGAAGTGAGGGGGCCCGTGTGCAGGATTTGCACATGGGCCCCCTACCCCCTTACCTGAGAATGGACTGTCCAGATTCGTGGGCCGAAAAGGGGGTGGGGCTTAACAGCGCTGTAAGCCTGCCCCCTTTTCACCCTGCAAATCGGGAAAGTCCCACCGCAGGGGAACGGGGACTAATTTGGCATCTATTTCCTCCCTTGGAAGATATTAGGGGGAAAAAATAGATGCTGAATGGCCTCTCTTCCCCTGTGATCGGTTTCAGGATGTAAAAGGGGGTTTCTGGGCAACTGGAACCCCCCCCTGGGTGCGCCACTGGGTGGGGATCTTCCAGCCAAACACAGCCCCTTTTAAAGTCCTAGCAGCACAGTCACTTGCTGCCGGTTATAATTCATGGTTAGCTCAGTCTATTCCCTGCTCCTGCCTTGTGCTATTATTTTGACTGCTGAGTGCCCCATCTCCTATATTACTCCTTGTCTCACTCCCTGTCCTCCCGCCTTCCCATCCTTGTGTCTCCTTCTGTCCTAGCCAAGCCCTTTTCCTCTCCAGTGTGGTTGTTTGGGCACCCCTGTGGTGTTTCCTCTCTGAGTGTCAGAGTGTGTGCCCCTGTGCCTTCTGTTTGTGTCTCAGTGTTGTTTATCAGAGCTAGTCCCTTCTAGCTCTTTCTTTGCCTGCTTTTCTGTTTCCTATCTCTTTTCCTTGTCCATTTCTTGCTTGCTTTTCTTCTCCCTGTTATCGCCTCCGGGGGCTGCGGCCTGCTCTAGTGAAGACCAGGCCTTAGTTAGACTCCATGCCCTGGTTACGTCATTACTTAATACTTGTCTGACAAAGGAAGAAGTCCAAAGACGTTTGAAGAAAATTAAGATAAATAAAGCTCCAGGTCCTGATGGTATACACCCAAGGGTTCTTATGGAGTTTAATAAAAAAATTGCTAGTTGTTCTTAATTTTCATAGATTCAGTTTCATCCGGCTCTTTGCTAAGGGAACAGGGTATAGCTGATGTAGTGCCGTCGTTTAAAAAGGGACTGAGATCACAACCGGGCAATTATAGACCTGTAAGTCTGACATCAATAGTTGGGAAACTGCTGGAAGGTATACTATGGGATAGTATTCAGGATTACTTGGTGTACAATAAGATAGTGGGAATCAGTATGGATTTAGGAGGGATAGGTTATGCCTAAATAACCTAATTTTAGTTTCTATGTGGAAGTTGGTTTGAACTTAGACCAGGGTAGTGCAGTAGATGTGGTCTACTTAGATTTTGCAAAAGCCTTTGATATAATGCCACGCAAGAGGTTGGTCCACAAAATAAGGGAATTGGGTCTAGGAAACAACATTTCTACTTGGGTCGAAAACTGGTTGGAGATTAGGAAACAGAGAGTTGTGATAAATGGAACATGCTCTAATTGGTCTGTTTTAAGTGGTGTACTTTAAGGTTCCATGCTAGGACTGCTCCTTTTTATATATTTATTAATGATCTTGATGATGGTTTAGAGGGCAAAGTTTCCATTTTTGCAGATGACCCTAAACTGTAAGTTAAATGAATCAGCGCAAGATGTAGCTTCTCTACAGAGGGACATGAATAAACTGGAGGATTGGGCGGCCAAATGGAAGATGAGATTTAACATAGATTAATGTAAGATTATGCATTTAGGGATCAAAAACAAGCATGCAATCTATAAATTAAATGGGGTAAACTTAGGGGAATCTAACGGAGAAGGATTTGGGAGTGATCATGGATAATAGACTTAGCAATAGCACTCAAGGCAAAGCAGCAGCTACAAGGACCAATAAAGTATTAACATGCATAAAAACTGGCATAGATGCAAGGGAAGACTGTGTAATTTTGTCACTATATATATCTCATTGGTAAGGCCTCATCTCGAATACGCAGTTCAGTTCTAGGCCCCAATCCATTAAAAAAACATTTTGGAACTAGAAAGGGTTCAGAGACGGGCGACAAAATTGATAAAGGATATGGAACCACTGAGCTATGAGGATAGGCTAGCCAGTTTAGACATGTTTACTTTAGAAAAGAGGCGTCTAAGAGGAGATGGTCAATATGTACAAATACATAGAGGTCAATACAGAGAACTTTCATGGGAACTTTTTACCCCAAGGAATGTACACAGGACACGGGGGCACCCACTAAGGTAAGAGGAAAAGAAGTTTCACAACCAGCAAAGGAAAGACTTTTTTACTGTAAGGGCAGTCAAGATATGGAATTCACTGTCAGGGAAGGTTGTGATGGCATTTTCACTTGATATGTTTAAGAAAGGGTTAGACAAATTATTAGCAGAAAAGGGCATCCAGGGTGACTAGGACCGCTAATTAAAATAAAGGATAGTAGTGGATCCAGCGAAATATAGGATGTCATCTTGGGTCAGAACGGATTTTTCAGATTGCAACAGAGTGGAGGTTGCTTCATCTGGAGCAATTTCAATGATATAAGACAGGGATCGCAGGAGATCCATAATAGGTTGAACTTAGACTGGTGTCTTTTTTCAACCTCATCAACTATATTACTATGTTAACTATTTCTATTTTGTTGCTATGAAGTTTTAGATTCACAAACATGTTATTACAACTGATGAATATTAATGACAAATGGAGTTTTTCTTTATTGTTTTTTTTAGAAAATCAATAATGTATAGAGTGTCTATTTTATAGCTTTAACTAAACAATCCAGACCAGATCCAGACTCACGCATAAAGGTTGTTTAGATTATATCTGGATCGAGACTTGCGTACTCTGTGGGCTTTCCAACCCAACTTTAGGAGGGACTATCACTTACATCCCCCCTCTCACTTTTGTATGTTAATAGTACAGTAAAGACGCACTTATCACCCTCTGTGCTATCCAGACTGCCAGTGCATCCTCATTCAGCATCATGTAAGGGGGCACTGCAAAAGTTTTAAGGTAGGCACCCGCGTCCACTGGGGATCCACCATCGGTGCCCTGCAGCAGAGCACTCAGAGCTATGACCACAGAAGGCAGAAGGCCAGATTTGGTCCTTTATCATTTAAAGCCGAAAAATTCCTTAGTGAGTGGGAAAGCCCGTGGAAGCACTTCCAAAACTGAAGTCTGGATTCAGATCCATAATGGAAGTGCAATCTGTGCACGTGCACACACACAAAACACAGTTGGAATCTGGATCTGTTCCTTAAATACCAACTTAGGACTTAAGTAAAATGAATATGATGAGCGCTAACTGTTTGAGATATATATATATATATATATATATAAAAATCAAATCAAATGTTAAACCAATAAAAATGATTTGACACTAGGGGGAGACTCCTGCGCTGGCTTAAAGGTAAGTGCAATACTATAAGCAAAAAAACAGACAAAAGAAAAATAGCCGCGCTGGGGACAACTCAGTGTGCAAATATATAAAAACCTATAGGAGCAAGTGGTTCAGATCATAGAACATTTATTGCTAAAAAAAACACATATTTTAAAAAACATAGGTCCGGATTAACACCTAACAAGCAGTCGCTTATTAGGTGCGTATCTGTACAGTACAGTAAAGGACCTACTGTGCATGCATAGTAAGTCCTTTACGCAATCTACTTACCACTTCGGTACGTAGATTGCCTCTGGGCGGTCTTTACAGATGGGGGCAGGACGGGTGAGTTAGGTGCGGGTCTTGTGGAAATCCATATAGGGTTATATATACATTAATAATATATCATATCAATGCAGCAATTAGCTGACGCTCCTGTAGCATGTAGCTTGTTATAAATATATGCATTTTAAACAATGGACAGGCCGTGTTTGGAATAGTGGCATTCATACGTTAATTAAATGGTTTTACTGGTTCTAGCACAGTAAGGGATCTATATCTGAAAACCTTTTTGTAAGAGTAACTCCCCCCTCAGTTTTGGTCCAATCAGAATAGGACAGGGTTCAAATCAAATTAAGTTACAAAGAACATAGTCAGTTGAGGATGTGAGAGCTAAGAGATGGATGCTAGCTGGGGTTCTCCAGGCAATCTGTGAGTGAGGTCTGATGGTACAATGAGGTAAATGGGATATCTCTCTATATATATTAATCTTTATTCTATCTAAATTACTATCCTTTTGTAATATGCATTCTTGTTTAAATACACTTAAATTGATTATATCTGAAACTGCTAGTTAATGTGAGATCCCTTTGTCTGCTTGTCGGCCATTTTGAAAGCCATGTGCTGGAAGCCATACTTGATAAATGCTTTGTTTAAATGGATTGGTGTAGCATTGAGATGTAATTTCTGTTACCTGTATATCATTGATGTATAATAAATGATTGTTAAACTTTGTTAAACCTTATTAGATCTATTTGATGCAAATCATATAAATTCAGACTCTATCAGTTTGTCCGCACCTAACTCACACCGGATCTGTGAATCCAGTCCATATATTGTAAGTGCAATAGCAACATAGCACATTATTAGAGGCAAGCCCAAGAATACACAGCCTAAGTATATATATTTAATCTAGAGTCTGAACTCTGTTAGAGCAGCGGTTCCCAAGGTGTACCCGGGGTGCCATAGCACAGCTTCATTCCAATATATAACACAGCTGCGGCACCAGTGAAATAAGTGCTGAGCTGTCTTTCTCCTGTTAGGTCTTAATAGTAAGCAATCCCCATAGACAGTCTACAGAACATCCCTATTAATAAGCTGTTTGCAATTAAGTACTTAAAAAATATGACTGCTCTGTTTTTCTATTGGCTTAGGCACCTTACTGAATTTATTGAGAGACGGAGATTGTTCAGGAGATTATTAGTAAACTCTTCCTATAAGGTCTGATTCCATATGACACTACAACTACATGGGGCCTACTTCCTTTATGGAAGTCCATATAAAACTGTGAACAGTGGCACTGTAACGTGTGTCTGGATCCTCCTTATATCTTGCATGGTCAGCAGCACATGTGCAGGCAGCTGTCAAAGGGTGGCATCTTAAGAAGGTGCTGTTTAGATGCCACCCTCTGTCAGCTTCCTGCACATGTGACCGTGCCAAAAAGAGGAAGGGCATGGTTCGAGTCCAACCCCTCCTAGACACATGCTTCATTGCCAATGCTCCCAAAGAGTCCTGTGGGTGCAGGGTGAGTGCCTGCCCCCCTCTCCTCCACACCCCCTGGTCCCACAGTAGTTACATCCAGGGGGGGATAGCCGGGCCTACTGTCCCAGGCCCTGGAGTTGATGGGGCCCGCAGATACCTACCATGGGCTCTACAGAAGCAAGTATCGGCAGTATCTTACTGCGAATACTTGCGGTTTAGAGCTGCACAATAGCGGACCAATACGCAAGGAATTCCTTCCCTGCAAATGGCCCGCTGGTAATGCAGTTCCACGGCAACCCCGCCCCCGTGACATCACGGATGACATCGTCTAGGGGGCGGGCTCAGGAGATGTGCCCTGGCCCCAAAATATTTGGTGGCGGCCCTGGTTACATCACTAATGCTTATCGCATTTCGGCTTTTACACATACCCCACTATTTCTATGGCATCTGAATTAAGTACACTTTACAACCACTAGGTTTATCTTATAAAGTAGCCCATGTCCTGATTATTACTTTCATGCTTCTCAATCAGAAACTTCACACAGCAAAAATGTATTTTTAAAGGATTTCCCTCAGTCCCATTTAAGATTTCCCACTAGCTGTTATTTTACTGACACAGTTACTAAAAATATGACTTGGTGCCAATATATATCTATATATTTTTTTCCCAGAAACCATAATTGTATTCTAGATGATCAACAAGGCAGGCGGCCAGGAGGCTGCAAGCTTGGGGCTTACTGACATTTAATTCAAGAAGGGGCATAGTCCACACTGAAAGGAAATGCTGTAAACATCTTTTCATACCGTACTAACTGGGATCATCAATCATTGGGATTTCTATGAACGTGATCGTATCGGTCCACTGCTGCAGAGCCCATAAGTCACCAAGATTTCTTCTGTCACTAAATCACTAGCCCAAACCTAAGTACCATAAATTAAATTACATGATCGTTGCCTACAAACCAAACACTAGTGCTGTTATGAGGATATATTCCTCATATGTATATGTCAAAGATCAAACAGTCTCACAATACTGCCCTTAGGGCCCTTAAACTGGGGCCCCCATCCCGGGCCTCACACTCTGGGGGGCCCAGTTACCTACCTACTTTACCCCTGCCAGCTTCAGAGGGTGTAGTTTGCTACTTCAATGATCTGTATTCTGACAGATGTTGCGGCTGGGAATAGATGATTGCCAGCAACTGTCAGCAGCTTCCTGTATGACAGCATTGGTCCTGCAACTCCTGGGGCTTCAAACATTCCCACACCTACAGGTAAGCTTTAATTCTAACCCCAACTATTTCATTCTCACAACCTAACCTAAACCCTACTCTAACCCTCCATTTCATGCAGCCTAACTCTAACTGTCCCTTCTCTACAGCCTAATCTTCACCTTCCCTTTCCCACAGCCTAACCCCAACCTTCTCCTTCTAGCAACCTAACCTTAACCTTCCCCTTCTAGAAACTTAACCTTAATCTTCCCCTCTCTGCAGCCTAACCCTAACCTTTCCCTTTTATCAGCCTAACCCTAACCTTCTCTCTCCGCAGCCTAAACCATAACCTTCCCCTCTCCGCAACCTAACCCTAACCTTCCCCTTCTTCCCTTTCTAGCAACCTTACATTAATCTTTCCCTCTCTGCAGCCAAACCCTAACCTTTCCCTTTTATCAGCCTAGCCCTAACCTTCTCCGCCCCTCAGCCTAAACCATATCCTTCCCCTCTCCGCAACCTAACCCTAACCTTCCCGTTCTAGCAACCTTACCTTAATCTTCCCCTCTCTGCAGCCTAACCCTAAACTTTCCCTTTTATGAGCCTAACCCTAACCTTCCCCTCTCTGCAACCTAACCCTAACTTTCCCCTTCTGGAAGGCTAACAGTGATGCCATGTGGAATGGGTACCTTGGAGAAATAGGAACATTCAACATGGTACCCGTTCAATATTGAAAACTTCTACATTAAACAAGTGTTGGCACTGATACAACCGACAGCTTAGATCGTGACCCATCTGCTACAGGACATTAGCATGCCTCGGGGCTGTGCATGATTCTGGGAGGAAGTAATACCTATCCTTACTCACTGATAGCGTTCTGCATGACCCCTGTTGCCACTACTCCCTGGAAGCATCATACACAGAGCCTTGACATGCTAACGATTTACGGTAACAGGTGGGCCACAGCTCTGTATCTGAAGCTGCGTGGATAGTAGTTGCATCGGGTGTAAGGCTGAGCGCTACCTTTACATAACTAAGCATCAGCTGTTCAGTACAAGCACAGAAAGGAGACTGGATGGAGGAGGGGAGCCCAAAGTTTCCTCTGCTCCAGGCCCCTCAGCTGCTTAAGGGCAGCCCTGCAGTCACAAGACACATATCACTGTGAAGCAATCGTTCTCCAAAATATTGTATTTCCGGGTGTGAACAAAGGCAAGCGACAATCCCATCAATTAGAGCCTGGAAATCAGTGCTGTGTTGAAATGCTGGGTAAGCATTCTTGAGCCAAGAGCAGCTATTAAATTTGGTGCTTCCAGCCTTAAGTAATGCTATTTGCAGTTGAAGTAATACATTTTACAGTGTAGCATAATGTTTGCATGTAATTCAGTTCTAATCTTTACCTTCACATACTGTTTGTTAAAGCGTGCAGGGCCAGCTGAGGCCGAGCCAGATTCAAGAGCAACAGTAAAAACAGGAGCAACTATGATAACTGTAGGGAGCACAACATTTCAACTGTGCAAACAGGATTAAACTGGGCACACACTGAGGCTATCAGTAACGACAATGACATGGGGCCAGATCCAGATCCTCGTCCAACACTCGAATTACACACGCAATGTAATGCCCCTTTAGTGATCGTTGGTACGACCTCACCTAGCATACTGTGATCAGTTCTGGAGGTCATATCTCCAGAAGAACATAAATACATTAGAGACTGTGCAAAGAAGAGCAACTAAAATGGTCCATGGCCTGTGTCACAAAACATACCAAGAAAGGCTAGAGGAACTAAAGATGTATAGCTTGGTGCAGAGAAGGGAGAGGGGGGATTTGATAGCAGCTTTCACATACATCAAGGGTTGTGACCGGTTAGAGGAGGGGGCATTTTTCAAAGGAAGAGGTATAATAGAACACGAGGGCATGAATATAAACTGGAGGGTGGTAGATTCAAAGGAAATGTGCGGAAAAATGACTTCACTGAAAGGGTGATAGATAAGTGGAATATTCTCCCATCTGAGGTGGTTGAGGTAATACAGTAGAACAGTTTAAACATGCTTGGGATAAATATTAGGGTATCCTAAATCTCAAATTAAATTAAGGTTAAATAGGGTCAGTATAGTTTTAAATAAACAACTGGGAAGACTGGATGGTCCTGTGGCTCTTATCTGCCGTCACTTTCTATGTTAACATGCGTAAGTGGGNGGTAAGTGGGGGGTTCTGGAGGGAAAGACGCATGCGCATTCCAGGGGCGAGATTTACTAAGCTGCGTTTTTGGTAAAGTGGAGATGTTGCCTATAGCAACCAATGAGATTCCTGCTCTCACTTTCCTATTACATAGTAGAGCATGTCAGCTAAAATCTGATTGGCTGCTATAGGCAACATCTCCTTTTTCCAAATCCGCAGCTTAGTCAATCTGGCCCTTGATGTCACATGCAATTTATGGACGGATCTATGGTACGGAACTCTGCTCAGTATGACAGGAGATCAGTCTGATGGGGCAGGTCTTCTCCTCTGCCCGCCAAAAGTATGCAAGTTTGGGGAGAAGATTTCAATTTCACAGTATAGGCAGGGTTTAAGACTGACATAAGGACCGCTGATCTGCACATCAGTCTTAAGGTTGCCTTATGGCAGCATATCTGCCCTCAAGTCTGCACGAGAGATGGGAGTGACAGGAGGTGTTCACTCCCCTCTTCTGTGCGGACTGCCAGACCCACCGCACATATGGAAGGTGAGCGGGGGTCTGGATCCAGTCCATAGTTACCGATTTAGCCCACGATTGAAGTCCCAATCAGCTGCCCCGTGCCTCTGTGTACATGTGAAAGATTTTAAGCTGAATCTCTCCCATAACCCCCTGCTGCAACAATATAGCCATCCACAAAGGCTGGGCTGCATCAGGAAGAAGAATGGGAATCCCCTGAAGCTGGTGAGAATCGTGACATCATGATTCCACACTTACACAATATTGTTGCAAACATCATGTGATTGGAACGATAATCGTGTGAAAAGCCCCAGTGTGTGCCCAGCTGTGTGGCCAAACTAGCGCGTAGTGGGCCTAGGTGCAAAAAATATGCTTTGGCCCTGATGATATTCCAGGTAACCCGGTGAAGAGCTTCGGCGGTGCGATGATGATGGCTGTGGGCCCTTGTATCAGTATGGGCCCCGGTTCCGCTGCACCTGTTGCAGCAATTGTCGTTCCGCCCCTGTGTACTCAACTCTACATTACATTACTACATTACATCACTACATTACAGCTGGAAAAGAAACCTCTTCAGTATTTGTATGCTATTTTGTATTTGTAAGCAAAAGTACTTTCCCCGCTTGCCCAAACAATCAATAAATTGTAAATTCATTTGTACCCCTTTAGATTGCAATATGGTTTGTCCAGGTGTTGCGTTGTTCTTCAATAATAAAACAATAAATAAGATCAGCAGCAATTCTTTTAGACAGAGACAAACTTCTGCAATATAGTCCAGGTTAATCCGAATGTCATAAAAAGAAGAAAAAGAAAAAGTAGAAGGAAAAAGAAAAGAAAAAGCTATGATGTTTTTATGATATTCGGATTAACCTTTACTATATAGGAGAAATTTGTCTCTGTCTAAAAGAATTGCTGTTAAACTTGTTTATTGATTTATTTTTAGATTTATCTTATATGGTTTTTTTTATTGCTGTATATCTTTGTATTTCTATTTCTATGTTTTATATCCTATGTATTTTGCATGGATTGCTATTGTGACCAAATAAGCCTTATTGATGGGTGCCAAGGTCAAAAGATTATTGTAAGCCACAATTAGAATATGAATGGCTATGATGTTGGTACTATTAGATTGTTATGATTGGTTAATTGCAAATGAACAACTGATATATATATATATATATATATATATATCAGTATGTGTGTGTTTTAAAGCATGTCTGAGATAGCGGTGGAAGTCCCCGCTTAGAAACATAGTATTGCAAAATAGGGACATCTAATTTTTCACATTTTTTGTTCAGAATGGATCAGCATGCCTATTGAATACTCTCCCATTCATTTTCGCAAAAAAAAAGTTTGAAAAGGCTGCCACCTGACCCGCCGCTTCGGTGAACCACCGGGAAAGGTGAGTAACCCTTTTGGGGAAGGGAGGGTTAGTGTTAGGGTCAAGCAGTAGATACAAACGAAGCGCCACAGGTCCTAACAATACAAAACAGGGTTAGGGTCAGGCTGCGGGGAAGGGAGGGTTAGGGTAATAGAAGGGGAGGGTTATGGTTAGAATTAGGGGAAGTGTTGGGGTTAGTTTTGCCACTTACCTTTCAGAGTACTGTGTTTTGGTGCTCCAAGGATCGATTGCTATTCCTCATTAAGGCATAAGCAATCGAAATCCCAACCAGTTCGAAACTGGCTGGGTGAAAACGTACCTATCAGAGTAGGGACGTTCTAACCGGGGACCCACACCCCTGGGATAGCAGCTAAGAGGGGGTGCTATTCCAGAGTGGCTATTTTGGAGATTTGGAGACCTCTACAGTGAGTTAGCGCTCAATTAAAAAATATATGATATATGACTCAAAGTTGGGACTCTGACAGTATTAGAGTTAGGACCAAAACAGGGAAGCCTTGTAAGTGGCTGGTGCAAATTAAATACCCCTTTCAGACCGAGCTATGGCCCCGGGAATAACCCAGGTCGGCTGTTGGTGTGAAAGGGTCAGCTTGGCACGGGATATTCCCGGGTTGCAGCTTCAGTTTGAACGCATTTAACACGGATTGAAGCCGTGTTCATTGACCCGGGTCAGACCCAGGTTTTAGGTATGAAAGGGGTATAAGGGATTTAAAATCCAAGAGCAGTGTTTCCCAACCCTGGTCCTCCTGTACCACTAATACCCCTTCACATTACCACCAAATACCCTGGATTTTCATCAAAAACCCGGCATTTTGCAAAAACCAGGGTTTTTGGTCGTGATGTGAAATTGCCACTTCCGGGAGACCCGGGTCGAGAGACCCGGGACTTCAACACGGGAAAAAAGAAGGGTTTTTCCCGTGTTCACCCCGGGA
>WWET01000452.1:178768-193662 GCA_011038615.1 Limnodynastes dumerilii | reverse complement strand
CTACATGTGGGGTTCTTAAAGTCTACATGGAAGAGGGGAGTGAACTCACCCTGTCACTCCTCTCTCTCGTGTAGTTCTGTCCGACCCCTGATCTGCTCATAACTACCTAATCCCTCCCCAACTGTGCAATTTAAATACATCCCCCGCCTTTGCGTGCATAAATTGGATGAAATTTATAAGTCCTAGTGTGTAGGTATGATGGATTTACAGAATACGAGTAAAACAGTTGAGAAATGCTTATGTCTGATTATCAGATTGTTTAGAATTCCTGACCTGCAACAATATTGTGCAGTGTGTGGGCATTCTCGATAATCTGACCTTATTTCCCCTTGTGGGCATACGTAGGCAAATGCTCAGTCTTGAACATCGGCTGCCTGTGAATTTAACCTGAACCAGTACACCTCTCACTGAATGTCTGGAAGCTGCTTCTACAGAAAGGATTTGGATAAATGAGAGTAGCAGTGAGCAAGGAATGCAATACGGATTTTCAGAATGGCTGTGGATTGAAAATGAATATTTTCAGGGATGACCGAGGTGCCAAAAAATCACCAGGTTTTTCACTAAAAATCATTAGTGTGCAGCGCCTATATTGAGAGCTTTTACTGGTGGTTAATTCAGACCATTTATTGGATCAGTAGGTAAATCGCTCTAGTGGGTAGCCAGCTTTATTGTTGTCATCGTCAATACTATCACATTCAGGGGTGGATTGGGAACTTAAAGTGGCACTGGAAAAAAATCTGCAAGCAGCGACATGTGGGTGGGATCAACTATTGGCAGAGTCAAAAATTATGTAAACTGGATTAGTACAGAATAAAGAACCTTAATAAAAGCAATGCAATATATTTATCGCCAAGTACAAGAAGAAGTGTTATGTTAAAGAGTTACAAGCAAATACAGCATGTACTGTATGTAGTATTTCACAATCCAATAAAGAGATGTATAGTGAACTGTACAATGTACCACCACCCAAAACATACAGCATCCTAGTGACTGACCACCACCCAATACATACAGCATCCTAGTGACTACCACCCAATACATACACCATCCTAGTGACCAGCACCTAATACATATAGCATCCTAGTTACCACCACGCAATACATACAACATCCTAATGATCACCCATGATAGTCAACATCTTAGTTTTCTTCAAATAAAGAAGGCTGCTGAGTAGCCTCCAGAGACCACCGGCCTACCGGGATAATTCCCTGTAAGTCCTATGGCCAATCTGCCTCTGATCACATTCATCATCGAGGCTGACATTAGGGGGCAGTAACAGTGGATTAGATCAAGTCTTACTAAAAGGAGATTCCACATCTTCATCCAGGGACCATTTCCAATAATGAAGTTCTTCCACTACGTGAGAGGAGGGAATCGTGTAGATTGTACTGTGAGGGCATACTAACCACCCTCCGTAAAAGTTTTAAGGTGCAATCTTTAAACCACATTTTTGTACAAGTGATGGGGAGTACAGAAGACTGGATTCATTGTAAATCTGGATCCAGACCAGTGTCACGAGCATAGGCTGAGAGTAGAACCCCAAGCTACCACTGATATCCTGGCCTGGCCCCTCTCAACCACCTTCTGGGACAGCGGATGGATTCCAGCAGAGGAACAACTTCTTAAAAACAAGCCTGTCCTGCGCATCAGTCCATTGCACTGGTAGCATAGAGGTGGAACACCTTCGACCTCCTTAATTTAGTAGTTGGTCCTACCATTTCTGATAGAGGTGAGGCACCTTTGACCTCCTTAATTTAGTAGTTGGTCCTACCATTTCTGATCGCAGCCTATTCATCGGTATTAACATGGGCTTTAGGATCAGGCAAATCCATTAAATTTTCCAATTAAAGACAACGGACAGACACAAGAGAAAAGGAGACTTGATCATATGAATGCATTTATTCTGGCCACACCTAACAACCATTTTGGGTTTAGTCAGTTGGACATATGATACATACACATGATTTTAGTCTCCTAGGGATATTAAACAGATGCACCATCTAGCTTACCATTTTTGATTAGCTATTGATATAGTGGTGGAGAACAGAAGCGTAACTAGGGTGAGTTTTATAAGGCACATGCTCTGGGCACCATTGAACACCCAGGTTGAAGGGGGCACCAGGATTTAATCTTTATTTTTATATTTATAACAGTATAATAAGGGATGGAGGCACAATTATTTCATTTGACCTAGGCTCCGTTAACCCTAGTTACACCACTGGTACAATATAACATTGTGGTGCACAGGTGGAAATTGGAACTGGGTGAGCACAGTACCACTAAGAATGGAAATATACTTGTATCACTCTCACTAACCCAAAGAAGCCCAGTGACACTACAATTTCCCCAAACTGTTAATCTCACCTGAACGAAGTAAAAATAAACTGGTTAGGTTCCAGATTTACTACCGAGAGTGGGGAGTGCAGGGGGCGTTCACTCCCTGCTACGGCAGCTTAACTACAGACCCCCGCACCCACGTAGAGCGTCCGGGGGTCTGGATCTACCCATTGTCATATATAATATTTAGCACCTGTTTTTAGCATGTGTTTTATAGGCTGTAGAATACAAATCTTTACCTTTTTGGTACTGGAGCCACAGTTTGGAAATTGGAACTGGGTGAGCACAGTACCATTGAGAATGGAAATATATTTGTATCACTCTCACTAACCCAAAGAAGCCCAGTGACACTACAATTGCCCCAAACTGTTAATCTCACCTGAATGAAGTGCAAATAAACTGCTTAGGTTCCAGATTTACTACCGAGAGCAGGGAGTGCAGGGGGCGTTCACTCCCTGCTATGGCAGCGTAACTACAGACCCCCGCACCCACGCAGAGGGTCTGGATCTACCCCATTGTCATATATAATATTTAGCACCTGTTTTTAGCATGTGTTTTATAGGCTGTAGAATACAAATCTTTACCTTTTTGGTACTGGAGCCACAGTTGTTGTTGAACTTTCTTGCTAGGAAACCTGATGGTGCAGGTGAGCTCTGAACCGTAAAGTGCCTCTGAAATGTAATGGGAGCCATAAATCTGTATTATGTTCTGCAGCTCTTCTCGGCTGCTGTGAGCGCTAATGATCTTCAGGACATTGGCAAATCCTGTAAGAATAATGCATTTTAAGTTATTTATCTTCTACAACATGTTGATGGTCTGAAGAATACAGGAGCATCAGTATATTTTTTTTTAGGCTGGATGGACCAAGATAAAATTTCCTTTTGGGGATCCTGAATCACCAAATGTGGCCCCCTCATTTTATGCCTGTCACAGGACCACGCCATGCAGTAATATATCCAGGTCACATGATTATGCCACACAGTAATATCCCCAGGTCACATGATTATTTCACAATGTAATAACTGCAGATTTAACTGATTAAAACTCACTGTAATATGTTTAGGTCACATCACATGATTTTGTCACAGTAATATCTGCAGGTTTAACGGATTATAACACTGTAATATCTCCAGGTCACATGATTATAAAACACTGTAATATCTCCAGGTCAATTGATTACGCCAATGTTATGTACCAGTTAATATGATCATGTCACAAACAGTAGATTCAGGGTTGGTTACTTTTTATTTCTTCCCTCAGAAAGATCTTGGAAGGGAAGAAATATATGGGGGCGGGGCTTAATGATGTGATTTAAGCAAACCACGCCATTAAGCTCCGCCATCTGTCAAATACTACTCTAATCCATAGTGTTTCAGGGGTGGGCGGGGCTTGGTGATGCCATCAAGTCCTGCCCATCCCTAGTATCTCTAGGGATTAATATAATTAATGAGAGCCAGGGGGCTGTGACTTGAGGGAGATTTGCCGGCTCTCCCGGGATACCAGAAGAACTGCCAAAACTTTGGAAGCTTAGCATATATTCCGGGAGAGTCGTCAAACCTGAGTAGAGCCCCTACAAATGACTCTGCTTCCAGGCACTACCCATATTATACACAAAATGGAAGTTGCTCAGATCAATCTATAGCTTCATCCATTACTGGTTAATGGCAGTGTTGCTGGGGCATTTTCTTTTCTTTTGTTTCTACCACTCATATTATGCCAGGGAGTTTATGAGGACAAACATTTAATTCATTTTTTCGAAGTTTATTTCTGGAAAATAATCCATTAAAGTGCTGACCTGTTGCCAATGAGATTGAGTTGAGCTTCACTTTATAGAGGTTGCTGCGCACTCTCCATTGCTGGACTACAGGGTATCCCATGGCCTCATTAAACCTCACTTCACCTAAACCAAGAGAACAGAAATATTTGTAAACATAATGGACAAAAATGACAATATGAACATATAAGTAAAGCTATTTTATTGTTGTTGTTGTTGTTATTATTATAAGGTGGCTGCAGGAGCTGATTGGAGGCTGGTACTTTAAATAGTTGGCAGTGTGCATCCCCAATGCCGGTTATAGCGTTTGGTCTCCTGTGTCTTGCCTGCTTTCCCCTCTTGTGTGCTTTGTGCATTTGGATTGCTGTTTATTGATATCCTCATTTCTCCTTCTGGTTTTTCTCCAGTTACCTTCCCACCTGCCTTCCTTGCCTCTACCTGGACCTCTGTTTGTCTGCCCCTGTTTGTCTGCTTCTAGGTGTAGCATGGCTGCATCCGTTCACAGCTCCAGGCCTCTCTGTCTCAATGTTTGCTCTCTCCATGGAAGAGCTGTGTGTTTTCCATCTCACATTTTCACTAAGTCTTTTGGGTGGGTGTTCCATCTCGCTCCCTGTGGTTAGCATTGTAGACTGATTCTATCTGTCTGTATAGCTTCACTTTCTCTGTCATCTGCCAGTGTGTCCAGAGCCTACTGTATCTTCTGACTCTCTCTATTTGGGTTACTTTCCTCTGTGTTTGGGGAGTAGCCTTTATTACATCTTATGCTTCTGCTTTTCTCTCTAGGGGCCGTGACCTGCTAGCTGTCCTGCAGTCCAGACTATCCCCACCATCAGGGGCTCTAGTGAGGACCTTATGCATCTGGTTATCAACATTGACTGGCGCCTCAAGGAGCAATAGGCAGAAAGGGACTCCTTTGCGGGTTCTGCCTCTGCTCTCGCCAACTGATAGGTACTGTCAGAAGATGAGCCGATGCAGCTTGGGTCATTCCAACTCACTTCCCAGGAGAAACTCCAACTGCGTACAACAGGACTGTTTCTACTGTGGCAGCAATGCTCATAGCCGACAGATGCCCAAAGAAGGTGAGTGAGAGAAGAGATCCAATTGGGATTTTCATTAATCTCTTCTCAAAATTCTTTAACTATTCCAGTCTGCCTGTCTACTTGATGACATAACTATAATACAACTGCTTTTGTGGTTAGTTTAGCTGAAGGGCATTTCCTGGACATTAACCTAGATGACACTTTGGGTATCTTGATTCGTGGATCCACCAATCTCCGCATGCGGCTTAGATGGGAAACCCTTGACAGGTATTGTTCTTGTGAGATTGTCTGTAGGACTCTGCCACTGAGAAGATATTGAATTCTTCCTGATTTCCTATCCTACAGCTGGTCTTATCTTGGGGCATCCATGGCTACATAAGCACAATCCTCTGATTGATTGGACCATGGTTGATAAAATTCAATGGGGTTCAGGTTGTGCCTTTGCCTACTCATCTCTTCTGGTCCATGTACTTACCCAAGATCTCAAGGGTCTTCTTCCTCAGTATTCTTATTTTGCTGATATTTTTTTCCCAAAAAAGTGCTGCCCACTTTCAACCCCACAGACCATATAATTGTGCCATTGAGCTAGTTTTGAATGCCAAGCACTCAAAGGTAGATTTTTTTTCTCTTTCTCGCCCAGAGACGTAGACTATGGAAGAATACATTCAGGAAAATCTCCAAAAAGGGTCTATTCATCTATGCAAATCCCCAGTAGGAGCTGAATTATTCTTTGTGGCCAAAAAAGATGGATCTCTCCAGTCATGCATCGACTGCTGGGGGTAAAACCAAATTCCAGTATGCAATTGTAACCAACTGCCATTGATCACAAAATTATTTGATCAATTGAAGGGGTCCAAGATATATTCTAAGGTCGACCTGCGAGGAGCATGCAACCTAGTATGTATCCAGCAAGGTGACGAATGAAAGACCGCCTTTAATACTCACTTAGGCCATTATGAATACCTGGTTATGCCCTTCGGGTTGTGCAATGCTTTGGCAGTCTTTCAAGACTTCATTAATGACATTCTCCGTGACTACCTCGGAAAATTTATTGCCATATACCTCAATGACATTCTCATCTACTTTCCCTCGCTTGAGAATTACTGAAATTATGTTCGTCAAGTCTTGACCAAGAGAATCACCTATATACAGAATTGTCCATCTCTGGTGGTCATTGATGGGCATGAAGATTATTGTTTGTGGACATCCTTGATTCCAAGAAGATTCAAGGCCAGGTCAATTATTTAATAAACTGGAAGGTTTACAGTCCTGAGGAGAGATCTTGGGCCCAGAGGCTCAAATCAAGACCAGGCCCTAGTCAGACTCTGTGATCTGGAGGTGTCTCCCGTAACAGAGATTAGATTTAATAAGTTAGGCGTTAAGGTGATGGTCTTTGGCAGAGCAAAGCTGACTAGCAGGTATGTGAAGAGAGTTTAGAGATTTAGAGTGGAGAGGGCTGGGTAAGGGCTTTATAGATGAGGGTTAGGAGTTTCAACTGGGAACTGTTGTGGAAGTGGAGCAAATGTTGATACTGACATAGAAAAAAAGGAAGGTATTCAGTATGGGCTGGAGTTTGGTGAGGTGGGAGTAGGGTTGGTCGGTAATGAGACAAGTTCAATTATCTTGATGAGAGATGATGAGTGAGTGGACACTTGGTAGTAAACCTTTTCAGAATTAGTCTTATTCTGGAGATGTTTTCATTTGAAAGTGGTATGAGGAGAGAGGAAGAATAATTCCTAGGCAGTGAACTCTGGAACACCAATCAGGGTAATGCTGGCAACATTAACAATCAGTTAAGTTTTGGATATATTGAGCTTAACGAACTGCTAGGACATCCAGGAAGAAAAGTAGACACATGGACACATAAGGGTAAAAGGTCAAGGGAAGAAGGTTGTCTCCCGTGTACTGCTCTGCACTTCTAGCAATTGGTTATGCGATTTGCTGTTGCATTATATATCACTTTATGTCTCATTGTAGTCTTGGGGCTTTGTCACTGGGAGCCTTTTGAATAAAATTCACTTCATGCATTAGTAATAACAGACATAACATTACTATATTATATGAGGTGTTTTATTATGTCTGAAGAGCTTTAGACACAAGGGGTCTGATCCAGAGTGTGCGAGTGCACACAAACAAATGTAAACCTCGGCAAGGTCATTTTGAGTTGCGATTTAGAGAAGATCAACTCTAAATGAGATATTGGGCCGTATACAGAGAAACATTTTCTCGGCCAGTTCCGTGCGTATTTTTAGGTACATTTCCGCATGCATAGTAACTAATTTTACGTAGTTAACGTAGACTATATGCAAGTGCATCGGACTTGTGAATCGCACTTCGATACATACATCGGGATATGCAATGCAAAAATGCGCATGTGAATATTTAAATAAAAATGGGCGGAGGAAGGCGTTTAAATGAAAGTATGTGGTCGCGACTAACATGAATCGCATGTATGGAGGACGCAACTGCTCACGGAAAGTTACAAGTGGTCCATGGAGGCGGAAGTCACCGACAGCACGGCCGAATGATTGGAGTGTCATGGGTGTGAGGGGGTTTGGCCTGCACCAGCCGTGCGTATAATTGCGTACCTTCAAGGCAACGGTTCTCTGAATACGGCCCATTATAATCTTATTTTATATAGATGGAGGAAGGATGCATGAATAATCTATTACATTATTTATTTTTATTTTATTTTGACATTGTATATATAATATATATTGACATTGTATTTTATGAACATACATCATAAATTAATGTATTCCAGTGCAATATCCATTAATCATTTTTCAACTACCAATTAATCAATGAATCTGAAGCATAAAATCTATTGAAGCAGTCCATTGTGAAAGTATAATGAAATACTTAATCCCGCATGTTTAGAATCCCACCAACATTTTACATGGCCTATAGGCTGCATATAAGATGAGTTGTGTTGTGTGTATTTGTAAACCAAAGAACAAAAGCCACACTACACCACAACCTTGAGCTCTTACCTGTGAGCAGCACTGTGTCAGGCCGAGGTTCAGATAACACTCCCCGGCACTGTTCCTCCACAGACAATGGGATAACGAGCAGTCCATCTGCCAGCTGTGGGAAATCCTTAATAAAATTGTTCTCCCTGTGTCAGGCAAAACAAATGAAATAGAACAAGCGCTATTAAGGACTGCTAATTATAAATCACAGGTTATTATCAGCTATAAAGCCACACACTCACACGTATTCACACATAGGACCTGATCCCAACTTAAAGGGAGTTTCTGTACGCACAGAGTTGTAAAAGTACACGTGTAAGAGGCTAATATAGGCCCATGACACGCCCCTCTCCTGTCCATAACCCTACCCTAACTTCTCCACCTAACCGAGCCCATATTGTTCAATTTAAATGTCTCCTCCCCCAGCCACAAAGCTTCTAATCAAATGTACAGAGTGTTGTCCCGCCCTGGCGAGCGGAATGCTGAATGTATGTAAACCGTGCCTGTACGTTTAGAGCCCTGATGTGTACACGCGTACATAAGTACAGCTGTCAGCTGTCATTATTATCACATATATTATCTAATCCTATTTTGCGTTGCGTCCTGCACGGGTGTGTTCGCCGCTGAGAACAGTCCATCTCGAAAGGGCCGTTTTCAACACCCCATTTCCAAGGAGGGATTAGTAGAGAATGTTTCCTGATTGCCGCAGACAGGTAAGCGCGATAACTATTTCCCCAACCCCAACTCTTATGCTAATCCTCACCCTAACCCTCCCCTTCCATTACCCTAACCCTAATTCTCGCTTCCCGACAGCCTGACCCTAACCTTCCCCTTATCCGATCTATCCCCCTTTTCACAGCCTAACCTTAAGTCCCCCCTTCTCCGATCCATCACCTTCCCTGCATCCTAACCTTAAGTCCACCCTTCTCCGATCCATCACCTCCCCGCAGCCTAACCCTAAATCTCCCCTTCTAGCTCCATCCCCCTCTCGCAGCCTAACCCTAAGTCTCCCCTTCTTCCATCCATCCCCTCCCCATAGCCTAACCCTAAGACATCCCTTCTGTGATCTAACCCCTCCCCGCAGCCTAACCCTAAGTGTTTCTAGGCTCCATCCCCTCTCGCAGCCTAACCCTGAAACTCCCCTTATCCAATCCATCCCCTGCCTGTAGCCTAACCCTAAACCTCCCCTTCTAAGCTCTATTCCCTCCCCACCATACGAAGGAAACTACGCACGGAGAATGGCTCTCCCCACCCTCCCCCGCCCAATCTACATCACTCATCCCACCCATCTCCTCCCCGAGGCTGCCTAAGCTTCTGCATGCGTAATAGTTCATTTCTTATTTCACCGCACTTAAGAAGCTGAAGCTTCTTAAGTGTGAATCAAGCCCAGAGTTTGCAATCTTCGTGCGTGTGAGGGGAGTGTGTACTATTCTTGCACACACTGATTTTAGGATTGCAAACACGTGAGTCCACTCACGAGCGGTTTTACGTTCCTAAGTCAGGATCCCTATTGTCGATTGCCTTTCCAAGCTTGTGCAGGGATGCAAGGATATAGTGGAGATCCCAATGTAGCACAATCAGATCTTTGCAATTTGCACCTGCACAAACCATGCTGCAATGTGAAGGGCGAATATTTGCATGCAGGTCAAATACTTTGCTTATACCACTCAACACAACAGACAGACACAATAATAAACCATGTTATATTCACACTTCAATTTAGAGTCAAACTAGGATCAGATTTAAGCTCTTATGCAAACTTAACGTTTAAAATTCTCCTCCCCTTGTAGCTTACTATGGTCGTGCCAAGGTGCAGATTTGCACTTTTTTTCTTTTCTATTTTGCTGATGCTCCCAACTATGGCTCAGCCCTAGTGTGAGCTAGTGTGACCCGAATTCAACTTCTAGAGGACAGATAACTTGAAAAAACTCGTTTACTTTGACATTTATCATTTTAATTCATTTTAAGAATCCACTTTGTGTCAATGGGGAGCCATTTAAACTTCAATTGAGAGCGTTTTGCCACATGCGTCAAATAAATCTGTTCACTTTGATTTCTAAAAAAAAACATGTGATATAGTGGACAATTGAATTATCATTATTATCTTTGATTATCTTTTTTCATCTAGTAGTTTTCAGTTGAGAGTTTTTTTTGTAACCTTTTATTTTGTCACTCCCGTTTTGTACTTTATATCTTAAAATAACTTTACTACACCACTTAGCACCTGATGTAGTAAAAAAAATACAGCTGTTATAGACATGGGTCTCTGCTGAGAACGGCCCTATTTCGAAAGGACCGTTCTCTCCCAGCCAGTTCGAAACTGGATGGGAAATCAATTGCTTTTTCCTCAAAGAGGTAAAGGAATCGATCCCTGGACCACTAAAGACGGAGCTCCGAATTGTAGGTGGAAATATTACCCCAATCCTTTCCATAATCCTCCCATTCCCTTCCATGACCTTAACCCTCACCCCCCCTTTCCTGCAGCCTAACCTTGACCCTCCATTCCCTGAAGCCTAACCCTAACACTCCCCACAACCTGATCCTAACCCTCCCCTCCTCTCCCTGCAGCCTAAACCTAGACTCCCTCCCCACAGGCTGACCCTAACCCTCCCCTTCCATGACCCTAGCCCTCCCTCCCCCAGAACCTAACTCTAAAAGTCCCCTCTCCAGTAGGGTCTGCAGCGGGTTCTGTAGGAGTCCGGAGGGCAGCTTTCAAAAAAGGAATGTGTAAGTAGGCTGATCTGCATACTTACCCGTTTAAAAAAAAAAAAAATAGCCGTGTTTCGAAATAGAGACAGCCAAAAATAAGCTTTCAGCTGCCTCTATTTCTAAAAACAGCCATTTCTGGCCACAGACTGACAACGGCTGTTATATATCTTGTGACAGAAACACTGTTTTGAAGATGCAGGGCGTTATAAAGGTTCCGGGCAGTATTCATAGATCCGTTTTTGCGTGGAGTTCCGTGTATATTTTTAGGAACTGTGTATGCATAGTAACTTTATTTACGCTATCTACATTGAATTTATGCATGGAAGTCCATTAGGCACGTACTTGTGAATCGCACTTGGTTTGCAACATACGTGCGTATAATTGCGTACCTTTAACTAACGGATCTGTGAACACAGCCCTAAATGTTTTAATCTCAGATATCTCTATGTACAGATATGCTTAAAAAATCTGGAAGATTGCTGTAGTTTACTACTCTGTGGTACACGGAGCCTGTTAGACATAGTCGGTAAGGGTTCCTGGGGTTGTGGATAGGAGAGAGGGGGTGGGCTCCATCCACCAGAACTATTTCATGTCTTTAGGCTAGCCAGCCTGTAAGTAGGCTGATTGCAATAGCACCTGTGAAGGATGTGAGTCAAACAGCCAGCGCCTCTCATCCTTGACCAGGCAGAAGGCCTCTATGAAGAGCCAACTAACAGTATAAGTTGCTGAGCTTAAGTGATGTTTGTTCTGTGAGTAGCACAGGAGGTCCTAACCATTGTAGTCAGGGACAAGTACTATGTATTAATTCATTTGCCAGACAAAGCCAGGACTCTGTTTATGTGTTTATGCCGATTTTGAATCCTCGTCTGTGTGTGAATAAAACAAAGAAGTTAATTACTAATAAATTCTAAACTGTTGTGCTGTTCACTGGCTCCTATACAAGAGAAAGAGCCTTCAGTGTCACCAGGAGATGGCAATGTGATCCCTGTCTTGCAACAATATACAGACACAAAGGCAGTAATTTAGACCGGTACAACGCACTGTTTTGCAATATTGTGCAGCAGTTGAATGGTGTCTGCCGACAATTGCCAGCAGTCTCCATTTTCTATAGTGGCCTTGATGTGACTCCCACAGTCACTGACAGGTACAACATGCATCCTAGCTCTACCCTCAACACTCCCTTAACTCTAACGATCTGGTTTCAGCAGGCCTAACTTTCACTTGTCCCTTCTTAAGCACTAACCCTAGGCCTCCATCAGGAAGGGACAGCCGGGACTATTTTCCCAAGCCTGGAGCTGATGGGGGCCCACCGAGCAGTAAGCCAATGCACCGGGAAGAACCGGTCCGCTGTTAAAGCAGGTCCGCAATGCCCCACCCTGTGTGATGTCACCAGTGCCGTCAGATAAGAGGTGAGGCCCACGGCTGTGTCTGACATTTTCCTGCCTCACCCTAATTGTCCATATCCCACAGCCTAAACCTAACCTTCTCCTTCTTAAGCATTTACCCTAACCCTCCAGGTCTCGCAGCTGAACCCAAACCTTACCCTTAAGCCGTAACCCTCCCTTCTGGAGCCCTAACTCTAACCTGGGCCCACCACAGTCACAGCAGGCTGTTGCTATTGGGAACAGCAGGGGCAAAACTACCACTGGTGCAACAGGTGCAATGGCACCAGGGCCCATGCTGATACAAGGGCCCACAGCCATCATCACTGCACCGCCGAAGCTCCCCACCGGGTTACCTGTGATATCACCAAGGCCAGACCATATTTTTTGCACCTGGGCCCACAACTCGCTAGTTCCACCTCTGAGGAACAGGTAAAAATAGTTACCTATTCCCAATAGCAATTTTCTATTTTCCCATAGCATATCTGCCATTCTGCTGGCGGCTGTATTATTGTCGGAATTCGGCCTCCCAGACCGGCAACCGTATCCCAAGCGGAACATAACCACCTGAATCTATTGTGAGAGATCCAACATTTTTGTAGGGGATTCTGAAATGCAGGATTCCTTCTTTTCATGTTTGACACAGGATCAGGCCCTCAGTGTTTATTGTGCTATGCAGCATCAGTTTCTCTGAATAATTGCTTTGAGAAAGACTGCCATGTATATGGACAAGCATAAAATTCTCCTATTAAATATATGACCCCTGCTGCTCCCATACATATCACTTTCAGCTGATTATCTAGCTATGCGTCTCTGAGGCTACAGATAGGTCTATGCTACTCTGAGTACCCAGATTCATATTATGAATGTCAATGAATGTTGTTATGTACATATCTTAAATTTGAGAAATATAGACTAGTAATTAGATATTCAAACCTATAGACCAGATTATATGGATATTCCTGTATGTTTTAGCATTGAATTCTTGCTACCTAATTAATTATTAGATTTTTTTTTCTTTCTTCCTTGAGGGTAAAAAATGGATTTTATGTCC
Source organism: Limnodynastes dumerilii (assembly GCA_011038615.1). Lineage (NCBI taxonomy): Eukaryota > Metazoa > Chordata > Amphibia > Anura > Limnodynastidae > Limnodynastes > Limnodynastes dumerilii. The sequence goes on along the minus strand of WWET01000452.1, from coordinate 180,394 downwards.
TCTGCATCAGGAACACAACTGACCCTTATCACATAAATATACATAGAAAAATATCTCTTCAGGTAGGCTAATAGATTGCCAACATAAATACATAATATAAAATATGATCTTTAAAAAGGGGTAGGATGGGGACCATGGGATATGAATACTTAGCAAACACTGCAATATGTATGAGTCTGTGTTGGTGATTTTAAATGGTAATTTAAAAGTGTGATTTACAAAGAAAACAAAAAGAAAGAAAATCTCAAGCGCCTCATTTTTTTTTTAGAATGAATACCAAGGCAGCTAAGTGTACAGAGTCTGTGACTCATTAAAAGAACAAAAAGATACAAAAAACACGCAGCACCATGTGCTATAAATGTGGATTTAGAATATATTATTATAAATGAGCTCCGTTAGATAGGTATTCAACCGTTTAATTATAAAAATTGCAGTTTAATACATATTAATTCACACACATAATTATGGACTGTATTCACACTTAAGTAAGTGTAGAACAGGGTTGCCAACTCTCCCGGAATATCTGGGAGACTCCCGGAATTTGGGTAGTTCTCCCGGTATCCCAGGAGAGCCGGCAAAGCTCCCGCAAGCCCCGACCAGCTCAATTACAACTGTAAAATCCCTAGAGTTACTAGGAATGGGCGGAGCTTGATGATGTCATCAAGCCCCGTCCATCTCATGTAACACTAGAGATGACATGAATGATTGACAAGGGGTGGGGCTTAATGACCCGATATGCATAAATCGTGTCATTAAGCCCCAGCCCCTGCAGCAAGCAATTGCTTCCCTGCAGGTTCTCCCGGAGGGAAGCTTTATAAAGTCGGCCACCCTGGTGTAGAATCTATAGGCCTGATCCAGAGCTACACTGGGCCGCAAAAACGACGGCAGACGTAGGTCTGAATCTGCCCCTATGTGTGTGTTTTTACAATTTTTAAAACTGCGCATGCCCAGAACCCATGATATGCACATAAAAGATAGCCGACTGATTCGCATACACAGAGGTCAGACTTAAGACTGATGCACGCACCGGCACGGGACGATTCCCACATGTGTGGCTAGAGGGGCAAGACACTTAATGCAAATGAGCTCTACACGGGCTACTAATGTACAGTATGGGCATGCCAACAGAGTTACGACTGAATCACAAGCAGGAGTGCCCGGGAAAGGTAAAGGTAGCCCTCGACCACTCGTAAGTTGCTGAAGCCTGTCGTACTATATGAAAGTCCATGTGCCCATACACACTGCACACAGTCATCAGCTGCTGTGTAATTTTAATCAATGCATGTGTGCGTTTAATTAACACACATAAAGATCACCTACATAAAGCTATGAATTTTTTTTAAATCTAAAATACTTTCAATAGTGTCAAGGTAACCTTTCATTTCACTTATTTATTTTCAATAAATGCCGTACGTTTATTCGCGTAGCGTATTTTCGCATGCGTACCTTCTATACATTCCCCTAGGCACACCCCTTGAACGTATGTATTTTTCAAGATACGCTTTCCAAACCCTACCTTAACTTTTGCCTACGTAACCGCAGTGATCCGCTCACATACGTATGGGCAACACGTATTTACGCAGCTAAGCACACCCATACTGTACACTTTAAATACAAACCCCCGCC
>WWET01000452.1:162898-174849 GCA_011038615.1 Limnodynastes dumerilii | reverse complement strand
ATGTGCCAAAAAAAATGTTACGTAGATAGCGTAAAATAGTTACTATGTATACGCAGTAGCACTGCACTTAAAACTAGGCACATAAGTAAAACAAATCGTTGTTGAGAATCTGGTCCAATGAACTTAGAGAACTTAAAGAATTGCTACATCTTATTCATAAATATAATAATTGCTTATGCCAAAATGACCCGTCAGTAAACAGAAAGATACATTGCTGTCTCACAATGTCTATTGATTTTACTCTAATGGCGTCTATAGAGAGTTTTCTCACCCGCAGAACATGTATATAGCGCTCTCACTCGGGTCATCAGGGAGGGAAATCGTCTGTTGTAAGCAAAGCTGTTCACAGCCTCCATTGGATCCATCTGAGCAGTCAATTCCTTTGGTGTATTCATAGCAACCGCTTCCATCCTTCATTGGCTTCAGCCCCGCAGGACACTAAAGGAAAGTATGTGAAATCTCTAAAGTGAGAGTTTATCCCAAGTCTGCAGAGTGTTGAACAGCCTTTGTAATACATGTACATCTGAAAAGATCTCAGCTCCTAAAAGCTATGTACATTTACTGCTGAAAGAAAGTGGATCTAGAATGTATTGGTAGAAGATCTCAGAGGTAAAATGAAAAGGGTGAAAACTATATAGTGCTGACAACTACAGCAGAGTTCTGTAAGGGTATCACAGGTAGAGTAGGCAGTACATTATAAGCTGCATCATCAGCAATACTTATATGATATTTTACAATGAATGGAAAGGGGAAAGAGGAAAGGGATTCAGGAAGAAGATTTTTATTAGTTTGAATACATGGACATTGTACACAGGGTGGGACTGGGGACTTCCAATGGTCCTGGAAAAAAAAATATGGGTGGTCAAATGTGGGCAGTAGGTGGGGGTAACAAAAAGTAAGCAGGGTAAGCAATGGATATAGAACCTTCATAAGAACAAGTAACATATATTACATGGGGCAGGGTTATGTATAGCCTATTAAGTGCAAGAAAAAGTATCATGTAAAAGAGTTACAAGCAAATACTGACTGATATTTTGAAATACAATAAAGAGATGTATAGTGACCACCATCCATTACAAAGAGCTTATTGGTGATCACAGCCCAATACAGAGAGCTTCCTAGTGGTCACAACACATTACAGAGAGCTTCCTAGTGATCACAACACATTACATAGAGCTTCCTAGTGATCACAACACATTACAGAGAGCTTCCTAGTGATCACAACCCAATACCAATACAGAGAGCTTCCTAGTGATCACAACACATTACAGAGAGCTTCCTAGTGATCACAACACATTACAGAGAGCTTCCTAGTGATCACAACCCAATACAGAGAGCTTCCTAGTGATCACAGCCCAATACAGAGAGCTTCCCAGTGATCACAACCCAATACAGAGAGCTTCTTAGTGATCACAGCCCAATACAGAGAGCTTCCTAGTGATCACAACCCAATACAGAAAGCTTCCTAGTGATCACAACACATTACAGAGAGCTTCCTAGTGATCACAACTCAATACAAAGAGCTTCTTAATGACCAACACTCAATGGGCATCATAGTGCCCACCACCCAATTCCAAGAGCATCCTAATGACCACCAGCCAATAATGAGATCACCAGAGTGAACTCTATTCTATATAGACAAAATCTTAGTGACCACCACTTAATACAGAGAGCTTCCTAGTGACCAAACTCAATATAGAGCGCATCATAGCCACCACCAACTAATCAAGAGATCATCAAAGTAAACTCCATTCTATAAAAACAGCATTTTAGTAACACCACCCAATACAATACAATACTTCCTAGTGATCACAACCCACACAGGGAGTTTCCTAGTTACCAATACTCAATAAAGAGTTCATCATACTGACCACCACCCGATTCTGAGAGTAGGATAGTAGAATAGCAACCACCGCCCAATACTGAGACCATCACAGTGAACTACATGCTACATAGACAGCATTTTAGAGACCACCACCCATTACTGTCAACATTCTACTGTAGTTTTCTTCAAACAACAGAAGGTCTGCTAGGTGGCCTACTGGGAAAATGTTCTAAGGCCAATCAACCTTTACATGAAAAAATAAATACATTTGACATAAAATAACACTAAATAATGTTTACAGCCGTGATAGTTCTAGATAACCATAATTCATTACTAGGAAAATCATTTTAATAACAATCACAACTTTCTGAGTGCTTAAGAATTTACTGTTCCACTGGCTACTCTGGTGGTTATGAATGGTAAGTGCAAAACTAGACCTCATTATAGCATTAGGGTTTGGGCCAAGGGTGTGGAAATTGCCCTGTCAAAGCATGATGGGGGCACTGCCACGGACGGCTAGGCACCCACTGTGATTGGATAGAGCAATTTGAGGCGGGATCCAGAATTCCGTAAAACAGTACACTTACGTATTCCAAATGTGTAAGTACCCTGTGAGATTGTACTGCACATGTGTGCACCTAGCTGCTGTGCATCGGAACGCAGTACAATCGATGTTGCTGTGATGGTCTCCGGCAGGTGTACATGGAGTACATGGTGGGCAGGGGAGCTTTGTAAAGTGTACAGTATGGGATTGCCCAAAGCCTTACATATATTTCTGTATTAAGCAACAGCCCCATTTTACATGAGCTGGGTGCGTAATACTTAAGGAAGGGTTCTGAGCCTGTAAGAGCCATGATGTGTGGGAGGGGAGCATACTACCCTTGCACGCACTTATATTAGGTGTGCACTCAAGTTCATTCCACATGGAAGGACTTACAAGGGGCTGTGCGGATGAACCTATGGTTTGAGGAATCATCACTTCTAAGGAGGGAAGACAGGGAGGACAGGTAAGTGTCTGAGAATACACTGGACCGTGTTCACACCTAAGAGTGAGTGAGGTGTGGACAGATTCGCACACAACTTACCTGTCTTGCCCCTAACCTGCTCCCTGTTTTCATTAGCACACCTCCTTTTTTTTAAACCCTAACTGGTAGGCAGATTGCGGAAATGACCCACTACACATGTGTAATGGGTCATTTCAGGAGATTCCGCACTTAACAAGCAGGATCTTCGGAAGTGTGAATCAGGTCCATTGTTTCTACTTAACTTGTATTTACGGTTTCAGCAAAGACTCTGCCTCTCTCCGCCCCCCCCTTCCCGGCTAATCTAAATCCCTCCCCCTCCTACTTCTAGCTAATCATTCCCCATGCTTAGTAGGTCATTTCCAAAATCTACGCATCTAAGAAGCAGAAGTTTCTTAGGTGTAAATACGGTCCACTGTTTTTGACATAATTATGTGACTTTAGACCGTTACTCTGTGGTATAATCATGTCAAATGGGGACATCATTGTGAGGCTTAATCTAGTGAACTGGGGGCTTTTCTGTGCGTAGAGGGTGACAAAATAGAATGACAGCACCCTCCATCCTATAAATGTTCTGACACAACTTATTTGTACTCAGTGTTACCAGCAGAATGTCTGACTGTTTGTTTTTTAATAGAATCCTAATGACATTCCCGTTCATTGTTTATTCACTCATTTTACTTTCTGTCTGAGTCATACCGGGAAGGTGAAAGAAGTCTGCCTGAGGGGGTGATAGTAAATTGTCCTTTCATACTTTAATGCTGCCTCTGGAGTCATTAGTGTAGCAGAAACATGTAATTCCCAATCCTTTATAGAAGATTCTGTATTTTGGCTTATTCTTTAATTATAGCAAAGAACGCCCTCTCTTAGGAGAGAAACACATCATATAATCAGAATAGGGAGTATAGATGTTCTTTTTGCTTAAGTTGCCCATCAGACATCTGTCCTTGAACACATAAATAGAACAAAAACTAAAGTCTGCAATTAAAGTGAATAATATCAAGTATATTAAAGTCACTGAAACTTATGGGGGGTGGTCACATCCAGGGGCCTGTCTAGCACTCTGATAGGACCCGGACAGTGGTGCAACTACCGGAGTCAATGGAGGCACTGACCTCCTGGCACTGAGCCCTGAAGGGGACACACCTCCATGTTATCTGGTAGTCCAGGGTCGCCATGAGCCTACAGCAGGGTTGCTGACTTTTAACAGCTTCCCTCCGGGATATAGATGCATGCAGGGACGGAGCGTAATGACCTGTTTTATGCAAATTGCGACGTTTAGCCACGCCCCTTGACTATTTAATTACCCAATTTGTGTTTAACATGAATGGGGACGGGGCTTGATGATGCAATATGCAACTTCAAGTCACTTCCTGACCCTAGCAACACTAGGATACCTTTTCCATAAGCAACACCCTTTTTACGACCCGCAAATTGGGACAGTCCCACGAAAAATGGAACAGTTGGGAAATATGCAACTGAATAGACTAAAAGGTCTTGATATGTACAGTTTGGAGCAGAGAAGGGCAATAAGGGACATTATAGAAACATTTGCATGTATAAAACATTCTTCAAAAGAGGATAAGTATTAGAACATGAGGATATGGAGGATAAATGACTTTATAGAAAGAGTAGTAAATAAATGGAATAGCCTCCCAACAGAGGTTATAGGGGGGTAATAAGCAATTTAGACATGCTTGTGATAGTCATAAGTGTATCCTTTCAAAGAGCTAAGGATCAATTTGGGTTTTAGGTTACCAGAGATTTAAAAAACTAGATGGCCAAGTGGTTTTTATCTGCCATCAAATTCCATATTTCTATATAATTAAATCTTAAATGTCGTTTCAGTCACTCACCACACATCCCGTGGAGTCCACCTTGCGCTCCGAGACACACTTGAAATTGCGCGAGCAGCCTCCATTACTGAACGAGCAGTCCCGGACTGGACCAAAGGAAGACAGGAGGTCATCAACCGTCTCAAAATGAGTTGCCAAAAGGGATTCTTCTCTGTAGAACGGAAATTTTAAAACAATTGATGATGTTTATTGAAGGAAATAACAGGAAAACAAGTTAATTATCTACAAAATAATATTTGTATCATTCAAAAGATGGAAAATTCACTTGCATGATGCAAAGTTGTAAGATAAATCTGTTTTGATAACCTCTTTGGGTAGATCCAGAACTACGTTTGCCGTACGTTTATTCGCGTAGTGTATTTTTGTGCGTGTAAATTCGTTACACTCCCTCGGCACACCCTTTGAACGTACGTATTTTGTCAAGATACGCTTTCCAAACCCTACCTTAACTTTTTCCAACGTAACCGCAGTCATACGCACACGTACGTATGGGCAACACGTATTTACGCAGCTAAGCACGCCCATACTGTACACTTTAAATACAACCCCCCGCCTACTCAGACGTATTTTGGAGTAACGTAAAATTGGCATGCCCACACGTAAGTATTTACGTGACACATACGTGAATGGCCCATACGTTCACAATTACGCTACGCTAATGAGAGTATTTTCTATGGTGCGATTTTACGTCTCCGCCACGCGTAAATTCGCTCAGAAGCGTTGTTCTGGATCAGGCCCCTTGTCACTCACCACATCCTGTCTGTGTTCAGTTGGGTACATACTACATCAGTGGCGTATCTAGGGCAAATACCCAACGGAACATATCCTTATCTGTGCACCAGCGGGCTCTGTCAGGTATGTGCCTCCAAAGTTATCGGCGCCCAAGGCACATACCCTACAAAACCCACCCTAGTTACACCAATGCACTACATACATTTTACAGAATGCAATGTATTATATTTGTATGATAAATATAATATATTTCATGTATATGTTTTTACGCACGCACGTGGCAAGGCAACACGCATGACACTCCCCTAGCACAGCCGGCTTTTCGGTGACTTCCGCCTCCAAAGTGCACCCTTAAGTCCAAGTGTGTAGTTACGCGCACATGTTACTTCCGTGTATGTGCGTATTTGACTAACCACGCCCTCAAAATCCCATTTAAATGCCTTCCCCCACCAACTAACACGTAACGTCGATCATACGGAAAACAACCACGCCCCTCCGTACATACGTCCCCAAGTGCGATTCACAAGTCCGTGTCTAAAGTACTAAAGTGCGTAAATGCTATGTAATTTGCGTGGAAAAGTTACCACGCATGCGCAGTTAATCCGCTCCTAAAAATATGCACGCAATCCGACCAAAAACGTATCTGTAAATACCGCCCTGAATGTACAGATGAGCATGCTGATTTTTGCATGCACATTACACACGATTTCCCGGCAGCTCTGTCATTTGATTGGTCATATTAAAAGGTTTAAAAGATCCAATCAAACGGCGTGATGTACTTTGACACAATAAAGCATGATTGTTGTAGCAGACACACTTAAACGATTGTTCTAAAAACTCAATTATACTTTAAATGGAATGTTAATCTTGTGAAAAAGCTTGAGTGTGTACCCAGATTTAATTGTAAATAGTTGACAAATGAGACATGAAAATTACAAGAGAATACCCAGCGCAGCATGTCTGATGTACCAAGTGTCTATTAGGAGAGGAACAAAGAGGATATTGTCTAAAAACCTCAGATTAAATGGATAGTGATAATGTAAAATGATCCTTCCTTGCTGGCGTTAGATACAGAACAATCATATATAATTACAGTGCTATAAAAAAAAAAAGAAGTTTTGCGTGTTTTCAATTTATGAGACAGATTTTGCAGATGAATAACGACTTCAACGATGAAAAAAGCACAATGTTCAACTTCAAAACTCTATATTCAACATAAAAAACTCTGTGTATTAAATAGTAATATCATATTTAAGAATTGTTAAATCATATAAATTCAGATAGCTGTTTAAGAGAGAATAAATATATATATAAGGGATTGTCCAGTTAGATCACTGTGGTTCCAAAGCACTAAACAATTTATTGGCAATGCACACACAACACAAGCACAAAACAACAAAGCGCAATACAAACTATTAAGTTAACAATCAAAGAACAAGAGATATACAAACAGATAATAAGCTATATCACCAGACGTGGTCAGAGCAGTACCATATAAACAGTAGGATAAGGCAATAAATTATGTTCCATTAAACATGAGATTTCAGGGGCACTGGTCAATCTTCTATAGGTTAAAGGGTCAGGATCTTCCAAGAACAAGACGCTTCATTGGATAATAGAGTGTTTCTTTGTTGAAATTAGGACTCTCCGGTATGTATAGGTGCTTAGCCTCAGGTTTCCGCACAAAAAATGCAGCGAATATGATCGAAACTGACCATATATCATTCTCTGTGCCCATATCTATCGTACCATAAATCCCTATGGAAAATGTTGATGAAATCGTGATTTTAATTTTATTAGTGATGCAAATGCAATTCCCCATTATACAGCAGCTATACCCGACCACATTTGTAACACGCAATGGCGGGTCCCATTCAACCATGACTGCATTGCACACAGGAAAACAAATTAGGGCAATTTAGATTGTTATACATTATGATCAATATTTTAATCATTGGCGTAAGTTCTTCCCCGTCACCCGGAGTCATGCTATTGTGCAGTGCATTCCTGGAAAGAGGTAGGTAAAATCCTATCAACGGAGCCCATTGCCTCTAATAGTTATATTACTGGCTTGGGCCCAATTCAGGGGTGTTTTAAGAAGTGAGGGGGCCCTTGTGCAGGATTTGTACATGGGCCCCACCCCCCTTACCTGAGACAGGACTGTCCCGATTCACGGATAGGGACAGTGCCACCGCAGGGAAGGGGAGCTCATTCGGCATCTATTTCTTCCCTCCGGAAGATCTTAGAGCAGTGTTCCCCAACCTCAGTCCTCAGGGACCACTAACAGTCCATATTTTCTAGGTTTCCTTAAAGAATCACAAGTGATATAATGAGCAGCACCTGTGGAGCTTTTAATATGTGACAGTAATGAACACACCTGTGCTCCAGCAGTGAGACCTGGAAAACATGCACTGTTACTGGTCCCTGAGGACTGAGGTTGGGGAACACTGTCTTAGAGGGAAGAAATGGATGCCGAATGGCCCTCCCTTCCCCTGCCAACCCTGGGTGCAGGATGAATGCCACAGGGCCCCCTGTTCTGAGGGATCCGTGCGCACTGCACACCCTGCACCCATTATAGATATGCTTGTGGCCCCATTACTGGAGCCTTCAGAAGGTAAGTGCAGGACAGGTCACTGCAGAGGAGGACAATGGAAGTGGATCCCCTCCGGGCTAGCGCCCAAAACGCAGTGCTTCCATTGCCTCCGGTACTTCCGCCGCTGATTTTAATTAATCTTTAGCAAAGTGTATGAAGTTTATAAACAACACAATGTCCAGCGTCCTGTTGTAAGTAAAAAAATTACAATTCAAAATTAAGTAAACAATGACAAGAACAAACATATATTTAAAATGCTAAATAAAATAAAATAAGAAAACTGTATATAAAAATTACATCTATGAAAGACCAATACTGCCTGCCAGACTGGAGATGGACAAAAGGCCCACAAAAAGGAAAGGACAGGATTGGCTCCAAGATAGTCAGATATCCAGCTGTGGAGACTGGATGTCGGCCTAGCCTGTAAAAGCCAGATGTCATCACTATGGTGTCAGCAGCACCAGTTTCTTCTGCTCCTCCTTTGCCTTTTAATGGTTAGACTGAGACCAAGGGCCAGACATTCTCTAGTACATAATAGGAAAGGGAGAGCTAGAATCTGATTGGTTGCTGTAGGCAACATCTCCACTTTTCCAAACCCGCAGCTTAGTAAATCTGGCCCCAAATCTCCATGCAGGTGCAGGGAGGCTTGGGACTTACTTTTTATGTCCCCTACCTTTCCTTTTCCGAGCCGTCCTCACTTATATTGACTATATCTCTGCATTGTAGAAAGTGGCAGTGATGTGACCGCGCTTACGTAATCTACGTACAGAAACGGTACGTGGACAGCGTAAATAAGCTACTAGGCATGTGTAGTAACTCAATTCTTAAAACGAAGTACGTAAGACGAAAACGACGTAACCGTGAATCGGGACCGCTGTCACTTTGTACGTTGCCTCTGACATCGGTTTCAGCATGAATACGTTTTCACATTCTGTAGGTTAAATAGATGGTGACTTTCTGCTTCAGTCGGTGAGCCTGATGATTAGTAAGAACACATGATACTCATCCCTTAAAATTTACTCAAGAGCTGGAGAAGGGAATATGCTCGCTCTTCAATTCTGCTGCGTGACTTTGGATTTCATTGTCTGCCAAAAAACACTTAGTGATGGCACTTGTCCAAGGTCATCCTCTCTTGCATTATTTAGTGCTACTTTATATGGCGACAATCTGTTTTGCTTTGTTGCTCTTCAATATGTACTTTCTCATCAAGTGTAACCGTGGTTGAGTACATAAATGATTTTGCTTGAAATATAATTATCATAGAAAAATGTTTATGAGCTATCAAAGCTATGAAATACTAACCCCGATGCTGGCATATTTTACTGTTCATTTTTTCTGTGTATTTATTTATTTACTCAGGTTCTTTGGTCTCTTTTCCTATCCATCTTGTGCCTAACCTTTGTCTGTCCTTGTTACCTCGCTGGCTTCTGACATGATAATGATGAAGATTATTGTTTAGATGGATGTAGTTTTGCATGGGTGTGGGTCTCCGGTTAGAGCGGTCCTGTGTCGAAAAGGGCCGCTTTCTAACAGCCAGTTCCGAACGGGCTGTGAAATCGATTGCTTCTGCCTCGCCGAAGAACAAAGGTGAAGTGGCGAATGGTGAGTGTTTATGTAACCCCAACCCTTATCCTTACCCTAACCCTCCTCTTCCTTTATCTTTACTTTAAGCTTAACCCTCCACTTCCATTACACTAACTCTAAACCTCCCTTCCTCTAGCCTGACCCTAAGATTCCATTCTCTGCAGCCTATGCCTAAGACTCCCTTCCCCGCAGCCTGACCCTAAGACTCCCTTCCCCGCAGCCTAACCCTAAGACTACCCTTTCCGCATCCTAACCCTAAGACTCCCCATAGACTTCCCTGTAATACACACCTATCTGGTCTGCTGCGGCAGCTCTGTAGCGGTCTGAGGGGTCTGCAGTGGCAGTTTCCAAATTAATGAATGGGTAAGTATGCTGAAAAATAAATTTGTCCTACTTACCCAATCATTAGTGAACGTTTCTAATATGTAACATTTTTTAAATAGAGACAGCTGAAAATTAGCTTTTGGCTGCCTGTGCTTTGAAAATGGAACTTTCGTTCCTCAAAATACATCTCGTTTTGCATAGCTCAGTTAATACCCTGTGCCTTTGCGGGTTGATGGGCTGAAGCTTTGCCAAGGGTGTTCAGAGATCTAGGGCCGCATTCACAGATACTATTTTGCTACTTTTTCCATGCATATTTTTAGGATCGGAGTAACTGTGCATGCCTAGTAACTTTTATTTACGCAAGTTACATAGGATTTAGGCACAGATTTCTAAATCATACTTAGTGGCATACGTAGGGAGGGGCGTGGTTGTCTTCCGTACTTGAAAGTGGGTGGGGGGAGGCATTTAAATGGCCTTTGAGGGCGTGGTTAGTAATGTACGCTCGTGCCTAAGCAACTTAGACACGTAAATATGCCCATAGAGTTAAGGGTGCCCTATGGAAGTGTAAGTCACCAAAAATCCGTCCGTGCGTGTCATGGGTGTTGCCTTGCAACATAGGTGCTTATAATTGCGAATCCGTGTGGACTTGTTTCATACGTATCTGTGAATCCGGTTCCTAGCATCTAGCAAACCTATGACGAGCAAACCAACTGCTAGGGACCAGGAAGGGTGTGAATTATTGTACTAATGGCAGGGCCATAGTGAGCGTGGAAGGAAGCATAGTGAGAGTGGAAGGAAGCATAGTGAGAGTGGAAGGAAGCATAGTGAGAGTGGAAGGAAGCATAGTGAGAGTGGAAGGAAGCATAGTGAGAGTGGAAGGAAGCATAGTGAGAGTGGAAGGAAGCATAGTGAGAGTGGAAGGAAGCATAGTGAGAGTGGAAGGAAGCATAGTGAGAGTGGAAGGAAGCATAGTGAGAGTGGAAGGAAGCATAGTGAGAGTGGAAGGAAGCATAGTGAGAGTGGAAGGAAGCATAGTGAGAGTGGAAGGAAGCATAGTGAGAGTGGAAGGAAGCATAGTGAGAGTGGAAGGAAGCATAGTGAGAGTGGAAGGAAGCATAGTGAGAGTGGAAGGAAGCATAGTGAGAGTGGAAGGAAGCATAGTGAGAGTGGAAGGAAGCATAGTGAGAGTGGAAGGAAGCATAGTGAGAGTGGAAGGAAGCATAGTGAGAGTGGAAGGAAGCATAGTGAGAGTGGAAGGAAGCATAGTGAGAGTGGAAGGAAGCATAGTGAGAGTGGAAGGAAGCATAGTGAGAGTGGAAGGAAGCATAGTGAGAGTGGAAGGAAGCATAGTGAGAGTGGAAGAAAGCATAGTGAAAGTGGAAGGAAGAATAGTGAGAGTGTAATGTGGATAGAATGGAATTGCAAAGTCAAATTCTATAGTGGGTAACTGGTACTCACCAATAGAAAGAAGGTTGAGAGGCACTGATCTAGTGTATTACTGTTTAAACACATTGAAAACTGTTTGAATCAATGGACCTGATTCACATTTAAAAAGGCTTTAGGTTCTTAATTATACGCAACTAGTAGCAGCTTCTTAACTGACTTACGAATACCATAGGGCTACCTTATCTTTAGGTTCGTAGTTGGGTGCGTAGTTGGGTGCGTAGGGCGTAATTATGAACGTTTCTGCCTAACCGTGCCCAGATTTCCTCATTTAAATGCCTCCCTCCACCCAATGGGCCTGATTCACACTTAAGAATATGCGTAGTTTTAGGTGCGTATATTTAAGAACGGATGCACTGCGCATGCGTAGTAAGTTTTATACGCTGTTTACGCATGAAATTACGTACTTATACATTACGCACCTAAAGTCTCTAGGTTCGTAATAACATACGCAAAAAGGGGCGTTCTGTGAATAAGTAACTAGGCAGATACGCAGATTTGGGTGGAGAAAGGCAGTTAAATGACCAAATGAAGGTGCGGTTATACAGTTAAGTTCCTAAGTACTATCCCTA
>WWET01000452.1:106944-126579 GCA_011038615.1 Limnodynastes dumerilii | reverse complement strand
AGAGGGCGGAATGGGCTGGGTAGCCCTATGGGTTCAGAAGTCAGCAAAGATCCATGAGAACGAGGGGAGAGTTATGGCAGTTGACTTGCCACTTAGGCGCACATTTTTGCAAATCCACTTATTTCGGGCCGTATTCAGAGAACCGTTTTTACGGCGACTTGCATGCGTATTTTTAGTTAGGTTTCAACTGCTCATGCGTAGTAACATTTTTTTAAGTACTATATGTAGACTATACACGCGTAAGTGCCTCATGGACGGACTTGTGAATCGCACTTGGGTACATACGTCCGGATATGCAACGCAAAAATTCGCACGTGAAAATTTTAATAAAAGTGGGCGGGGGAAGGCATTTAAAGGAAGGTATGTGGGCGCAACTAGCATGAATCGCACGTACGGAGGACACATACGCACTCAACTGCTGACGGAAAGTTACTAGTGGTCTATGGACTCATAAGTCACCGACAGCACGGCCGAGAGAGGGGAGTGTCATGGGTGTGAGGGGGATTGGCCTGCACTGGCCGTGCATATAATCGCATACTTTTAAGGAAATGGTTCTCTGAATACGGCCCTTCATTATTATCTGTGATCAGGCCCATAGAGTGTACTGTACTTGAGGTTTTCTTAAAATTATTTTTCAGATTAGTCAATTCAGCCATCAATGTACTATAGGAATAAATACACTAAATGGAAACCTTAATGAGTAGAATTGTATACATGCTTGTTCATACTAATCAGCCAGTTATATAACAGAAATAATTAATATAATTATTTTTAGTGTCCAGACATGGAGGTTCAGGTTCAGGCTTTTCAATATATTTTTATTTAAAGAGACTGCAGTTCTATAAGCAATATCCTTTTGTTAAAAAGAGAGTTTATTGGAGAACAGAAAGGTTGGAAAGTGACGATAACTCATTTGACAAAGCAATTCTGCAATGTTATGCATTATGCATTACACATCAAATCTTGAAGTAGAAGGGCTAAATACTTGACTGCTACTCTTGTGGTCCGCCACAATATAATTTTCAGGAAAGGTGTAAGGAGGTCTCAGTAATGCTTTGCAGATAGCATTTTTTCTCTTTAAAACTATACTGCAGCTCCATAAGAAGAAGGGAAAAAGTGTCTGTGCTGTACGTGATAGCTGGGCGTGCACACAGTGTAAAGATGCAGCCCAGTTTGTAAAAAAAAAAAAAAAAAAAAAAAAAGAAACAAAGCAAGAAAAAGAAAAAAAAAAGAAAAAAAGAAACAAAGTAAAAAAAATAGGAGAAAAAAAAGTGCCGCTGTACAAGTCTGGTGGCAGTATCGGAAAATCAGGGGGAAGCAGCACGGGGTTGCCCTGATTTTACCCTTAACCATAGTGCAATTACAGGCACTACTGGATATTTTTCTTTAATTATAACTATTGTGCATGATTGTAATACCAGCAGCGCACTACAACCACCAGCATCCCCATGTCAGGGGCAGTTGGTAGTTGTAGTATGGTGTCAGGAAAGCATGCATGGCAGCTGCGCACAAAATGGTTAATTTAACAAACAAGCAACAGTACTTGTAATGTGAAAGGAATCATTTTGTGTGGTGCACCATGGCTGTAGTGTGATGTAATATAAAAGTAACCATAACCATCTCTAAATTGCAGCTTTTCAGCGTGATTGACAATATGGCACAAATCTCTCTCTCTCAGTTGTGTTGACCTGCTTTAAATCACAACTCTGTGACTGATATGTTGGAATAAATATTCACAATA
This sequence comes from Limnodynastes dumerilii, assembly GCA_011038615.1. NCBI lineage: Eukaryota > Metazoa > Chordata > Amphibia > Anura > Limnodynastidae > Limnodynastes > Limnodynastes dumerilii. The sequence continues at coordinate 124,838 of WWET01000452.1, read as the reverse complement.
TTAAAACCTAGTTTCTAGGGTTCCTCCTTCTACCCTCAGACTATCTACCATTAACCCTTAACAAAATGCTGGATTATGGAAATATGTGCATATAGTCCATATTCTGGACTATAAACACATATACACACTCACACACACACACACACACACACACACACACACAAAACCACATATTAGGGTAGATCTAGAACTAAGTACACTAGCATATTTACGCTAGCGGGAGACGTAAAAATGCTATTTTGCATGTACTGCGCATGCGTGCGGCAGATGTTACGCCACGTAACTCTGAAAGTACGTACCTGTCTAGTATCAGCAGCGTAACTATGAACAAAGAGGTATGCCAGCCATACGACACCCGTAATTACGCTTCGGAGACAGGGGGGAGGCATTTAAATCATACAGTATGGGCATGCTTAGACACTTACGTACATGAAGCCTTTACGTACGTCAGCATAGGTATATCTATAATGGGTGCAGTGCACACGGGCCCTCAGAACAGGGGGCCCTGTGGCATTCATCCTGCACCCAGGGTTGGCAGGGGAAGAGGGGCCATTCAGCATCTATATCTTCCCTCTAAGATCTTCCAGAGGGAAGAAATAGATGCCGAACTACCCCCCTTCCCCTGCAGTGGGACTGTCCCTATTCGTGGGGCGAAAAAGGGACGGGGCTTACAGCGCCATTAGTCTCCGCCCCTTTTGAGGTCCGCGAATCGGGACAGTCCTGTCTCAGGTAAGGGGGGGGGGACCATGTACAAATCCTGCACAAGGGCCCCCTCTCTTCTTAAAACGCCCCTGTACATCAGTAATTACACTTTGAAAAGTTAAGGTAGGGTTTGGCAAGCGTAAAATGCCAAAAGTACGTACGACCGAGGGGAGTGCCTAGGGGAGTGCATAGTAAATACGCTACACGATGAAATGTAATAAGAACTTAGGTATGGATCTGGCCCTTTGTTCATAAAAGAACAAATAGTAGTGAAATCTAAACTACCAATACATAAGAGATACCCAGTAAAATAAATACAAGTACATAACCAATAACCTTTTGTCCGGAGAAAGTTGAATAAGAAAATAAATGTACCCAATGTGATGTCAACACAAATCCTGTGATTCCAAGTCTTGCATATTTTATCTTTTGTTTCCACAATTAACAGCTAAACTTAACATACTTAAGATAACATGATATATGATAGTGAATTAGTCATGGTTTCATTGTGTTATGATAAATTCACAATAAAATAATAACATTCTATTTATGAAGTTGTGTAACCCACACCCATGTAATTATATGCTTACCAAATATAACCAGAACAAACACTTATCTATGGGTCTTTCAGGGCTTTCACGCCTCTCAGAATCTGCAATGCTCTAGAATTTGTTCAATAAGGTCAATGAAAAAAAACATACACAAGATCAGACAAAATGTTCTTAACCTTTTGGATGATGAAAAAAGTAAATGGAAGGAATATTCTCTAAATATTTATTTTCTACGCTGGAGAAATAATTATTGCAAAACTCACTAAACTAAACTTATTACTTTAATAGAAAATATAATATTTATTAACTCCTGTAATCACCATAGGACTAAATTTATTCAGACAAGCAAAACTTCTATTTTACAAATGCAGACAGTCATTTCATAAGATGCCTTTTCTGCATGCAAAACTCATACAGTCTAGGAAATCAATTGTCAGATCGAAAATCATATTTGAACAAACACATATGAGAGAAGTTTAGGAGAAGACAAATAAAAAAATCCTCAAGCTTAGGAGTGGGTGCATAAAGAAAGTTGTGAGATTCTGTAAGCCTCTGAGAAAAAAATCATTGCTAAAAAGGTGAGTGCTTAGAGTACATCTTGTCCAAAACATCATTAAAAAACTATAATTGCTTGGAGGTTTAATGAGAAATGTTATCTTTCTGTTGTAGACTTTATATCACTTTTATTTTCAAAAAAATAGTAACAAATTGCTCTGTGTAAACTAATAATAATAATAATAATAGTAAAATTAACACAATGGGTTGGATCCAGAACTACGTCCGTCTTCCATAGACGGACGTAGTTCAATAAACAGTAGCTACTGCGCATGCGTAGTATCTATTGTACGTTAGACCGCATATACGCAATCTACGTATCGAAACGATATGCAGATTACGTACAATAGCTACTACGCATGCGCATTAGCTACTGTTTATTGAACTACGTCCGTCTCCGACGGACGTAGTTCTGGATCCGGCCCTATATGTTTTTGGATATAATGCAAGACTTGAGGAGGAATCTTCATTCCATGCATTCATTGACATCAGAGGGATGTTTTTCGTCTTAATCATACTGGGCCAGATCCAGACCTTAGTCCGAAAGTGTATTTACGCCAGCCGCTGTCATTAATTCGCCTTTTTGTATGTACTGCGCATGCGCGCGGCAGATGTTAAGCAACGTAACTCTGATTGTATGTAACTTCAGAGTAAATAGAAACGAAGGGGCGGGTCACCCATATGATACCCGGAAATACGCTTTGTGGGAGGAGGTAGGCATTTGAATTGTACAGTATGGGCCGGGTTAGGCCGTTACATACGTCAATCCATTACGTATGACCGTACTTACACTTGGAAAAGTTAAGGTAGGGTTTGGAACTCGTAAAACAAATAAATTACGTACAACCGAGAGGAGTGACCAGGGGTGTGCATAGTACTTACGATCGCATAAATACGCCACGCGATCGTACAGAGGTGGCCCACTGTGGCTACTCCCTCATCATGGCTTTGCAAGATTCAATGCCTAATTTAATATACCCCTAAATATACAAATCGGAATATCACTTCTTATATTTTCTGTTGCTTTTATAACACTTATATCGGCCACAGTCATTTTTAGAAATTGTTTGTTTTGCCCAACCAGGGCCATATCAAGGGGTGTATAGTAGAGATGGCTGCCCAGGGTGCAGTGCTTAAGGGTGCTTCAGTAAGTTAATATTTAAGGTTAAATTGGTTAGTAATTCAGAATTGTGAGGTGCCATTTTTTCTTTTTACCATAAGAAATTGTCCAAATACTTGTAAAACCATAAGTACAAGCATACCCTGACACCAAGATCCCATTAGCCATTATATGTGGCCTGATTTAGAAGATGCTTCTAAAACTCTTAACATAGTTGTGTTTAAGAGTCTCATATTCTTTGGTAAAATAAGAATCCGGACCATTGCATCGGATATCAGAAAGTCTAATATGTAGCTTATAGACAGGTTTTGTAAGTAATTTCTTGGCACCCTTTCAATAGAAGGCCAAGACATTTGACATTTACATTGATTGGTTAAATACTAATGGTACATTTCCAAAGAATCTTAATTAATCTGTGTGAATTCTTTCCTAATTTAAAAAATTGACTTAATATATTCATGCCAATATGTTTCAGGAGAATGTTCAGTATATTTCATACACACTTTAAAATTATTCCTTGAAATTTTGACAATCTGTTGTAATTATCCCTGTACACACTGCACACATCAATTGATAGCTGAACAAAAGTTACAGTGCTACAGCACTGTTTGTAAACATGAGCCGCTCATGTTAATCCTGGGCTTATAGAACCACTTGACTCCAGGGCCAATTCCCTCAAATCTCCTCTTCATCCCAAACCAGCTCTTACAGCGATTTTTTGGTGGTGGAATGTGGGATAATAACACAGCACCTGGTCTACAGAGAAGCAAATGATGTCCTAATCTCTGATGATGGAAACGTTTCTTTTATCATTTCTTATGCAGAACCTCTGACATTCACAGGAGCTAGAAACAAGCAGTACATACATCATACATTTTCTAAAAGAAATTTTTTTAAAGAATAAAAAACTGATTTGGCACTTGAGGAAGGACATTTTTGAGGGAAGCAGTTCTGCTCCCGACCACTGCACATGCACAGTAGCATCACAATGGTGTGGTGCTACTGCACATGTGTGTAATGGTGAGGAGCAGAATGGCTTTTATAGATACAGATTTGCTTCTTTTGCAAGTTCCTTAAGAGTTTTTGCCTTTTAAAATAAGTAGCAAAGTATAAAATAAATTACACTTATTTAGAGATCTGTTTTCACGTGGCGTTGCGTACATATTTTTAGGTACGTTTTAACTGCACATGCATAGTAACTTTTTTTTTACGTAAGTTGCGTTAAATATATGCACGTAAGTGCTTTATGCACAGACATGTGAATCGCACTTGGATACCATACTACACATATGTATAGAAAACCGTACTTGAAAATTTACATGAAAGTGGGTGGGGGGAGGCATTTAAATGAACTCTTGAGGGTGCGGCTATAAAGAATCGCACGCACAGAAGCCATATACGCACGTAAGCACACACTTAAAGATCAGAGTGGTCTATGGAGGTGTTGGTCTACGATTGCACGGCCGGGAGAGGGGAGTGTCGTGGGTGTTGGTGGGTGTTGCCTTGCTACGTGTGTGCGTATAATTGCGTACTTTTAAAAAAACTGATCTCTGAACACAGCCCAAACTCTTTAAAGCTCTTGCACAATTTATAAGTTAGTGTACATGCGAAACTGAAAATAAAGTGCCACTGATAAAATTCCAGATTATATATATCACGCATATGTTCTTATTCAAAAGGATTTCCTAGATATAGTTTTCTATTATGATTATTATCCAGTATTGGATTGGTTAATGTACCCGTTTCATTTCATGTTGAATCTTAGTAAGGAACACCAGAGCTTATACTGTAAGTGATGATATTGAACTCACTGTTTATAGGAGCTATTACTCGCTGCTGTTTTACATATATTACAATTACTTATGTATAATTTGTGCAGAATTAGAGTGGCATGTACAAATTATTATTTTTTTCCAACTTAAATGGATTTTAATCGGACTATAGTTGCATTTCTACTTCAAATGAGCTGTTCGTATTTCAACATTTAGAATGTGTAACATTTATTTGGGGTGTTTGGACTCTAATGGAGATGGAAAATTAATATTGCCGTGTATAGTTAGTGTACATTACATTATACAAGGCATATCATCATAATTTCTTAATAGTTTTATTAATAACTATTGGAAAGCAGAATTTTTCCTAGCCAGTCACTAATACTGTCACATGCTGTCACACACACATTGTCATCTGTAGTAATCTGCATAGAGTCCTCCTGTATTGTTATTTTTTTGTGTCCAAAAATTACATTTGTAATGGGCAATATACAAAACAGGAGCTTCCCGGTACTAGTGTTGGTACTGTCAGTCATTTTTCATCTTCAACATGTGCTAGTAAAAATATTCCAGGGATTAGAAGAAGAGGTAAGAAAGGCACTGCAAAAAGAAAAATGTAGTATTCCCCGGTTCTAAAACCTCAGCACAAACTATAAGTGGTAAAGTCAGTGTGGGCAAATCACACATTGCCAACATACCATACACCATACACAGTGGCAAGGAAAGGGTCAGACCACGGCTTGTATTTGTATATGAATCTATGTCCAAAAAGAACACTAAGCCCTATGAAGAAATTGTGGGTTCACAAACAAAAGAGGTATTTATGAAAATAGTGAAATGGTGTCCAGAAATGATGTGTGTGAGTCTGACATTTCTGATTCAGACATTGCACTCCTACACAAGCCTTCTTCCCCCATTCCTAAGCCATCTTTAAATGTGAGCATGAAGAGAAGTAAAAGTAATGATGCTGGTGGTGTAAACACAAAAATAGTGGATACCATTGTGGAACTTAGAAATATGCAATGGGATGAGGGAGATTATAGTGGTTTCAATGATAATGGTGTTGTAGAACAAGGTCAGTTTTCCAGGGCAATGGTCTCTTTTTCAAAAGACCATCAAACGGCTATTAAATGGCAGTTGCCGGCAGTCTCCATTTTTTATTGTGGTGGTGGGGTGGCTTCTGGAGCCACAAAGATTTCTATTTTGAAAAAGTAAAGCTTTCCTTAATCCTAACGTCAACCTGTCTATTACACTAACCTTTTGTTTCCTGCACCAAATCCTAACCTTACCTTTGAGTCCTAACTCTAACCTTTTAACTTCTTTAGCGCTAACCATCTATAGTATAACCCTAACTTTTCCCTTAATCCCAAGCCATAACCCTCCTTTCTCAAGCCCTAAACCTTATTCTTAACCTTACTTTAACCTCGGTCCCAACGCAGCCGTTGCAGTCTAAGCCCTAATCCGCCGCAGTCTAAGCCCTAACTGCTATAAGTAGAAATAGGTAACCCAATAGCAATTTTATCATTGGTAAGATCTTCAAAATAGGGTCATCCGGACCGGCAACCACATCCCTGTACAACTACAAGTTTATAATGTGGAGGATGATGTGGTTTTTATCATGTGTTTTTTTATAAAAATTTAATAAATTTTTTTAATGTGGGAGCCAAAACAATGTTAGCACTTCAGCCACAGAGGTATCACTGATGCTGATGTGCTTAGTTTGTTAAACTTTGCATGTCAAATGTAAAAGTGGGTGGTGGGATTCAAGTACAGTTTTTTGCACCACTTTGTAGTATGGGCTTTGTCCACTTTGCTGTATTGGTATAACTACTACTAACCTGTTATTAAGCCTCCAATCCCTTGTCATGGACAGAGCCCTGGGATTTCCATGCTGATAATCAATTCTTCCACCATAATATGGTCTATTTTTTTGCTTCCTTTTTCGAACATTGAAATAACTTTTGCTTGAAATATACAATATGTTGTAAATATTTTCTTCTTTACCACCTTTTTTTAAACTTTTTTAGCTGTTGCAGGGCAGCCACATGACACAGTTTTAAACCATCCATGATCTACTGGCCACATGAGAACAAATAATACACTAGCATTTAGCCAAAAGGGTGAAAATAGACAGCCAAGCAAAAAGAATAGCACAAAATGATTTGAAACACATACATGTAAAGACTGCTTCATGGTCCGTGGTGGCTAATAGGTTTTTTGAGGATTCAAGAGATGAGACCATGTTTGAAGGAAGTAGTAGGACCAAATCATTTGCATTGAATAACGCTATGGTAGCTATGGTACCCAGTACTATGCATACTAGAAATGACTGCGCCGCAAAGGAAGGAGCAAGAGGGAGAAGAAGGTAAGTTTTTAATAACAAAAAAAAGTTATTTAAGGGGGCACAAAAGGAGGCTGTACATATATGAGGGGGTACAAAGAAAGGCTAAATATATATGATGGGCACAAAGGGAGGCTTAATATATATGATGGGGCACAAAGGGAGGCTAAATATATAAAGGGGCACATAGGGAGGCTGAATAAATATAAGGGGGCACAAAGGGAGGCTGAATATATATAAGGGGGCACAAAGGGATGCTGATTAAATATAAGGGGGCACAAAGGGAGGCTGAATATGTATAAGGGGGCATAAAAGGAGGCTAATCATTTAAGGGGGCACAAAGGGAGGCTGAATATATATAATGGGCACAAAAGGAGGCTATTACATTTAAGGGGGTACAAAAGGAGGCTGATGCATTTAAGGGGGCACAAATGGAGACTGAACATATATAGGGGGGTACAGAAGGAGGCTGAACATATATAGGGGACACAAAAGGAGGCTGACACATATAAGGGGCACAATTAGAGGCTGGGCACACAGCAACTGACAGAAGTAAATAGCTAGGCTTATACAAGGTGATAAGGGGATGTAAGTAAAAGGCGGATGCATACCTTTTTTTATTTTAAATTAATGAAGTAATAAAAAAAAGGGGAGGGGGGCGCCAGAATTTTTTTATGCCCTGGGCTCTGCTAGGTCTAGAAACGGCACTTAAATCGTAGCACACAGAGAAAACCCAAGCAGACATGGGGAGAACGTACAAACTCCATACAGATAAGGCCTAGTCTGGAAATTAAACTAATAACCTCAGTGCTGTGAGACACAAGTGCTACTCACTGAGCCACTGTGCTGTTCCTGTTGCTCTACAGTTTTTTATATAAAGCTGATTTTTTTTTCACATATAGTCCTGTTCAATTTCCATAATCAGAACAGCAGAAACAATACACATTATGGCCCTGATACAGAATTATGTTCTTAAGGGACTTATGCAAGTACAGAGAAGTTAAAGCAGGGTTCTGGACCTGTAAGTATCCACAACTCCTTCCAAAAAAGGGGAGTGTCAGGGGCGTGCACTCCCCTCTTTTGTGCCTAGTTATACATGTGCATACATAAGTTGCTCAGAGATCAGAATCAGGTCCTATTTTCCTTTCTATCAGAGAAAATGTGTGGAAAAATGACTTCACTGAGAGGGTGACAGATAAGTGGTATAACCTCCCGTCTGAGGTACTATAAAACAATGTAAACATGCTTGGGATAAATATAAAAATATCCTAAATCTCAAACTAAATTGAGCTTAAATGAGGTCTAGTATAGTTATAAATAAACAACTGGGCAGACTGAGTTGGCCCTCTGGCTCTTATCTGCCATCACTTTCTATGTTTCTTTATATAAAGTTTAGCTTGTGGTGGGGGGGGGGGCACATTTTGAGCCTGATTCAATTAACAATTCGCACTGCAATAGGCGGGAAAATGTTTGCGGTGCACTTTTTTCCTTCTATTACTGTAGCTGATTTTTATGCGCGTCTCTATGAGATGCGAATAAAAATCAGAGAAAATAAATTTGCGGAATTAGCTTTGCACTGCAAAATACGCGGTTGCGAGGCTAATTGAATCAGGCCCTTTGTGTATTAAAATATCAATTTATGGTAATTTTAAAATAACATATTATCTATGAATGCTCAAACAGGTATGCGTGTAACATGAACCTGAGTTTCATGTTTTTGTTTGTGAAAGCAGGTCACCATTTATTATCATTTTTATGTTCTGTTATTATATATCCACTTTATATGATGTCCTCCTTCTCTGTATTTGCTGTCTTACAGGCAAAGAAAGGAAACTATGCATTCTTATGGGATATGACAGTGGTAGAGTACGCAGCCCTCACAGATGATGAATGCTCAGTGACTGTCATCGGAAACAGCATTAGTAGCAAAGGCTACGGGATAGCTCTCCAACATGGCAGCCCGTATAGAGATATATTCTCCCAGAGGTAATAGAAGTCTGCTTCCATTTGTTCTCAGGTTAACATCTTTTGTACTGTGAAAAAGAAGATTATGCTTCTTTGTGACAAGAGTCTAGACCATGTCAATGTATAAATTGGGGGACATGTGACAATGGAAAGCCAGTATCATTATGTATCTTTATTTTCTACTATATTTGAATTTGTAAACACTTTCTTGACTCAGTGTACATTTATCCCTGAATTTTTGGTTATTTTATTTGTGTATTTTACACAAATCAGTGTTTACTGACTTACATAAGGCTTCTTACAAAATATTAAATGTAGAATTCAAAACAATCAGACTGTTACTGTAAGTGTGATCTCTGATGATGTGGAGCAAGGCATCATACATTCATAGTGTTTATTAAGTACCACCTTTAGCTTCAAGATTCAAGTGAATGTTACTTTAATTATTTGAAATATTCTATCTTGATCTACAGAAACCGTCAAATAATTTAGCATGAAAATAAACAAATGCAATATATAGACCCAGGATTATGCATGCATTTTAATTGTGAGTTTGTTTGAACAGACCATTATAGATGAATATAATGAAAGTCTCTGAAGTAAGATTGTGCTGCTATCTAGGCTTCAGTCAATGAAGATTGTAGAATCCAAGACTAATAGTTCCTGTGTCACAAGTTAATCAGATGCAATTGAGCAATGCCTACTGCTAGAATGCATTCCTTATAGTTGCTTTAAAGACATTCAACAATCTTAAAATAGTATGTAGCTGATACAGAGCTGCATATCCCCCTTTTTAAGGGAAAAACTGGTAGGTGTACAAAAGCAAAACCATGTGGCAATGCAAAGGGTACCAATTAATTTGAATGATTTTGCATGCACTCAGATACTGCATAGCTTTATTTGGAATCTGTATATTAAAGTTAGGGAAATTAACCTCTGATCACTTATTGATTTCAAAGTTTAAATTTGTGTTCCCGCTCAGTTCAATATTGTTTTGTCCAGATCTACACTTCCACTTGCGTTGACCTTACTCTCAAACCCTGGATTAGTCCCAGTATGCTTTGTTCAGTAAAAAGAAAAAGAGGAACACTGATAACATTCGGTTTCTTAGAAAAGACAGAACATAAAAACAATCACAGGTTTGCATGTTAATAGTTGGATTAGAAACAATGAACTTGATTTAGAGCTGCTCTTCCATGTGTTTATGAATTGGACGTGTGGTGGAAAACCATACTGCCCATGTTCAGAATGGGAGCGAGCACAGAAAGATTGGCGCACTGCTGCCCATCCACCTGTGTCTGCATCTGTGTGCTCTGCACTAGTACAACGGGGAGTTCTACAATATTTTAATTAACAAGGGGTTGCTTTAGAGCTGCTGCACGCGCAAGTAGAAGGCCAGAGTCCCTGCGCTTCCACCTAAATTTTACGTCGGCTCACTGCTGGTGTAAACGTCAAACAGACTTTATTTTTTTTAAAGAATCTGAAAGGGGGCAGCGCTGTGATACCAATTAATGCATCTCCACAAAATGTTACAATCAATCACTAAACAATACCGGACAAATAATGTATACAAGTGTGTATGCACACACAAAAGCAACTGTACACAAAGGTGTACAATTAAAGAATTCAATTCATATACACAATCAATGTGATATGAGCAAATCTCAGAAACACACAAAACATCAATCAATGATTATATAAAATAATGCATAAATAAATTATTTCTGAAATATAGTTAATCACCGCTAAGTAAATGAAAATATATGCACCTGTTATAAATATTAATATCCAATAAATTCAATAAAACAAATAGGGTAAAAAAAAAGGTTCAAAAAATGAAAAATACAGAAAAAAAAGTTAAGAAAATGTCATAAACAAATGTCCTGAAATAATGAGTCCAATAGTGTTGTAAACAATGCTGATAAATAAAGTCCAATTAATGCAGTCCCATAAGAAAGTTAATATATGTAGCGTGCCCCAAGCTATAATATGTCATTCTTCACTTAGACTGTGGTCCTCCTCCTCTTTCGCTTAAACATATGAAATGCCCAATGAAGACTAGAAGACACCACAATATTTTTGGGTGATTTTGTTTTCTGATTTTCTGATATTTTGTAAAACAAATCCATTGTTGATTATATTTAATGTATATCAAGTTTGTGTATTTATAATGGCTAAGAATCAGGACAGATCACTTTAGAACATTGTGAAATGTCAAACTGCAAATATCTGCAACCTAAAAAAGTGCAAGAAGTGTGCAGAGAACTATAAATTAACCAAACAACCATTAAACACATTATCATTTCATAAATGTTTACATTATTTATATGTACTAAATTGTTTTTGGCAAGTTTTAAAAAGTAGAAAAGTACTAAAATCACTAATAAAGAAAGTCATAAATCATTCCTCTGGTGACCTTTAAATAAGGATGTCTTAAGTGTCAGAGTCTCTTGGCCTATATGATTAAAACAGCTGCTCTGATCAGTGATGAATATGAGGGGAAAAAAACCCACACATAGAGCTCCCAATTACTGAACTTTCTTTTCTTTTTTTCACTGAAGAGTGTCAGCTCTGACGTATCCTTTTCAGACTCAGAGACATAGCTCATTGTGCTTTCAGAACTTGCTGTTTATACTGTATATTGTGTGCTCTGTGTGTGGCAGTTGAGATGGATGTGAGATAATTACGAGAGACCTAGGATGTTTTAGATTGAAATCTACAATTGTTGAACAGGTATTGCTGATCAGTAAAAGGCAAGAAGTATATAGAAAAGATTGCTCATTCTGAAGATAGGAGAATCTAATTGAAGTTGAAAGAGACTCAACCTTGTGTATAAAAAAGTGCCTAGTCCTTTTTATTGAAATCCCCTGGGCCTAATTTCAGAGACTGAGGTAATAAAGATTTTTAAATTACCGGTAATTATGTGGCTTTCTTCATACTAATATAATAACTGGAAAAAAGAGAGCTTGAAGATTTGTAACAATATTTTAATGATTTAAAACAACACCAATAAAAAAAAATATACATTATTCTTATGAATTCTACAATTAAATATCATAAGACATAGACATTCACAGCAAACAAAAATTGTTACACATTAATTGATTAAATAGGCATCCGTTCCTAAATAGTATTGCACATTATTAGCAACAGTGATGAGGCACCTGGGTAAAAAAGTACAGTAGCACCAACAAGATAAAGAGAGCACCATCCAAAATAGCAATAAAAATCATCCAAGGGTCTGCTTTAGCTGTGGAATGCAGAACTTAGCAGGATAACTATGGGTTACTTGTAATGCATCCAATTATATATACTGCAAGGAAAACGTCTTTATTGTAGACAACAAAATTCAATAGTAATAAATCCAGATTATGGCATCCTCAGGATATATTTCAAATTGTGGATGCCAGTAGATGAAAGAGATATAAGCCTAGTCCATTGTTCTTACCAAAAAAGTGCATAAAAACTGTACTGATATCTGTAGCAATAGACTGCAGCATAACAAGCCGTGTCTTTATGATGCTAATAGCCAGCTCCCGGAATAATATAGATAAACAAACAACCAGGCAAGTCACTGATAGGTGATAGTGGAGGTGGAGGTAGTAAATCACAGTGAAAGTGTATAATTACTGGCTCCCCCATTGGGAGATGTGGAGAGTAGACAGCTGTACCGGCTTGTGCTTCTCACAGGGAGTGCGTTGGATGGCCGGGAAGGAATCTCCCTCCTTATGGTTCTATGACTGAACTACATGCGGTTGACTAGTATTGATAGAGCTGTAAGGACAGCTGCAGGCTGCCGCCCCTCTTTCCTCCTTGTATAAAGTGGCAATATACTGAAGATAGTATCGGCTGGAAAAAGGCACAGATATATACAAAGTAACAGGAAGCCAATAAAAGTGTGCAGGAACGTGATAGATGGATAGCACTTACACGATTTTTCCCGCAGGTTTCTTCAGAGAGCAGATAATACAANTTGTAGTAATACATTTTCTTTTGGATATGAAGACTGAGATTTTAAAACTAATATGAAACAGAAAAGAATAAACACTAGCAAAACTTGCTTATGATCATTAAGTTATATTATGCATTGGATAGAAGATGCATAAAAAAAGCCAACATTAAAGTTAGGGTTGTTGACTCTTTTGGAATATCTGGTAGACTCCTGAATCTGGGGCATTTCTCCTAGTATCCCAGTAGAAAAGTCAAATCTCCTGCATGTATCACCTCATGTCCTGTTCTCTTGTCTATCAATACTCTAGACAGTATTGATACTAGGGTTAATAGGTTACTAGGGATATGATGGAACTTGATAACATAATTTGTGTCATCAAGCTGTGCCCATTTCCCAGTTACATTATAAATAGTATAATAGTATTTTTTTTTTTTTATCAAAATGCTCAACAAGTTTAAAGAGGTTTATGGGCCAGTCTTATGGAATGCAAGAATCATCCTACATTCAGGTTCAAATGTTTCCAATGTCAACATGCTTGCATCCAAAACCTATATTTATCTCTTCTTTGCCTATTTGCGGAAGATAAATATATCCATTTGTGCCATATTTGGACATTTCTGTGTTTTCTCTTAACCTTGATATGATGTGATATGATGAGGTGCATGGAGGAAACCTTAACATTACAGAATCAGTGTTTGATATCCATAGCACAAGGATAGAGTCAGGACAGTCATTTATGCAAGACCTCTACCAAGAGTCATTTAGAGTAAAATGAAAGGAAGAGGGAATTGCGCTAGGATAAAAATAAGCCACTTCTCCTGTGTACTCAGGGAATTTACCAATCCCCCAAAAAATGACAGTGAATAAATATTGTGTACAAGGATAAGCGCTGGATTACACTTCGGAGATGTTGGCAAAATCTATCTCACTTATACCCCTTTTACATGACCACCAAATACCCGGGATTTTCACAAAAAAACAGGTTTCGGCATTGTATTTGGTGGTGATGTGAAAGTGGTACTTCCGGTCGACCCAGGTTGAAAGACCCGGGATATAGACCCGTGAAAAATGAAGGATTTTTCCCGGGTCCTACCCTGGAAGGGTGGTGATGTGAAAGGTCCAGGGTTGTTTTCAACCCGGGTCTTTCACATTGCCTCCCGATTGGTGCAGATTTGTCTACTGTTGCTATGGCAAAAAAAAATTACTGCTAATTATAAAATACATAAAATAAATAAACAAATAGCATAAAAATAAAAAGAAGTACTTACCATCTTGAATTGGATCCCATCTTCCAAGCTTTTATTCTGTGGGGGAGGTCTTTGAAAAATAAAAAACCCTATGGCCCCCTGCAACTCATGTCCTGCACCGCAGGACATCCCAACGCTAATGACAGCTCTATTTACGAAGGGTTTTTTATTTTTAAAAATTCATTGGAGATGTGAAAGGCTCTGACCCGGTTTTAGCGGACTTAAACAGTGTCTTTTTTGTTTACCCGGTATTTCTTCTCCCGGAAAAACATGGTTTTTTCACATTTGGTGATGTGAAAGGGGTATAAGAGATGACTCTTAAGACAATTGTAAAGTCCGTTAATGGAACACCTGAATCCACAGTGTTCCCTGTTGCAGGGGATCAGTACATGTAATGAAAAGAGTTGGAGTCAAAGAATAAATGTTTTTAACCCAAAATAAAACTTTGTGTGCTAAAACAACATCATATACTGGGACATTATAGAAAAACATCATATAATTGAACATTATTTAAAATCATATAATTAAACAATAAGTAAAAAAACGGCTATATGTACCCAGATGGAAGAGTATCACGAATACGGGGAAGTGGGATATGCTGATGAAAGGGTCCCGGGAGAGAGCTGTGATCCTGTTGCCCTCATGGTGGGTAATGTCTCTGATCTAGGTGGGTGCTGTAGTTGCTGCTTTAACTTATGCTTTTCTGGCTACATCCGATCTTTTTCAAAGATGTTGTGAAAAAGGATGGATCTTTCCCGAAATGCGTCATAACCCATCCGGACCAGAGACCTTACCCACCACGAAGACTTCTACCAGACTGATGCTGAAATGAATTTCGTAACATTATGACTTGCTTAAATAAAATCTTTCTACAAAAATTAATATTAACAGCATAAATTAAAATATTCAACATTTTACTGTTTAAGAAAAAGAAATTTAGCATATATTCACAACTTTTCTTTTAAAAAAAGGTTGATTTACAAAGTTGCATGTGTTAAAAATAAAAATGTCCACACTGGTAATGAGGAGGAGAATGTATGTGGTAGTATGACTGTTTACTTCTATAATAGTTATATGTGTTTTACAAAGTTTATATTTGGATGTTCTGTCCTAAAGAAAACTGTCAGTGCCTTGTATTTCATAAAATTATCTCAAACTTGTTTAACCTTGAGAGAGAGAATATATAAAAGCTTTTAAACCTGGCACTTGAATACATAAATTTACACTGTTTTAATCACTTAAAAAATAGATGATTTAAAATTCAATTGTTATGAGGACCTTCACTGCTCAAGTTTTCTTTTTGTAATACAATAAAGCATGCCCTGTTTACTTTTCTTTAATGCATTTTGCAACTGAATTTTATGTCCCAGCTTAATTAAAATAAATTAAAAACAAACTGGCAAACAATAACCCTTTTATAAGAGGAAAAAACTTAATATATTAAGTGATATGCTTGATGAGTGTTATAAAGTTTAATCTTGCTGAGTCCTAGTTTAATTTGCCAAACGACCTCTATGGTAAAAATACGTGTATGGAAGCACGCAAATTAACCTTTTTAATGCTTCTTCTTAAGGACTATGTGGAGGGGAAAATACACTATACTGTACAAAAGTAAGATTCACATTTTCAGTGAAAATACATGATTTAGTATAGGTTCTACTGTTAGGTAATATTCTTTGCTGAAAATGACAATAAAGCCAATAAATTGTGATTGTCCAGTGTCTAAGGGCCGGATCCAGATCACAGCCCGACTCCCGACTTATGCACGCAAAGTGCGTAAATTGGGAGAGAAGCTCTCCTGAACTCTCCAGAGCTTACGCGCAGATCCTCTATTGTACGAAAAATCAGTTCCATACAATAGGAGATTTATGCGACGGGACAAGCCTTCCTCTCTGCCCACCACAGTATAGGCGTATTTAACGCCTTCCGCATTTCTTAAGGCTGCCTTATGGAAGTGTATCTGCCCTCAAGTCCGCACAAGAGAGGGGAGTGACAGGGTGAGTGACTGGGACTCCTCTCTTCCGTGCAGGGGTTTCAATTCGCTCCTAAGACACCAGAGGCATATATTGTCTTATTGTAGCATTTTACATCATTACTTAGAAGGTGTTTCTAAGGCTATTGAAGATTTTACAATTGAGTATTGCACTATTACTTGGCTCACCTTCTTAAAATCCCTAAATCCCAGCACTATTCTATTTAATAGTTGTGATAATTGAAGCATAATTTGGAGGATGGCTTCATCCACTTTAAAAAGGAAAATGGAAATGTAATTTAAACTAAATAAAATATAGTACAGAAATGATTTACATGGTGATAGAAATTTGAATCGTTGTTCTTCCCATGTTGCTTGCATCTCTATTAAATGTTTTAATTTATTCAGTGAATTAGAACAATTCGTAATATCCAATATTCACAGGTATATAGTTATGTATATGTAAGCATCACATTTGAATTTCCGTAATTAATAGTACATGAATTAACTTTCATCTCTTGTATTATGGAAATCCCTGTACAAATATGTGAGTGGGCATGTAGTCTGGATTTCTTATTACTATCAAGAAATAATTAACTTGTACTGTATGCTGAGAATTTTATGTATTATACTAAAAAAAAAACTCCGGGAAAAACATCAAAGACATTAGTCATGGTCTGTTTCTGAAGAATAGTCAATTTTATGGTCCACTTAAAGAAACTATTTGGTAGCTATAGTTTGTTATCTCAATTTGCCATAAGTTACATTTTTAACTGCCACTATTTGTTCGTTTATGGTCATCTTCTCACTGTAAATATATTACCTGCTTTTATAAATGTGGAGAAGTTGACATGACATGCTTATCAAGCAATAGAACTGTATTGTCAAACACATCTTATCGGTAAGAAAAGTAAAAAAGAGCTTAAAGAAAGGTCAAGTATGAAAATTTTTCATATTCTAGGTAAACACAAACAGTGCCAGAGTTCCCATAGATGGGATTCATATTGTCATAAAATCTAACTCAAAATAGTTTATTTTCTTTAAAGAAATGACATTGTTTTTTGCCTTTTGTGCTTTGTTGTATACCAGTCTTGATATTTTGGACATATGTCTATGACATTTGTACTGTGCTCTTACTGAAATGACACTATAAAAGACACTATGCGGTAAGTCATTTATTGACAAATAATTTTAGCCCAAATTTAGGAAGTACATCTTAATCATACGAAGGCTTTACCCTAAAGTGTATGTTCATTTTTTAAAAAGGGATAAAAAAAAATCACCATCATTCATTTGTTTGGGTGCTTTTACAAGTTTAGGTGATCTGTGGGGAAGAGTGTACATTTTAATGTGATTACAGGTCATTATTATTAAAGTAATTATTTACTATAGAAAAAAAAACTGAAAAAAATTCCTCACTGGCGCCAAACACAAGACAATAGAGTAAAAATATACATATATAAAACATATTGTAGATATATACAAAAAAAAAGGCCAAGAGCTGCTGCACTTCAAGATAGCAAATCTGATATATAACCAATACTGTTCAAGTGCTGCTCTAGGGTCAGTGTGGTATAACCAAAAACCTCAAAAAAATCTAATAAATTAATGAATAATAATTTATAGAAAATGAATGTATGTGCAAGCACCTGCCTGCAAAATTACAAACAATTTATTATATTAAAACAGTGTAATCAATTCATATCAATAAAAAAAT